>CM045761.1:173862771-174396666 GCA_025200525.1 Camellia lanceoleosa | reverse complement strand
AAGAGAGTGGAGGTGTTGGTCAAAAAATGACGTAAGAGTACGGCAATGCAAATTGATGTGCTCGAATGACGATTTGTTAGACTCGCGACGCAGCGCCAGGTGACTTAATGGCGCACGACATGGTCCGAAGTTGGGGGACAGACAGCTACAAGTGGGCGTAAATAAATGAAATGTTATGCTGTGACAAATTACGCGCGCTGCGGATGGAACTCTGGAGTTCTTGACGAATAACGGTTAAAGACTCCTGCTATGATGTAGGGCAATCTCTGCTAAATAAACTTGAACAAACTAGGTTATTGGTTCTAAAGCCCTTGATGAGATAAAGTTATGGTGTCCCTGGCCGGTGGAATACTTTTAATTGATGATCTCTGTGAATGGATGATAGAGCAAGATAGTCGGCATGCTATACGACAGACAATATATATGGTTCTATCACCTCGTAATGCCAAGGTAATAGGAAACCTAGGGGCAAGCTTGTGGGGACATATTTTCCTAATGACAACACGTGGGCCGAGGTGTCACCTGAGTGCTGGGCCGTAGGTGCCACGTGTCTCTGGCCAAGCGACGTGCCGGGAGATTATCTCAAGCTAGGCCAGAGGTTATCTCAAGTGGAAAGAAATCGAAATCCCGGATAAGCTAGATAAGGGACAAGAGTCCTAGAATGAGAGAGGACTTCAACTTTGGGTAATGATATCTGACTTTTTAGAGAGTTTTATCCCAATCCCACCGTGGAGTCCAAGATTAGCAAGTAATCCTAAGTCCATTGAAGTTACAGGCTTTATTGGCCACTAGGTTTAGGCCAGCTATAAAAGAGAGGCACTTCATGGGTCTAAGGTACGCCTTTTTATATTCTCTAATAGTGAGTTAAGGACTTTGCTAGGTCTTTGGAGAGATAACTGACTTGATCGGGTTTGGAGTGCCCTCTGTGGACCAATCCAACCGCTAAAAATCTTTTTCTTTTGTGACAGATCGCTTCGTGCTTAATCTATTCTCGCCAGTTGTTTCTCCAACTGAAGTTCTAGCTTTTGCAAAGGTGGTTTTAAATCGACTCATGCACAACTATTTTAGCAAACCACTCATAGTTCGATACATTATTTCACAACAATGGAATTAACAGTTTTCATGACAACCTGGTTGTAAGGTTAATCAAAAACAGACCGTACCGCTTTCACTAATTAGGAAGGTTCAAGAAATACCTAAAAGGTGACTACCAATAAAATCCCCTCATTGACATGAACAACGCTCACCGCTTTACCTAATTTGTGCTAATAATTGCTTACTATCATCTCTGACGTTGATTTCTTTGCAGTCAATGATGATTAACGAATTTAATTAAACTATGATAATCTTGACACATGCTAGTACTCTTGATAACATGTATTGGTACAAGATTGAAGTGTTCAACAATCCAAAAATGGTAATACCTAATCTTTTTCATCATGGTAGAACAAGAGAGAAAGTTGTTTCTGCTCTTGCTCATCTCAAGGCTACCCTTAGATCTCCTTGTGGTTATACTCCACGATGCCGCTTTTCGCTTTCAATCAAATCACCCAATTATTGATCCGCCTCTTTCGCATTGAGGATTAAATCGAAATCGTGCTTAAATGAATAAACCTTCTTTGATACTAATCCAAATTTCTCCAATCTTTCGCCTCTAATTTTCATCTTTTCATCAATTTTCACCGAAACATCTTTGCCATCTCCTACAGAGATGTACATGTTCAACAAAGAAGACGAAGTCTCGCACTTTTTGACGATTGAGTTTGAGAAGCTGCTTAGCAAACAGAAAATCCTAATTCCGTGATTCCCGTGACTTCTACAAACCGCAACCATAGTGGACCATATGAATTGCTATGCTTTTAAATCCATCTTCTTGATAATCCCAAAAGTTTCATCTAAGTTGCATCTAGCCATTTCACAAACATATCGATTAGTGCACGTTAAAATGGTCCATCACGCTTGATTTTTATATTCGGTTTTCATCATCTCAAAATAAGCCAATGCCCTCGCCAACCATTCCAAATAAGCTGAAGTTGGCTGTCGTAAAGAACACCCACAAAAGTGATCTTGTTCGTCTAATGCTTACAAGCATTAATCTCATATCCTCAAAGAGTTGCGCTGGCTCACATGAGTGAGCAACCATGTTGAAAGCAAAACCCCTCAGTAATTATCGGTCCAAGATATCAAAGTTCTTGTAGACATCTCTACAAAAGCTTTAATTTCTCTCGATAAGCTTCCACATTTATTATACATGTTAACTAGGTGGTTCCCTATAACCACATTAGACAAAAACCCAATCTTAATAGTCCGAAAGAATGAACTTGTTCACCTTTGTTGCAAAGCCACCAAACTACTACATAGCTACATCAATATACTTGAGAATAAGTGAATAGATCGGGCTTTAGGCCTGCTAAACCGATGCAATCTCAAAAAATGTTAAGTGCCTTATCTCCGCTTATGGTGTAAAATACCATCCTATGCAAGATCCATCATTTGGGCATGCCCTCGCAATCATCGCATTCCATGTAACCAAGCCACTTCCTCCATTCCATCAAACAACTTCTTTGCCTCTTTAACATGTCCACATTTCAAATACAAATACATAATAGAATTTGTTACTGTAGGTTCAATTCCTGCTATGACCAACCCGCCCCTAAGGGTTAAGGACATAACCGCCAAGAATCCCGAGATTACCTACTTCCATACACAACAAATCAGACATAACTCATCGAGTAAAGGGCCAAATAGAAGTAAAATTCAAAACTTTGTCCATAGAGCTATGTTTATATGCACACCAAAACAATCCAAACTCATATATGTTAATACGTCAACCCACATCATAGGCAAGAGTATAAACCTTTACGCATGGGTGATCATCTAGACTCGAGTCAACCCATAGCAAACTATATACTAATATACACAAGATCCTTGCCAACAAGACAGAATATAAACATGTAACAAAAAGGGCAAGGTTTGGTCTCAGGCGTGAGACCCTAGACCGACTCTCTCAAAACTCCGCCGTTGCCTCGGCCGGGCTTCATCGACTGGGTTGGTCCTCACTTGGCTCACCTACAACGACATGAATGAGCGTGAGCTTAATGCCCAGTGAATAATATCAACAAACAAGTACACAAGCAATTATTGAACATGAATAAACCGCCTTCGCCCAATCATTCATAAGCCAATCGGCCTTTGGCCCAATTATTCAATTCCATCGGCCATGTGCCCAATTATTCAATTCCATCACTTCGCATCTAATTATTCAATTCTATCTGGCCCAGCCATATTATTCATTGAATTGCAAACTTACACGTATAAATAATTAAACTATGACATACCTGAATATCTTGTCAAGATATTACTCAAAGTGATCGGTTGATTGTTCGCCTTCGAACTCTACCTACACATGCCATGAACATATGCTGTAAAGGCGTATATTAACAATTCAATCCGCTCAAAATTCACATTTCTCTTTAGGCTTTTTTTTATTCTTATCTCATTAACTCATTTACAATGCTTAACATATGCCTAAGAGTGCTTACAAGTGAAAAGAAAAAAACCTAACACAAGATACAAGAACACTGAATGGTCCGCCGAGCGGACCTTAAGTCTCTAAGTACGTTGCCTCAATTCCCGCCGACAAATCAGCCGCTTGAGCGACTCTCCCGCTTACATAGCTCACATGAAGGCTAACTTTCCTGCTGAGCGGAGTGTCTCAAATGGGCAGTAGAAAAATGCCGGAGTTTCTCCGCCGAGCGGCAGCCTCGAAGCGACTCAAATTTCGAAAATCTTAATGTGTTCTTGAGCTTCAAAACCGATTTCAGCCTACCATTCTGCATGCAAGGTTCAAATCTCAAATATAATCATGCTAACATGGTTCCCTTTGCAAGATTATAGCATTATGAAGTTCAATTTCTGATTTACCTACATGCATGTTCCAAAACATGACAAACCCATCTCCAATATAACAATTTCATGCATTCAAGCTCATATCTTTAATTACTTCCAAACATGCAAGGCTTACACTTACATGATTCATTCTTGCATGTGAGAAATATGCCCTCCTATCAACTTAATTGGTGAAGAGAGGTCCCAATTCATGGGTTTTAAAACAATATTCAACACAAATCATACACATTGTGCTCAAACATGGAGATTTATGGCCATTTCTTACATGCATGCACATATTAGGCTTCAATTCAACAAATACAACCCAATTCCATTTCAATCTAACTCTTGATCACCAAATTAGCTAGCACACACAAAATTACAACTATAATCCAAGAATTACTCACCTAGAAGCTTGATCTTCTAAGTCCAGCCAATTCTTGAGCTAAATCTCCAAAATGTCCAAGTCTAGATCCCAAATCACACAAGTCTCTCCTTCTTCTCTCAATAGGCTCTCTCCTCTCCTCTTGAGTTACATTCACCCAAAAGAATTAAAGAGGAGGTTGGGTAAATTAAGTCTTGACAACAAAGCCCACTAAGGCCATTTTAATAATATTAAAGAAGTTAGGCTCTAATTCATCAATTTAATCCATTTAATCACCAGAGTCAAATTCTAATTAAATTTCACCGTAGGCTCTAAAAATTATGCCAATCACCATATAATCAATTCCGGGGTTCCGCGCCGATAAGGCCCTCAATTTAATTTCCAAAGCAGATTATTCAAAACAGATTTTCCTACAAAGGAATGTGACATTTAATTCAAATTCACATATTATCACATAATGGCACACAAAATTATGCTAAACACATAACCATAAATAGATTAAGGACCAATTTAGCACATTACTATAGGGGTATCACAAATTCATACCCAAGTTTAATGGTCAACGAAAGTGAACTCATGATCCGACACTCAAAGCCCATTACACAACACAAACTCAAGACGCTTAGTCAATGTGAACTCATTCATTTACAACCTTAGAAAGCATTTTATCAACAAACTCAAACCCATTCCAGAATCACCATTATCACCAAGTAGGAAGATATAACCGTGGTCTAAGAAATCACATTCTTTTTCCTAATTCTCAAAAAATGCTTTAACCAAGAAAATTCAAGTCGCCACAGCTTGGAGTATAAACTACAAAGTGCATTCCCCAACACTCGTGTCAGATTCAATATCATACTTTTACGATGTAACTATGGATTTGCTTCCCCAACCCAATTGCATACATCAAACAACAAGCATTTAAAACAACTCCAAGTGTATAATTCAGAGGATAAGCACCAACTTCCAACATTTCAATGAAAACCCTAAGGCGAGTCTGGCTGGGAATTGCGTAACATAGCTACTATTAGAGACGCCCAAGTAACTACATTCCTTTTGGGAAAATAAGCAAACACCTTATGCGCATTTTCCATAGCCCCACATTTGGCATAAACATTAACAAGAAAAGTTATGAGAAACAAATCTTCATGTGTACCATTTTCACAATGTGACCATGAATGACTTGAGCTTCGAAATCAATTCCTCTCTATGCATTCTTGCAAGAGCGAACATAGATCGACGATTCGACACTTATCCCTTCTTATCGAAAAGCGCTTCTAAATCTAGACTTGTTGTCCAAAGCTTTACCCAATTGGGTATTGGTACTATAACTTCGCCGATGAGAGAACAAGTAATCAATCGTCAGAGAAAGTTTTTTCTAGAGATAAAAATAAAAAAAAGTGAAATTGAAACAGAAAGATTTACCTTTCGATGGGAAGAGAAGAGGGCGCTTTTACGGAGGTCCGGGTTCGAGCTTGAGAGTATTGGCCACTAACATGTATGTAGAGGCGCCTATTGAGAAGAAGATGATATATACAAGATAGATACATATATCTATATATGTGTGTAGAAGATTACCCGTACATGTTTGTTGTTGTTGATCTGCTCGTGTTGGAGACAATGGGTGAAGAAGGAAACATTATCTTCGTTGTTATCTCTTCGTAAAAAGTTCGTGAGGGAAAAGAATGTGTTATCGCTTTATCACTAACCGCTTATTCTCACCGATTATCCCACACTTCCAATTGTAGTTTTTTATTTCTTTATTTTATTTTGTAATCAAAGAAAAGGATGTTCCGTGAATATCACATCATCGCGGGTCCCGATTTTGAGGATAATTGATTGACAACTAAATTTAACTTAACTCAAATGAAGGATCTATCATCAAGGCACGTAATGAAATTCAGCACATGTCATTTTTTGTTATTTTTGTTATTTTACTCTTCTTTTCTAATGAGAGGAAAAAAATGTATGACATCAATTGAATTTTCTTGTGCATTCTAATTGCACATGTATTGTCAACGTGCTTGGGCATGCGATGAGGCGACATAAATCTTCCTCGCTTCCAACTCACTGCTCAAAGAACAAACATGGATACAAAACAAAAGGGTGAGAAGGATTCAAGACAAGAGTAAAAAAGTACAAGGGTCATTATAGTTCTAATTAATTTTCAAAGATGCAGACACAAAATGCATTCCTTCTCATGTCTTTGAAATGAGTCGAGAAGATCCAGAATGCAAATGTTCAAGAACAATATTTTATATGGTCATACATACATCATTTGTCAATCGCTAAGATTTACGGTAATATAAATTACATTAGCAAAAGAATCCACAAAGCCGATGTCAACGAAAACCGAGAAATACAATTGAAAATGTTTTATGGAACTTCATGGATTTGAAGAGTATAGACACAAGACTCAAAAAATATTTCATACAACCATCCGTAAATGTCATGCTCAATATAAACAAAGAGATTGTTAAAAACTTTCTAGTTGTTTCCAAGATCCAACCGACATTACATAGTGCCACTTCTAAACACTACAGGAAATTGGGGATTTAATGGCTTAATTAATCGCTTTTATTAAAGGTCATCGTTTAACAATTAACGCTTTTTAAACGCCGCAATTGTTATTAAGTAAAACGGTACTGCTTTTGTTAATCAAGACGCTAAAAGCGCCCAAATCATATCTCTCTTCACACCCACTTTTTGTCTTCCCAACCTTTATTTTGAAAACCCTATCTTGAGCACCGTCCGCTTTTCGCCACCAAATCTTCTTTATTCTTCTTCGCCGTTGATTCTTCTTCATTCTTCTTCGCTTTGGTGATTCATCTCAGATTGCGTATTAACTTCGATTTTGAGCACGACTTCGTGATTTATCTCCTGGATTTGGACGCTTCGCCTTCTTCGATCGAGAGGTTAGTTGCATATCTCTTTCTCACTCAAATCTCTATTCTTCTTCAAAGGATTCTTCTTCAATTTTTTTCAGTTCGATGATTCATCTCGATTGCGATTTCGAAGTTCGATTTTGGAGCACGTACCATGATTGATCTCTGTGGATTTGAGCTCTTCGCCTTCTTCGATCGAGGTTAGTTGTTCTGCTTTGTGATTTATCTCTGCTTTTCGTGTTTCCAGATCGCTGTTTTGAAAAATGTCAATTAGTGTTTTGAAAAATTGGTCTCGAATTTCATCTCTGCTTCAAAGAATTGTTTTCACCGATGTTTTGCTCGCACTATGAGATCTAGATTGTGCTTCAGAATTGGTCTCTGATTTCATCTATGTTTCTATTGTGTTCGATCCGTCATCGATGTGGTTATGGATTTTGATTTTTGTGAATTCGTGTGATTGGTTGATTCGCTTTGGAATTGTGGAATTTGCTGATCTGAGTCGAGGTGGTCTGATCATAGGGTTCTTCTCAATGTCTATTTTTGCATTACAATTTAATTTATATTATTAGTTATTGGGGATTGTTTGACTTTGCTCCCTAAAATTAGGTTGTGTTTGGTTGAATACAAATTAGGGAGTTGGAAGAGACCACCAGTTTTAAGCACCATCAGCAAAAGCAGTCACAGATTTTTGCCTAGCATACGTTAAGGTAGATAAGGTGCTCCATTTTGACCTTGAGGTGAGGAAAAAAGAAGAAGAAATCATTGTGGTCTCTTATTAGGTGAGAAAAGACTTTGATAAAAAAAGTAAAATTCATGAATTGCATTGACATTATCTAGTATCTTGATTGGTCTATTGGGTTATCGACCATAGATAATTTAGTTTTGGACTGTTTGCTAAATTAACTAATGGATTTAACTTCAATACCCTTAGACATGGTTTTATATACCTATGTGTCAGTTGAAATGAACTATGCAAACATTGTATTGCCTTGTTCGAATGTGGCTTCTTTAATTGTTTAAACGTTGGGCCAGTTTGTTCAAATGCACATTGTTCTACCCTGAACAATGCTCTGTCCTAGTTTGTATGTTCAAACGCAGACATTGTGATCGTAGTCAAGAGCTTGTGGAGAATGAAGTCAAAGTGAGAGATCGGATGTAAGTGGATAGCGAATTGCTCAAGAAAGTTAGAGCAGGTACCATCTGTGCATCTCAATCTACTTAATCTTGGAGCACAAGTGGTTTGTTTGTCCCATGGTTTTTACCCTTTTGGGTTTTCCACGCTGAATAGTATCTCCGTGTGATTGCTTATTTCTATTTATTAATTGGCTCTTAACTCAAGAATATCTAGTAACCGCTAATTTTAAAGACTGCTTAGTTTTTTAGAATTTGTTGATAGATAGTAAATTTTGATCATAGTGAATGCTTTTAACTATTTGTCTTGTGAGTATTAATCTTTCTCTTGACCATATTCCTCTCCCGAGAAGTAAAGAGGTTATATTTTTGGTCAAATTTTTGGATTCTTGGTTATACCGTAAAAAACCAAGTGTTGACTCCCAATCTTTTTCAAAATACAGATTGAAATATTCAACTTGGGGCCTCTTAGTGTCCAGTTGGTGTTCTTTTATCTTCACTCAAAGTCACAGTAAAGAGTGCCTTTGAAGACTCGCTTGCATCGAGTTCCATGGTCAAAACAAATAAAAAAATAAGTAGTGGCTTTTATTGTAGGAGTTAGGATATGAAATTGAAGTGTCCACCAAAGACAACATTCACTTTGGTACTTTAGTCCATGAGAATTTGGTGATAAGACTATAGGATTACATTTCATGAACATAGTAACTAAACAAGGTATAAAGCATGTCTCGTTATTCTCATGGGTAGCACTTGTACCCGAAAGAAAGCATGCTGAGCAATTATTGTATTCTGTATTTATTATGTTTTTCTGCTTTGTTACCGTTCATGTTTGATTCAAATTCATGATCACGTAATTCATTCTCATATTCAATGGTAAGCTTGGGATGTGGATGCCTATTTATGCAAACAGAACCGGTGTTAAACCCGCAGTAAATAGCTAGGCAAGGTCTAGAAGAGGCCAAAAGGAAGAATATGGATGTGGGTCATAGTGGACACAACCGAAGACTTCAAAGTTATATCACTATCTATTTGGGGCTACTTTTAATAAGATTTGTTTTTTAATAAAATAATAATAATTATCATATATGTACTTTTCAACCTTATTTTAACCGATCTATCTTCTTTTATTTTTTTACTTCTTGTCACGATTGACAAGACAATGATGGATGAATTGAAGAAGTTAAACGGGCACTAAATCCCGCAGGTTTTGCTTTGTTGTGGATGCAAGGATCGCCAAGAAGTCAAGTCTTTAACCTTATTTTACTCCTTTGTCTCTGTTGAAGTTCTTTTATAATGGCAAAATTACTTATAAAAATAAAAAAGGCAAAAAATTTCAATTATTTGCTTGCATCATAACCTTTTATTGGCCATTTTTCATAATTTTGTTGATGCGCTGGCTAAGGTTTCAGACTATTCATTTTGTTTGATATGGTGGCTAAATCGATTGTGCTCGGTTCGATTGAGATCTTACCTATAGCTTGACTAGGCCTCGGATCTCCGTAGTTATTACAACAGTGGTCATAGGAATCTTACGCCAATCCCGCTACTCTTTTTGCTATTTTTGTTGGGGAGGATAATACTGCATAAGCCACAGAGCGTATGGTTATCGTAAATATTGGTCTTATATAATTTTAATTGTCTAATATTTATTTGCCTTAACATTTTAATTCTCACGCAGGCCCTCGGTCTTTGTGCGCAAGCATGGAAGATTATAACATAGTGGAGTCAATGGAACCAGTCCTATTGGTTTTCGTGGAGCAAGTTATATATGACCTTTTGTTGTTCAAAGATGCAATCACCTCAACAAGTCCAAATTCTCTCCTTCCTTGCTATTGATATCTATTTAAAACTTGTCTTGTCGATCATAAAGGTAGATATCTGCTTCTCTAGATATATAATATGGTTTTCTTTTTTCACATTTATTATTCATGGCTTGACTTTTAATGTTGTAAATTGCTATTTTTTTCCTAAAAGTTACTAGTTTAGATGAATTCAAATTTTTTTTCTTGGAATAATGTACCATCATGCCGAGGTATTTGATTCAAAAGCAAAGTAACTCCTTGACATAATTCTTAAGGAGGTATTAGCTCATATTATGTTTTAGGCCTTGTTAATGTGCGCCCTAAGTGTACTTATATTTGTATGATTTTGATTGTACAAGCATAGAATGTACAATCATTTTAACCTTCATAACATGTGCCTTTAACAAAATCCTCAGATTTTAAATTTTTAATATACATATGCGTAACTACTTGTCTGCCTCTGTGTACATTCTTGTTCATGGCCATATGTGCATGTGTGCATAAAAGTTTGTTTTTACATAATAAAAAAGGCATGGTATTAATAGGTGTTTTGAGGAAGGGATGGGTCAAGAATCGCTAGAGGGGTGTTTGACATGTTTTATGTTCAATATGAAGCAGGCGTATGTGATTTCCATTTTGGACTTTCTAAATAGTTTTATGGATTACTTTATTAGTTTTCTAGAAATCCAGCCAATTTTTTTTATTATTATTAGTTTTATTGACCATTGATACGACTCCATGGATGGACCCTTTCGCCTTTAAAGATGGTGTTTTGTTCATGAGGAGGGCAAAGATCTACTTGTTGAAGTTAGAATGATGAAAATGGAATGGAGGAGCTGCACCCTTTCTACATTGGGGCCAAACTCCATGATTTCTCCCATTGTGCTTCCATATTCCATTAGTTTGGTACCATTGAGTCAGCCCTAAAAGTTTGGATTTCAGAGGGTTCAGGATCTTATATTTAAATATATATATATGTTTATTTTGGTACAAATCTAACAGGTGGTTGTCATGGAAAAAAAGGTTAAACAGGACGTCTACTATGCATAAGTATTGGGTACAAAATTTTCAATTTATGTTTATTTTGGTAAATTTGATTACACTTTATGTTCGATGCGCATGTAGACGATGAAGACCAACAATGAACTCTCTCATCAATTTGAATTTAACTCATCCAACTTGAAATTTATGTTATAAGGTGAATATATTTTTGAGTTGGGGATAATTTTTTTGATAGTAATTTGCCATCTCTTGTATAGTTGGATCCATCATTATAGCTCAACATTTCTTTCTCTGCTAATGTCTTTGTTAAAACATATGAAAGAACCCAAACGAGACTCAAAAAAGTGACAAGTGTTAATGTACGAGTTTGGTTCTTAGTCTGATTTCTAGCATCAAGATAACAAAAAAACTACAACAATCTAAAACATCTGCTCAAATAGGCCACTGGGTATGACATACCTAGCACTATAAAGATCCTCCGTCAGTTGTTGGAAATTGTTTGGCATACTCCTCCACCTCATGAAAAAGCTTTGCAATCTCGAGACATGAGGCATCGACTTCATAGTTGACACAAACTCCTTCAACTTTGTTCTCGATTTTAGAATCGGACATGTGTGCAAGTAAGTATAAACTGCTCACATAAATTCTTATTTTACATAAATAATCACTTCTAAAATAACAATGAAGACAATTATAGAATCAAGAGCCTTTGGTATCGCCTTTATCTTCAATGCCAATTTCACAAGAGCATCAAAGAACTCAACTACGTTAACCAAATCCTCCTCGCAAATGATCTAGATGTGAGAGCGGGAGTTCACGAATCACCAGATAAAACGGTTCTTCATGATGAAGTAATTAACAATAACTAGTACATGCAAAATGATCGAAGGAAAAGGGCTTTACCCATACGTATGCCACCAGACACCATGGTGGTACATCCCCAGGAGCAGTGTTTTTATTGGTGCAATGTGCACCGATTACAAAACCTTCTCAACTCTAGAACCATCAATACCCTGCAGATAACAATCCCAACTGATCACCTTCATCTTGGTAAACTATTCAGAATCCATATGAACCAACATCAAATTGAATTTCTCTCAAATATAAGAGCTACAGACATTTGGGATGACTCTTAATTGTCCGACGGAAGTATGGATATATGGGGAGGTCTTGTCACATTTGTGGCAATGAAGTGATAATTCATGTACAAAATTCTATCGCATCGCTTATATAGCAACATGTAGAGTAGAAGGAAAATTGTGCAACAACAAACGAAAAAAAAAAATCTAAAAAGTAAAAGGAGGCTATTCAAAATTGGAGCAAAATGTCTCAGTATTTAACCAGAACCATGGTGAAACAAAAAGTCGCAAGTCATAATAGAAAACTTGTAGAGTAGGAAGTTTTAGAATCCTATCTTTCAATCTTGGTAGATTTAACGCTTACGAATTACGAGTAATCGGACCGTGTTTCAAAGAGATTATTGAAACACGTAACAAATTAAATTCACTTTTTCCTATAAATTCTTCAATTTTAACGATGACCTAGAAGAAAGTATATCATGATAAGATGTTATGACTTTTACCTTTAATAGCAAAACATAATTACTAAAATTATGGTGTGTGCAATTAAAGCACTAAAAACCACAAGAAGCATTTCAATTTCAAGCCTTTGAAAAAAATTTCCAAGGTTTTGAACTCTCAACACCTACTCCAATTATCTTTCAAAAAGAAAATTACATTGTCATAAATGGACCAAAAGAGGACAATAATGCAAATTACAGTTATTCATGTCTATCCAGAAAATCAAAGGAATTTTTCTCCTAGACTAGAGTTGAGTTTATACCAGTACTTAATCTGACACTAATGACATTTGAAGAGTTGCTTTATGAAGATAGAGCCATCATGGTGTAGAAATTGGATCTCTTTAACAATGTCAGAGGACATGTTCACAACAAAAACTTGGAAGATGAGCATAAGCCAACAGTTATTCTCACAGCTATATCATACTTTATTCTCAACATCTCTGTTCATGATATTTCTATTTTTTTCTAACAAATAAATAAAAGCAGAAGTCAAAACCAACAATGATTGAGACCCCCAATTTTGGAAATTCCCATAACCTGAAAATAATTTGAATCACTCAAGTGAGAGAGATGGAAGAAAAATAAAATAAAATACATGAGTGGTCCAGATCATTTTGTCGTCATGGGGTTCTCAAAATTGGGAGTCTCCATTGAAGGGGCTAAACGTGAAATGGGTTTGGTCCAAGCCTTGGGCCGGCCTAATCACTTGAAGTCCAAATCCAAGTGGGTTGGATGAGTATACGGGCAAACCAATTAAGCCCAACTTCATGACCAACATCCACCCAAGTCCTCAAGCACTTAGGTCCAACCCGAATGGAAAGGCTAATCCACTGCAGGCCGGGTCACGAGTCATTGCCAAATCTAAAATAGGCCGAGCCCATGCAAAGTTACCTGAATGGACAAGCCCATCCCCATGAGGATCCCGTAAAAGGTGAGACAAGGCATAATGAAGCCGAATTGAGGAACATCGGTACCGAGCTGAGGAAACATCGCAAGGAAACGTGGAAGCTGTGAACGTGTGCATGTGCAAGTTGCCACCTCAGCTGGTCCCCTACATCTAGAATCACGGAAGTTGTTGAGCCAAAGGAATGTGGTTTGTTATCAGCATGACTACAATGAGTATATGCATTTATTAGCAACTAACAGGTGGTCCCCTACCATGAGTAATACAAAAAGGACACCTGGCAGCATCCAAGCTCCATGAATCCACCTTGAGAAGCAAGCAAGGAACAACATATATATACTACATGAACTTCACATGGAAGGTAACTGAACTGAACGGAAGAGAATTGAACTATTCCAAGCAAAACCATACTCAACTCCCTTCTCCGATCACTAATTCCCACACCGGAGGGGTCATCCGGCCAACCCCGGCCAGGTAGCTCTAACGGTGCCTCTTGTCGCAGGCACCTCAGTCCTTGGATAGTCCAACCGAGTGCGGAGCCCCGATCCACTTTCATCAAGTGGGGAATCCGGTACGCACAATTGGTGCGGTGAACGTGGATCACTTCATCTCTAAGCTCTGCACTCAGTTCCGGCGATGGGGATTGAGGACGTTTCGCCTTCAATACACACTCCACAGACGGAGAAGACGAAGGATAAAGGTTTGGCACTCCTAACAGTTCCAGAGGAACAAACTGGAAACAATAATCGAACCCCTGAATCCGTCGAGCACCGATTACCCTTCGCTGGAGGCTCCTCTCATCACTTTCTTCTGGAAAAGGATTATAGAGATCGCATCATAGACTCCATGGGGATGGAGATATAGGAGTTGAAAGCCCAACTTAAGAGGGTGCTGGGCGATCCAACAGAAAAGAAGACGGAAGCAGAGCCCTCTCGTTTGCGACGAAGGAGCTCATCCAGAGAGCCACCAGTGAAGAAGTTCCTCAGGAACGACTCTGGGCAACAAAGCCAGCCTATCCTGGTATAGAGTGAGGCAGCAAGCGTGGAGTCACGCTTTAAAAAGGGCCAAGAGGCAGACCGTTAGTCAGCATCGAATATCCTCCTCGTGACCTTCGTACTTGGTTGATTGGCAATAGGCGTAATGAACAATATCGGGATCATTGGACGCATCGTTCACGGAGGGAACATCGATTGAGCCGAACTCGTCTCTTCTCCGTTCTCCCCGGAGATTGAGACCATGAGACCTCCAAAGAAATTTACCCCACCAAAGTTCACTTCATACGACGGGAAGTCGGACCCGCTGACATATATTAGCCATTATAGACAGATGATGTCCCTATGGAACCGAGATGAGGCACTGATGTGTAAAATCTTCCCACCTAGCTTGGGAGAAACTGGACTTCGATGGTTCGATCGTCTCCCCGCTGGATCAATCCATGGCTGGAAGCAGCTCTCCGAAGAGTTCCTAGCCAGGTTCGTCTCCAACACTAAGATCCCGAAGGAGCCGGATACACTGTTCGGCCTCCGAAAGGAGCAAGAGGAAATGCTGCGTAATTATGCGAGGAGGTACTGGGAAGAATACAATGACCTGGAGGAAAATGTGTGCAGCGAGCAGATGACCGTTATGTCCTTCAAACATGGTCTATGCCCGGAAAGTAAGCTGAGACAATCACTTACCAAGCGCCAGGCCACAGCTTTGAAAGACTTGCGCGCCAGGATTGAGCAGTACGCTCGTCTCGAAGACGATCAGATCCCCATTGAGGTAGCGTCAGCAGAACAAACAACTCGCCATAAGAAGAGAACAGATCAAGGAGAACATCGAGGGATTGCAGTAAACGAGGTGGATAAGTCCAAATCCCATGAAGCCGTTGTGACTGTATTCAAAGAGCCAATCTATCGAATTCTGGAAAAGATCAAGAGAGTGCCGTTCTTTGTGTGGCTGCCGAAAATGTTAGGAGATCCAGCTCGGCGCAATCAGAAGCTCAGATGCACTTACCACCAAGACAGGGGGCACATGACTCAGAACTGCAGGGCACTGAAGCAACACTTGGAAGACCTAGTGGCAGCTGGACACCTAAGGGATTACATTGATTAGGATAAAGAAATGACCGAACCAGGGAACCCACCACCAGAAGCAAACATTGAGCATCCACCTCGGCCGATAATAAATGTGATCCACGGGATAGCGATTCAGGAATCTGAGGAGGCACTGAAGGAAGAGATTGCTAAGGCTGCGCAAATTCAGCGGGCCATGTTAGTGGAGCTCAGATCAAAAAGATGCACTGGTACCTAAATCTCCCTTGTGTACAGTTTCATTTACTGGCAAAGATTTAGAAGGCATACAGCACCTACATACTGATGCATTAATTATAACTGTGGGAATTGGGAAACGATTTGACGTAAAACGAGTCCTAGTAGATCAGGGCAGTGCAGCAGACATACTGTATTACGATTTGTTTAGAAAGCTTGGTCTCTCCGAGTAGCACCTCACCCCAGCAGCAGCCCCGTTGGTCGGTTTCAATTCACAGCCAGAATGGCCACTTGGCAGAATAGTGTTGCCAGTCGTGGCGGGGACAAAAACCCTCCAGATAGAGTTCTTGGTTATTAATACACCATCCCCTTGCAATGCCATACTTGGCCGTCCGTGGATTCATCGAATGGAAGCAATTCCTTCAATCTACCACCAGCTTATCCGTTTCCCAATAGAACATGGAGTAGGGCAGATATCAGGGGATCAAGTTACGTCCAAACATTGCTTCATGGCAGCATTAAAGGCTAAACAGCTCTGCAATCGGGTACAGACGGTAGAAGTGGCCGAACAGCCAGTCTTGAAAGATGTAGGGGGAACCCCAGAGGAAAAGATGGTAGAGGATTTGAAGAAAGTCTTGGTAAAAGAAGACGACCCAGAAAAGTACTTCCTTATCGGTACCTCGCTAGGCGCTGATGAGAAACTTCAGCTGCTGGAACTGCTGAGGGAAAATATGGAGGTATTCGCATGGTCAGCATATGATACTCTAGGGTTGGACCCAGAATTTGCTTGCCACAAGCTCAACATCAACCCTTCAGCTCGGCTCATTGTGCAAAAAAATCGGAGATCGTCAGTCGAGCACACCGAAGCAGTAATTGCCGAAGTCAAGAAACTCTTGGCTTCAGGAGCAATCAGGGAAGTTCAGTACCCGCAATGGCTGTCCAACACGGTTGTAGTCAAGAAGAAGAATGGAAAATGGAGAGCTTGTGTTGACTTCACTTGCTTGAACAAAGCCTGCCCTAAAGATAGCTTTCCGCTGCCTTGCATTGATCAACTAGTGGACTCAACAGCAGGGCATGAGCACATGAGCTTTCTGGACACTTATAGCGGTTATCATCAGATACCACTGTTCGGTCCAGATTAAGAAAAGGCAGCGTTTATCACTCCAAGGGGAACTTACTGCTACAAAGTAATGCCATTCGGCCTCAAGAACGCCGGGGCAACCGACCAACGAATGATTAAACGGATGTTCAAGGACCAACTGGGAAAAACCATGGAAGCATATATAGACGATATGGTAGTAAAAAGCAAGTTCGCTACAGACCATCTTGCAGACTTGAGAGAAGTTTTTGGCATCTTGAAAAACCACCAGCTTCGCCTCAATGCCTCGAAATGCGCCTTCGGGGTAGGAACAGGGAAGTTCTTGGGATACATGGTCACTCACAGAGGAATTGAAGCGAATCCGGATCAGATCAGAGCGATACAGGATCTTGAAGTACCAACAAAGGCTAAGGAACTGCAGAAACTAGCCGGAATGGCGGCTGCACTGAATCGCTTTATTAGCAAATCCTCAGATCGGATGAAGCCCTTCTTTCAGCTTTTGAGGAAAAAGACGGCATTTGAATGGAATAGCGAATGTGCCGAAGCACTGCAGAGTCTCAAAAGATACCTCAGCACACCTCCTCTACTGTCCACTCCAGAGCCGGGAGAAGAGTTGTACCTCTATCTAGCAGTCTCAGATCATGCCGTGAGCGCAGTACTAATTCGAGAAGTTGACAAGGAATAGAGGCCTGTCTACTATGTCAGCAAGACTTTACTAGATGCCGAGACACGGTATCTACCATTGGAGAAATTAGCATACGCGCTGCTTATCGCCTCAAGAAAGCTGCAACATTACTTCTAGGGGCATACCATTAATGTCCTCACTGAATTTTCCCTCAGATCTGTATTCAGCCAAGCCGATTTCTCTGGCAGAACAGCAAAGTGGGCGGTAGAACTTGGTGAGTTTGACATTCGGTATCACCCCAGGATAGCGATCAAGGCCCAGGTCTTAGCGGATTTTGTCGTAGAATTTGCTCCAACCTAGAGTACCAAACCGGAGGATCCAAGTTCGGCACAGGTGCCATGCATCACCGAACAAGGAAAACCCTGCGCTTCGGAAGCCTGAAAACTCTTTATTGGAAACATTTGGCAGCTCTATGTTGATGGATCGTCCAATAACCGAGGCTCGGGGGCAGGAGTAGTACTTATTTCACCAGAAGGGTTTACCTGGGAACAGGCTCTCAGACTCGGTTGGAAGGCTTCAAACAACGAGGCCGAGTACGAAGCATTATTGGTTGGCTTACGTAGCGCCGAACACTTTAGTGCATAACAACTTCTTGTTTTCAGCGATTCACAACTAGTGGTCAACCAGCTTTCTGGGGTCTATGAAACACGAGATGAAAGAATGGCTGTGTACGCAGGCAAGGCCAAGGACCTGCTCAGAAAATTTCAATCCATACGAGTAGAACGAATCAGTTGGGACAAAAACGGCCACACCGATGCTCTGGCATGCCTCGGCTCATCAGTGGATACAAAGGATGCCAAAAGAGTTTGGGTCGAGTTTGTGCCAGAACCAAGCATTGCATCTCTAGTCCTCTGCAACAACTTAGAGCCGAGCTGGATGGATCCAATATTTGCTTTTCTGAAATCTGGTACACTCCCCGAAGACAAAAGGGAAGCCAACAAGGTCAGACACAAGTCAGCTCGATTTTGGATCTCACCATCTGGAAAACTTTACAGACGCTCCTATCTTGGCCCCTACCTCCTTTGTGTACATCCAAATCTCGTCGAGAATGTTCTCTACGAAATTCACGATGGGATTTGTGGATGCCACGTTGGCGAAAGGTCACTGGCACACCGAGCCCTCACTCACGGGTACTGGTGGCCACAGATGCAGAAAGATGCTCAGCAATACGTACAAAAGTGTGATAAATGTCAGAGATTTGCTCCACTCATCCATCAGCCAACCAAAACTCTCACTCCATTCACCAGCCCATGGCCCTTTGCGCAATGGGGTCTGGATATTGTAGGACCATTGCTGTGAGGCACTGGGAACATGCGATTCTTCATTGCTGCAACCGACTATTTCACTAAGTGGGTTGAAGTTGAGGCACTGGCAAATATCAAAGAAGCAGATACAAAGCGGTTTGTTATGAGAAATGTGGTGGTGTGTTTCAACATCCCACGGGTACTGATTGCGGATAATGGAACACAGTTTGATGGAAAGACCTTTAAAAAGTTTTGTGCCGACCTCAGGATTGAGTACAGGAACTCTTCTCCAGGGTACCCGCAAAGCAATGGACAGGTAGAGGCGTCAAACAAAACCATCATCAACGGAATCAAGAAACGGCTTGAGCATGCCAAAGGGAAATGGGTTGAGGAGTTACCCCACGTGCTATGGGCATACCGAACCACAGCACGGCGCTCAACGGGGGAAACACCTTACTCCCTAACTTATGGAATGGAGGCCGTCATCCCACTCGAAGTCGGTCTCCTAACCCTTCGATCTGAACTATTTGAGAACACCAGTAATGAGGAAGCTATTGCACAAGCACTGGATATGGCAGAGGGCCGAAGAGAGGCAAATGATCGGACTTATGGTGATAGCGTGCTCATCAAGAGTTACAACCAAAAGGTTTTCCCAAGGCAATTTATACCAGGAGAACTGGTCTTAAGGAAAGTTATGGATCACAAAAGGGTGCCTGGAGAGGGCAAACTTGGGCCAAACTAGGAAGGTCCCTACAGAGTCACAATCGTCGTTGGAAATGGAGCCTACTACCTCAAGGATCTGAGTGGCAGAGCTATACCTCGGCCCTGGAACATAGCAAATCTCAAGAAATACTATCAATAAGATGGTCCCACTTTCTTTATCAGAATGTAAAGGCACTTTTCTCAAATTTATCAAATTCTTGTAATTAGCTTTGATGTTTATCAAACGGAATTAGCTTTGGTTCCTACCAAACAAAATTAGCTTTGGTTCTTGCCAAACGGAATTAGCTTTGGTCCTCACCAAACGGAATTAGCTTTGGTACTTCCCAAACGGAATCAGCTTTGGTACTTCCCAAACGGAATTAGCTTTGGCCTTAACCCAAACGGACTTAGTTTCAGAACGACTGAACGGAATTTAAATTTGGTTAGCACTCAAACATGCTAAGTGGTATTGCTTGGTGGAGTTATGTTTGGCAACTAAATTGGACTTTAGCCAAGTGGAATTGCTTGGTGGAAACCGCACTAATGTATCTTAAGTAAACATCTCTATTTAGCCAAGTGGAATTGCTTGGTGGAAACTGCACTAATGTATCTTAAGTAAACATCTCTATTTAGCCAAGTGGAATTGCTTGGTGGAAACTGCACTAATGTATCTTAAGTAAACATCTTTGCATCCACAGAGCTTCTTAAGTATCAATACGTCAACATGTCAGTACTGACGCGAACAAACAAAGTTGGAACAAACTTGGCCAAGTTTAGCCAGGAGCAGGCCTCTAGCAGTAGTCTTACTCAACTCTAGCTGGGGGCAAACGATTGTTTTTTCAAACCAAGCTGGACCTGAGTAAGACACCTTTTTCATGCCTTTACTCTGTTTAGGCACTCTTATGCCATCTAAGTTGAAGCAGGCTTAAGCAGTTCTACCTCAGAGCATAATCTTCAGCTCCGATCTTACTTAGCTCCAGGTGGGGGCAAACAATTGTTTTCTTTCAAAACCAACCTGGACCTAAGTAAGACCCACTTACGAACTCCAGCACCGCTATACCACATATCCGTTGGCCACACCGAGCACAAGCTCGGCCCCGAGGTCCCAACAGTGCTCGGTCGGGGGCAAACAGTACAGTTTCACACCAAGCATCAGTTCGGCCCCGAGGCCCTAACAACGCCACCAAGCAAGACAGAATCGAATTGAACACCCATTTAAAGGCAATACAGAACCAGACCGAGCATCTATTTGGCCTCGAGGTCCCAACAGTGCTCGGCCGGTGGCAAGCAGTATAGGAAACATTCAAACATAGAAGCCAAACAGCATCAGATTGCGAGTTCAAAAAGAAAATTCTATCATCCATCAAAAGGCACAGATGGCCTCATAACCAGCAGCAAAGAAAAGAAAAGAAAAATTGTCTTGGCAAATGCAGAAAGAAAACTCGTCATGGAGACCGAGCCACAGTACATCAAAGCAAAAAAAGTTCAAATTCTTTCAACATCAATTTTCATCAATAGCGAGTAACTCAGGAGCAGCATCAAAATTTTGTCCAGGCCATCTGCGGGAGGAAAAGTAGAGGAAGCTCCAACTTCCTGAGAAGTAGAAGCCTCCTTAACCACATCTCCTGTGGCTTCAATCTCTGGGGCTTCAATCCCTTCAACATCCACCGTTTCAGCGGCAACATTCTTGTCCTGGGTCTTGTTTGTGGAATCAACTTCTGGAGAAACTTCGGCCGGCAGAACAGCAGGGATGGAAACAGTCTTCAAACCCAAGGATCTCGAAGGAACGGGGACATCCTGAAACAGGGAAGAGCCTTCAGGAACCAGCGCAGCAGCCAAGGCACTTGTCCAACCCTTCACAAAGAGCTTATCTCGCAGCACTAGCACCTCTTCCTTATAGGCAGCCCCAGCTTCGTCCCAATCCTATTGCCAGTGTTTGGTTTCAGTAAAGCGCTAAGCGTAATCCAAGGCAATAACCTCGGTTAAAGAACTTTTCCCTCGAGTTGAGCCTGCGTCCCGATAGCAGCCTCCTTCGATTTTTCAGCTGAAGCGACAATCTTGTTTAAACGAAATGTTTCCCTCTCCGCAGTTCGGCATTGCTCTTTCTCTGTCTCCAAGATTACCATCAGTCTTTCAGCGTTCATTGCACCCTCTAGCACAACCCTTTCTAGCTCTTCAGCACGAGTAATAGACAGATGCATTCTCTAGATACATTGCAAAGGACAATGAAGAACTAAGAAAAAGGAAGACCGCAACGCAACAGTAAAGACAAGTGAAACAGGAAACACTTACAGTGGTCATTATCTGAAGGGTCCCTTTCAGGATAGGAATATCACGGGGCCCATTGTGGTCGGACATATCAACCGGCATCAATAAAAACTTAGTCAAATCAAAAGCAAAATCTTGTGAAGCGTCAACTGAATTAGAAGTGGAAATAGGCCTGCCTTCATACGATATTGGCGGCTCCCATTTCTCAAAAGCATCATCCTCAGCAGGATCCTCAGAAGCTTCCCCCACCACTGCTTTGCCAGCCTCTCTTCTCCTATTTTTTGCTCATGCGCATGACCGGCCGAGGGCTCGGCCGTAGGGTCCCAGAAGCTCCAACCTCCATCTTCACCTCCATGAGGCTCTTCACCTCGGTCTTCTCCAGAGGGGTTTGCAAAGCCTCGGAGGCTCCGAAGGCCTCGGCCTCTAAATCCACCAACACCCTTCTCTTCGCCACAGACTTGCTCCCTGCGAAACTGGGGGCAGGGGAAGGCGCTTTTTCAGAAAGTGCACCCTGACTCCTGTGACGACTTGTGACCAAAGGAGTGAGAGATGTGTCAGTCTCGGTATCAGAATCCAGAAGGGCAGCAGCGAGCCTCGCCTTCTGTGGAATAACAGAGCGGTAAGTAGACTGGTAGTCCAATAACTCAAGTGCAGATCTCTTTTTATACCTCAGGGCAGCTTTTATGGCTTCAGCATTCTCTCGGTTCGGCCTTCGTTGGAAACGAGAGGACTCTGCAAAAAAAAAAAAGGAGCGACACATCAGAGCAATACCCAAAATAATGTAAAAAATACAAAAGTCATCAGAAGGAGAGGCCTGAACCTGGGTAGCCGTCTTTTTGGGGCATCCTCTCAGACTGAAACTCAGTTCCGGCAGGGAACTCCCAGTTTCCACCAACTTGTAAGAAATTGTCGTTGTGTTTATCCGAATCAGGCAACCCGGTAACCAAATGGCAATGAAATGAGCGAACACGCAAGTAATATGTGCTGTGGTCTTTGTTATGAGAAAGAGTATAACAACCTAAGATATCCCATATGTCAAGGTTCAAACCCAATCGTCTATTGAGGGCAGAGACACCGCAAACAGCATGGAAAAGGTTCACAGATACTCGCATTGGGGTTAGCTGGACTTGATACAGAAACCGGCATACCAACAGGTCAAGAGGGAACCGAACCCCTCCCTCGACTATGGCCGCGATAGGAAAAGCAACGGTATTCCTCGTGCCCATACACTTGGCGTCTACTGTCGCCAACGAGAGGTAACGTCGTTGGGAATATTATAGTCTAGGCGGAACATAGCCATGGCCTCGGGGGTATCAACCAGTGAACGAAATTTCCCCATTCAACAAACCTAATGGGACAGAGGTAGGACTCAGATAACAGAGTATGGAATACAGACAGCGAGTAGACCAAACAAGACGATTAAGGCAAAAAGAGGTAAAAGAAGAAGAGTCACAAGAAGACTTACAGAGATTAGAACAGTGGTAGCAGAGCAAGATCAGCGGTGAAAAAGTTTGAGCAGAGCACCAACGAGACTGGTTCAGAGGAACGGGAAGAGTCCTTTCTCTCTCTTTGAAACTCTCTAGAAGAACGAAAAAGCAGATGAAGGGATTTGTACTGACAGCCAGAGCATTAATTGCACTAGTCGGCGCGCAGGTACACGGAGCACGACCTTCAGTATGGGATCGACGCACTATCTCTGCACACCAATCTCACATCGCCACGTGTCATTATGAAAGGACGCATGCAGGAATTGCGTGTCAGGATAGAACTGTCACCAAGGCCGAGCTGAGGAAAACCGAAACGACGCGATGCTTGGGAAGCAGAACAATAGCTCCCCCCAAGGGGAACCTTAGCGCGAGCTAGGGGGCAAATGAAGGGGCTAAACGTGAAATGGGTCGGGTCCAAGCCTTGGGCCGGCCTAATCCACTGAAGTCCAAATCCAAGTGGGTTGGATGAGTATATGGGCAAACCAATTAAGCCCAACTTCATGACCAACAGTCCACCCAAGTCCTCAAGCACTTGGGTCCAACCCGATGGAATAGCTATCCAAATGGTCTTTGAAATTTGAGCCTAATGGCCGAACAAAAAATAGCCCGAGCCCATGCAAAGTTACCTGAATGGACAAGCCCATCCCCATGGCCATGAGTGATCCTATAAAAGGCCGAGACAAGGCATAATGATGCCGAACTGAGGAACATCAGTACCGGGCTGAGGAAACGGCGCAAGGAAACGTGGAAGCTGTGTGCATGTGCAAGTTGCCACCTCACCTGGTCCTTACACCTAGAATCACGAAAGTTGTTAAGCCAAAGGAATGTGGTTTGTTATCAGCATGACTACAATGAGTATATGCATTTATTAGCAACTAACAGGTGGTCCCCTACTATGAGCAATGCAAAAAGGACACCTGGCAGCATCCAAGCTCCATGAATCCACCTTGAGAAGTAAGCAAGGAACAACATATATATACTACATGAACTTCACATGGAAGGTAACTGAACTGAACGGAAGAGAATTGAACTATTCCAAGCAAAACCATACTCAACTCCCTTCACCGATCATTAATTCCCACACCGGAGGGGTCATCCGACCAACCCCAGCCGGGTAGCTCTAACGGTGCCTCTTGTCGCAGGCACCTCAGTCCCTGGATAGTCCAACCGAGTGCGGAGCCCCGATCCACTTTTATCTAGTGCGGAATCCGGTACGCACATCCATCATTTTTCTATCACTGTTTGGAATACAAACATGAATCTTTTCTGTAATTGCATTTGCCTCCTGATTCTACCATATCGATGTACCTTAAAGTACATAAAACCAATTTTAATCATCAACTTAATCATAAAATCCATGTCAGATGCACCAGGTACATACAAAATTGATTAATTCAATAAATGATTAATTACCATCATGGTATGACCAAATGTGTATGTGTTGTAACTGGAAAGGAAAGTGGATTCTCATACTCATTTCCTCCATAATATCTAGCACCAGGATACCCTTCACTGCACTTGTTGATCATGACTGATCCAACTACTTGTATTACCGACACCGATGTAAAATTCTCCGTACTTATGAGTTCAAGTCCCTACCCACAATTTATTCAATTGTATGTAGTTACAAACTAAGCCTCAAATTAATACCCCAAACAACTGAACCTACTACAATAACCAAAATGCACATCCATAAACTATAAATCAATATAGCATTACCACAGTGTTAGGTAGAGCACAATATCAAATCCAAAAAAAAAAAAAAGTAAATTACAATTACACCCGTAAGTTTTGTTTAAAATATGGATTGCCCTTGTAGTTTTGAAAATTATAAATAATCCCTTGCCATTTTTTTTATTTAACAGAATTGACTGTAAAAATAAAATTTCTAATTACTCTCCTACATAATAATAAAATTACCAGCATTATTAATTAAGATATATTTCTGACATTATTAAAAACTGTTAATTGACTTAATGATTTATTAATAAAATGGGTTATTTGTTATGCGAGAAAAAAAAATTGAAGGGGAAATATGTAATTTTCAAAACTACAATGGACAATTTATATTTTAAACAAAATTCATTGGTGTATTTGTAATTTATCGGGAAAAAAAATCTATACTAAGGCCTCGTTTGGGGAGTAACTATTTTAGCCAAAAAGTCACTATAAATTGTCACATCACTCTCTCTACTTTTCTGCACATCTTTTTATAAAAAGTCAAAAAATTACTTAAATAGTTTGTTTTCAAACAAGAGCTAAATTTACAAAATGTGAGTAAAAAAAATCTTTGTTTGAAACTGGTTTTCAGAAAATAGTTTTTAGAAAATTTTACTATTTTATTTTCCACAATTTAATGTTTTCAATGAATTTTTTTAATATGTTAAGTAGTTTTTTAAATTTTTAGACACATAAAACATAAATACATTTAAAAAGTATAATATTTGTAAAAAAATCTTTAAAAAATACACTAAATACCAAAAAATGCAATATATATATATACAAAAATTCAATACATTTTTTTTTGTATTTTTGTATATTTATTAATTTTTTAAAATATTTTTCACGAATATTTTACTATGTAGATACATCTAAGTAATATGCATCTAAAAAAGTAAAAAAAAATTGTTTAAAATTTTAAAAATATTCATTAAAAACAAAAAAAAAATACAAAAAATAAAAAACACAATTCTCAAAAAAATAAATTCAGAAAACTGAATTTTTTTTTTTTTTTTTTAACGGAGAAAACAGGAACAACAACTAGCATAAGACAGCCTTCAATGGCATAGGGGGGTTAGCTACCCACACCGATTACTTCCCACTGGGCGAGAGGTGCACCTAATCAATCACGGTGTTCAGCTGACTTGCACTGATAGACCCGAAATTCTAGGAATCGCTATTGTCAGGACAATATGTTATGCGTCAAGAGCGCTCTAAGCTTTTTGCGAGTTGTAAGTTGCTTGAATAACAGTTGAACGCTGATCTGAAAACAAAGTTTTCATTTGGCGCGTAGTTGTTCGGGTCCTGCGAATCAAAGTCAATTGCACTCGAGTTCTATTGCAGATTCTTATAATAAAATAAAAAAATTGGATTCAACCTAAAAAGAAAGGATTTTTATTGATAAATCCATCTTAGAGTTGTTATAACCCATTAAGTCCACAAAGGAATATTATAACCTGATTAGTCCTATATACTTTTCTTTTTATTCCATAAAGTCCATTTTTCTAATTTTATATTTTTACCTGGACTATTATGCCCTTATATATATATATACTGTGCCAATACATAACACGTTCCCTGTGATTTCATGGATTCAGTTTTGGCAGTTTCTATCATTCTAATTCAAATGGATACGTTTCTATCTAGCATGCTCGTTCTGAGGCTTTGATGTGCTAGGGTTTCATTGTTGCTATTGTAGTCTGGTTCGGTGATTTTCAAGTGAAGACGACGAATTTGAAGGTGTTCGGTTCTCACATTTTCTGGAGTATAACTACTTCAAAGCAGTTGTTTTCGAGTTTCTGAACGATTGTAGGATTGCATGATTAAGGTTAATATCATTTTGGTTATGAATACATGTTCACTTTATGTTTTGATTTGTATGATGGATCAGATGCTCTGTTTTTTTATTGATATGGATTGGATGCTCTGTTTTTTCAATTATATGCATCATACATGGTCCTGTGGAGGGGAGGTCATTCAGATTATGTGAAGAATGTATAGTTCTCATTTTACTTTGATGTATCCATAATGAGGCTCTGTGTGGGTGATATAATTCAGAGTATATGTATCAATGTGAATGTTTACATCTTGTTAATATTATGTGAAGAATGTGGATGTTCTCATTTTACTTTGATGTTTGCTTAATGAGACTCAGTGTGAGTGATATAATTCAGAGTATATGGATTAATGTGAATGTTTACATCGTGGTCCTGTGAAGGGGAGGTCATTAGATTAGTGATGAATGTGGATCTTCTATAATTCAGAGTATGTGGAATAATGTGAATGTTTACATCGTGTTAGTATTATGTGAAGAATGTGGATGTTTGCATTTTACTTTGATGTTTGCTTAATGAGGCTCTGTGTGGGTGATATAATTCAGAGTATATGTGTCAATGTAATGTTTACATCGTGTTAATATTATGTGAAGAATGTGGATGTTCTTACTTTACTTTGATGTTTGCTTAATGAGGCTCTGTGTGGGTGATATAATTTAGAGTATATGTATCAATGTGAATATTCACATCTTGTTAATATGAATTATGGATTTAACACTTGAATTGTACACGTAGTCATCTAACTTTTGCACAATGTGAATTTTCATATCGGTTTGGATTATTGGTGATTGTTGTATTGTTGTATTTTTATAGGAGATGGATACCTTTATAATGTTGGTGTGTACATATGGTTGCAGTACAACTGTAATAAATGTTGCCCGCGCATTGTGTTATTCACATTTGGTGGACTGTTTATGTGAAAAAATGAGAGGAGTTGTCTGCTGGTTCTATTTCATTGTTCTGTCAGTTACTTGGGTTTAACAGGGTGTGATTTGGACAATGAGGAAGAATTTCAGAAAATGTTACTGCTTGCTAAATCAATGGGGGTACAACATGTAGAAGTTGTTGTTGAGTTGAAAAGTGATATTGGTCAGTCAAGTAGCTCGAGATCGCTGCGTGTGGGGGTTGAGGAAGAAATGGATGCACTACGGAGATTTTGCCACCATAAGGAGAAGGTGTTGTTGTCAGCCCCTTGGGCAAATGGTATTACGCATGTGGGACAACGATTTGTTGGAGGTGCACAAGAATTTCGTGATGTTTTATGTAAGTATGCCATCCAATGTGGGTTTCAGTTTATGTATGTCAAGAACGAGACAACAAGAGTTACTGCTATGTGTGCGATGGGTGAGGAGAGAGGCTGCTTGTGGGCTATACATTGTAGAGCACAACGAGCAAATGGTTTTTTCTACGTCAAGAGGTTTAGTGATGTGCATAGTTGTGGTACGGATGTTCGAACATCGAAGAATCTGCTAGTTAGTTCGGATTTGGTGTCGAGTACCATATCTGAAATTGTGAGGGATAAGTCGTTGACTCGGCCATGTGAGATGGTGACTATTTTGAAGAGGGATTATGGGCTAGATGTGAGTTACCATGTCGTATGGTTGGGTGTGGAGAAAGCAAAGGCTGGTATTCATAGAGATCACTCATTATCGTTTGACCAGCTACGGTGGTATTCGGATGCTGTGATGCGGTACAATCCGGGGAGTTATGTCAATATTGACTATGATGCGAGTAGTCAACAGTTTTGTCGTTTCTTTGTGTCATTCGCTGCGTGTATTTCTGAGTTCAATTCTTGTCGGCCTTTATTATTCCTGGATGGAACATTCCTCAAAGGAAAGTACAAAGGTCAGCTACTTGCGGCAATGGCGAAAGACGGAAACAATGGTTAGTATTTTTTTTAGCTGTCTATTCATGTCAATATTCACATTGAGTAGCATAGTCTGGACAAATGAGTAATTGAGAAATTATAAGTAATGTGAACATTGACATTAGTATGTACTGATGTGAATGTTCAGATCTGTGTCTGCTAATGACAGTAATGTGAACATTCACATTATTATACACTGATGTGAATGTTCACATCAGTGTATACTAATGTCAGTTGATCCATTAATGAACAGTACTGTGAATGTCCACATTATCAATGACTCAACAATCAACAATGAATTATTAATAGTCGTTAATGTGAATGTTCACATCATTGATGTTTATGAACCCGAATCCAAAAATAACAATAGTAATAGGGCAATGTAGATATAAACATTCACATGACTTGTTTTGTTTATATTGTTTTCTATTCACTTTGGAATATTGTGAACAGTTGTGTATTGGTGTTGTGTTGTAGGTTTGTTTCCTGTTGCATTTGTGATTGTTGATTCAGAGACCACGACCAATTGGTCGTGGTTCTTGCACGAACTTGGGAAGGTTGTTGATAGTAAGCGCCAGATTACTTTTATTTCGGATCGTAATCTTGGTCTGTTAGAAGCTATGCCAAACGTGTTCCCATCGGCTCATCACGGTTATTACTTACAACACTTGAAGAGCAATTTAAGAGACCAGATGAAAGGAATTGATAATGGATTCAGGAATCACCTAGTAAGTAGTTTGGGTGACTGTGCTTACGAGCCAACTGTGGTAGGGTTCCACGAAAAGCTTGCAAAATTAAAAGATGAGCTCATAATTTTTTCAAAGACTTGGCACCTGAGCACTGGGCAAATTCATACTTCAGGTAATAATAGTTTCCTAAAGTGTTCCATTTGTCAAGTTTAGAATGGTAGCGATTTGAATTTTCAGCTTAGAATGGTAACAATCTTCCAATTGTGTTTCATGTTCAATGTAAATGATGTGAATGTTCACATCTGCTAATGATGACTGATGTGAATGTTGTGAATGTTCACATCTGTTAATTTGTCAAACAGTCATGCAATGTATTACAAATTTGAATGTTGACACCTGTCATATTTTGTTGTTGTTAACATTCACATCTGTCTATCATTTAAGTTGACAACATAATAAGCATATAATGTTCACTGTGAATGATATTAATGTTCACATCTGTCAACGTGAATGTTCAGACCTGTTAAATTCTGTATTGTACAATGTTTGTGATATTGTGCAGGGGCATGCGTTATGGGGAGATGACATCCAATGCGACAGAGTCATTTAATAACTTGATTAAAGAAGCACGTAATCTTCCTATCACTCAAATGGTGGACACAATTCGTACTCAGTTGATGCGGCAAATGTCTGCATGGTGTGACCAAGCAAACAAATAGAATGAGCTTATTTGTCCTACATTCGAAACAATGCTTATGGATTCGTTCAATGACAGCAGGTCTTGGCAAGTTAGCAAAGCCAATGAGGATGTGTTTGAAGTTCATTCGATACCATCTGTTACAGTTGATGTTGCGAGGCGTACATGTTCTTGCTTCAAATGGAAAATCAACGGATTCCTATGTGACCATGCTGTTATTGCTATTCAGAAGAGCCGTTACAATCTCAATGATTGTGTGGAAAATTACTTTCATGTAGAGATATATCGTGCAGCCTATTCGGGTGCCATATTCCCTATACCATCGGTGGAGAAGCCGCCTTTTGATCCCACAAACTTCACTATATACCTGCCAACTGTAAAAAGACTACCCGGAAGGCCGAAAAAGAATAAGATCCCATCAAGGGGTGAGAAATTGAAGCAAATAAGGTGCGGGAGATGTGATAAGTTGGGGAGCCATAATCGGAAATCATGCAATGAGCCGATATAGGATGTACATTTTTCATTTCAACATTGTGTTTTACATTGGATTCTTATATTCATTTTTGAAATAAGATTGTGTTGTGTTGGCAAACATTATGTTGCAATAAGATTACGTTGCGTTGGCAAACATAATAATGCATTAGTATTTGATTTGTGTTTTATTTTTAATTTTTTAAGGTACCAATCTGACATTTATGTTGTTATGTTTTGGATGAATATATGATGTTAACATTCACACTTGTGTAATATAATCACATTATGTGAATAATTGCACATGGGTTGAACTTTTAAACATTTTCTGTGGTGTGAATGTTCACATTGTGTTAGTGTTAACAGCATCAAAGTAGATGACATGAACGTTTACATCAATGTAACCATTCACATCATCAACTCATAAGATGTGAATATTCATGACATCGTTGCTGCCATTCAAATAATCAGAAGTTATGATGTGAATATTCACATCATCAAATTATTAGATGTGAATATTGACTTGTGTTAAGAAATATGATATTCACACCTGTCATATTGTGTTACATTAACACTTTAAGCAATATTCACATCCATGTAATATGGCTTTAAAACATAAGAAAGTGTATGATCATTCTGTGATGTGAAAATTCACATCATGTCATGTGTCAAAAAAAAATAAAAGAAAATACAATCTCAATGTGCATGACCAACACAAAATAGGCCTCAAAATGCATATACATATATTGATTGAAAAATATCTGTACAAGCAGTGATATAGACTTGATTTACAATTAAGCTAGTCTGCTCCAATATGTAAAATCTATGGACACTAAATTGTCTTAAATGTGGATAACAGATTTGGGTAACAGTGATAGGTGGACATCCCCCACCTATAGGTTTTCACATTGCACTGTCTTTCTGTGATTCAGGAAAAGGTGTACTAATGAGTCTTATTTGACACCATTCAAAGCGATCTAGGCTGGCAACAATGTCATTACGGTATACATGCGCCCTTATGATGTAACAAACTGTAGGCCCGCAATCCACCCTGAAAATGCAAACTTCTTGTTAGATTTTGAAATTTAGGTGGGTAATGGTTGTGGAACATGTGTACAAATTGATTTTAGGCTTACGAATCTGATGCTTGCTGAGGACAGATGTCTACTGATATGATTGGTTGCAAAGTATTTTGACTTGATAATTTGGTCCATAATGGTGATGATGGTCCGATGTTGGGCACCAAAACCTTGATGTAGTCCCTCTGCCAACAATAAAATTTCATATTAGGCACCAACCAACATAGTGCATACGTCCAAGTTTAAATATTACACATCATGACAAGTATTATATGTGTCAGCCACTTACCACAATTTGTGCTTTGTCAATATGTGGGTTATGTATGCCTTCTCTTGTGTGTAGCGAGTTATAATGCCTCCATACATTGTCTTTCACGTCGTACACAACAATTGTCCAGTGGAAGTTATTGTGTATTGGGAAGATTAAGAATCTCTGGCCTTGATACTCCTTGATATGTACATCAATCAGTTTATTTCTCTTGTTGGGGGGGGGGGGACTCTTGCATGATTTTCTGCACACAAAGGGCATACAATGATGTACCGAGTATTTATATCAATGTTCGATGTGAATAATGTGAATGTTCACATCTGCTAATTGTGAGTGATGTGAATGTTCACATCTGTTAATGTGAGTGATGTGAATGATGTGAATGTTCACATATGTTAATGATTAGTGATGTGAATGATGTGAATGTTCACATCTGTTAATGATGAGTGATGTGAATGTTTACATCTATTAATTTGTGAAACAGTCATGCAATGTATTACAAATGTGAATGTTCACACCTATCATATTATGTTGTTGTTAACATTCACATCTGTGTATCATTTAAGTTAACAACATAATAAGCATATAATGTTCACTGCGAATAATGTTAATGTTCACATCTGTCAATGTAAATGTTCAGACCTGTCATTTTATGTTGTTGTTAACATTCACATCTGCCTATCATTTAAGTTAACAATATAAGCATATAATGCTGAGATGAACATTGACATCTATTGAACATGCAAATCAAATAGCGATCATATGAACATTCTCATCAACATGAAACATAAACAAACCAAAAGTCTAGTGGTTACCAAACATGTGCTTGTAAAGATGAATGTTGAATCCTCCAAACTTGGGTTGACTAGCCCTTGTAGTTCAAGTAGAATTTCACCATATGCATCTATCACCTGCAGAAACAGAGGGGTGGCAGTACATTATTTGCAGTGTCTTTACAGTGTGTGTGTGTGTATGTGTGTGTGTGTGTGTGTGTGTGTGTTTGTGTGTTTTGTACACATTTATGATTGCCATACGTTGTTGGTTATTGATTTTTCCTTGATGATGTGTATGATGTCATGAAAATACACATCTTTAGTCTTTGAGTCCCCTCGCCACACTAGCAACCTGTGCATTGTGATTATAGAAAACATTAATGTCAACATTGCACATTTATGAAATGATCTAATCTATTAAGTATGTATGTGAACTTAACATGAGCGAAAAAAAAAAATTCAGTTGGGGATATGTAAGATCACTTACTCATCACCGCCGTTCTTGTGCAAATTTTGGACCTTCTGCTTGTTGAGTTTGCTCATGTTGGCCCAAACCTTCAGTTTGTTGTTAAAGGTTAACTTCTTGTACTTTGTTGGCTGTTTTTTTTGTGGATTCTTGTCTAAATCTTGTGCAATTTGGACTGCATGGGATTACTGTTCAGCTTCTTCTTTCCCTTTCTTTTGACCAGGCAAGTTGGGGTATTCAAACTCATCCAACCGGTGCTCTTTCCTTACCTTCTGGTTGATGCGCTTTACCTTTGATGGTGGTGTAGACGCGCCCGCCTGGGCCTCGATGCTACAGTTCGGACTCAAATTGTCACGGTTCTTAATCTGAACCAAAGAGTCCAAATCTAGCAAATCGTTTTGGAAAACAGATTTTTGTAAAGAAGTACCAAACATGGACTGCTTTGCCAGATACAGAGTCGCCACCTAAATATTTTTTATGGGGGAATTTAGGAAACCCTGACTCGTTTGCCTAAGGCCACATATCCGTCATCACCAAAGTTGCCTCGGTTCGGAAACTTCGGTACGATTAGGGAAGGGCAGCTATGAGCACCCCCGCTCGCCCGATCAAAGATCGGCCTCTACTAACCATGATATCTTGTTTTGAAAACATTATGCGTTCTTATTCCGGTTAATTAGCTAATCTTACTATGTGATGCGCATAACACAAAAGTATAGACTAGATCGCCTAATTTGGAACAAAGCATTGCATATTCGTTCATTTGGAAAATGGTTTGGAATTTGCTACTCGCGAGTAGGCTAAAACACGGATTTCAATGAGTTGTTCCAACTCAAACAATCCAACCTTCACCCACAGGCATTCAGGCAGTAATATCACATAAGCACATAGCCACATGGTAAGCATGCTGTCATGTTAACATTCACACTCATGCGAGATGCTAAAGCATAAATACTTACATTGTACTCCGTGCCAAAGCAATGAACTAGTTAGTAATCATGCATGATCCTAGTTCAAGTTAACAAATGACTAATGCATCGCATACAGAATGTTATTAGAATAGGCTCGGCTAATCTAAGGATGACATGTGCGACAACTCGATGCACGTATTCAAGTTTGGAATTGAAATGCTATGCGGTTAGCATGATGCGCCGAGCCCGATGCATGCAAGACTGATGAATGATGCACGCATGCATAGCATAAGGTATGCTAAATTAAACATGCCCTAATACTAACCATCAAAGCATGTAAGTAAAAGGGAGAAAGAAGTGGGGGTTGGAAGACATGCACACACGCACCCACACTTATTACAAATTCGCCCTCGCTCGGAGGGACCAAAAAAATAATACAATTCAATTAACCTACAAGCTAATTAAATAATTTACAGACCACCTAATTAATTAACAAATCAATTAAGCTAAGGAAAGGAGTAAAAGGCCTCGGGAAGAGGGATGCACGCATGCTCGGATTGGCTTCGCCTGGAAATCCAACACCATGCGCAAGCTGCCTCTGTTTACCCTGTTCTGCTTCTCTAAGACTTGCACAAATCCCAAGGTATACTCTTTGGACACTGTGGAACACCACTGGCCAAGGGGAATCATCACCGGCCAGAGGTAAGTGGCCATCGACCACAAATGAAGCCATCGGCTATAAATGGATGGCCGGCAAGCCTTTGGAGATGGGCGATCGCCATATCTTCTGCAGAACTGTTTTGACAAAGAGAGAGGGCAAAACATGGCATGGCAATGCATTTCAAGCAATGTTTGCACCAACCACTCTCCTTATCATGTTCATGACTCAAAGGAGCTTGGTACTCGGCCCTCGGACCATCAATCGCGCATTTCAATGCGTGATGGCCCAAGAAGCCAAGTTGCGTTTTGATTTCAAATGAAATGCAAACCAATTAAACACAGAAGGCCTAACCTCTATCACTTGATCAAGAGGCATGGCATGCATGCCAAATGCAACCTAAACATGTTAGCTAAGTATGCAACGTGAGCATGCAAGCAAGTAATGTGTACTAGGCACTCAACCTAAGCAAACAAACATGCAAGGTATGCAAGCTAACAATCATGCAAATGACATGTGACAACATATCAAGCAAACATGTGACAACATGTTAAGTAACCACAAGAGGGATGCATGCCAAATGCAACACAACTTCAAACATGCAACAACATGCCATGGGCCAAATATGTGATAATATGCAAGGCAAATGCACACACAAGCATTCATGCACACAATGGTCCAAAATTTAAGCATGAGGGAGTAACTTTTTAAGCCCAAAACAGTGGCTAAAATGCTAAGTACATGAAGGCAAATGTACATACAAGCATGCATAGATACATGGTTCAACACTTGGGTATAATGAAGCAACTTTTAAGCACACTTAAAAGAGGATGAACATGGACAAATGGTGAGCATACCAAACTCTGAAATTGCATGAAATAGAGGTGCCAAACCAACTAATTAAAGCAAGCAAAGCATGCAACAATGTCCTAAGCCTAAGGCTCACCAAAGAGGTATTGAACTACACTTAGCAAAGCTAAACATGGCATGATTTGAACAACCAAAATCAGAGTTTTAGCATGTTAAAACAAAGCCAAAAACACATTGACATGGCATCCTAGAGATCTAGACATGATGGCATACGCAATGACACATTCATGGAGCATAAGACAACAACCTTTTAACACATTAAAGGGGCATCAAATGCAAGCATACAAACACACCACAAGGACTGAAATGGCAAGTGGTTCCAAACCACTGAAACAAGGCAAGGATGGCATGCTAGAAGGGTCAATGCTCAAGGCATACAAGAGAGGTTGCATGGTAGCTATACAAAGCAAGCCATGGATGACCCAAATAGCCAAAAATAGACCTTTAGCATGCTAAAACAAGCATAAAAGCTTCACAAAGCTAAGCCAAAAACATGCTAGACATAAGGCTCAAAGCACAAAGCATGTTAAGGCAATTCATGGCATTACAAGACAAGTATGCAAAGCAAGCATGGTGTGTCTAAACCAACTAAAAACAGTGCTATATCATGACAAAATAAGCACAAATAACACTTAAGACATGGCCAACATGAACTTAAAAATGGTGCTCACACATAAGGCAAAAATGACACATTTTGAAGACAACAAGGAGAGGGGATGACCCTCTCCTTCTTAGAACCTTAAGACACCATCCTCACCACTGAAATCCCTCAAGATTTCAGTGGTGAGGAGGCCCAAACAAAGTGGTCCCGGAGCTCACCAAAATAGCACAAAATGGGGGCCAAACAAGGCCTAAGAGGGGTCAAACAACCCCAAATCTCAAAGCAACCTTAAACAACTATTTTAAGCAAGTAAAAACAAGACTTTTATATGTTATACACTAAGCTCAAAAATAGATGCAAGGTAGGCAAAAAGACTATGCAAAAATGGGGTATTTAAAGGTAAAGTTCTTACCCTTGAAGACCTCCTTCAAGAACAATGCTCCAGCAGCCTCTCTAAGCTTAGATCAACTCAAGAAGTCTAAGAACAACCCTCTAATGCCTCAGCAACCAAGGGAAGGTGTAATGGTAGGTGTTTATACACAAAAGTAAGGCTAAACACACCTAAACACACACAAATACAAAGGGAGATGGAGATATAGAGATAGATAGATACAAGACTCAAACCCTAATCTCAAGACCCTCTGGAAAATTTTTATAGTCCTCGAGGAGGGAGGAGAGGCCCTCCCTTTATAGAGGATCACTCTTGCAAAGCTTACAAAACAAGCTAAGCAAGAGTGAAATCCCTCCATACACGTGTATGGAGGGGGTGCAAAGTGTATGCCAGCTAGCACAGCTGGCATAAAAATATCTACAAAAGTAGATGCACAGTGGTCGGCCAGCCAAAAATGATAAATTGGCCAAAACAATGGTCGGCCGACCACAAATGGTACCGGCTGGCCATCACCAATGGCTGGTGGCAACAAAACAGTGGCCGGTGGCCTCAAGCCATGGCCGGTGAGGTGTGGGGATGGCCAACAAGCCATTCCCTGCCCCTCAAAAGCAAAACACAAGTGTTTGGTGCAAAACCAAACACAAAACAGTCGAGTCGAGAGATCCTGAGGCAAGGCGCGTGGCCGAGACCTCCGGGAACTCAAGACGAACACAAACATGGATCATCACCGAGTGTTCAAACGATGACGTCCAAGTCTTGAGGACGGTCAAAAATGGGGTGTGTAGTTGCCCCTCTTTGACAGAACTCGAAAGTCATAACAATGACGGGAGTGAATGTCAAAGCCAAGAGACGACCCATTTTTGACAAGGCCGAAGACTTAGACAAAGCATGCAAGACAATAAAGATATGCACCCGAAGGCGGGGCAAAATGCAACTGACAATGCAAGAAGCCGAACATAACTTATGATCATGCAAAGAAAGCTGTAACGAAGCATAACAATGCAACAGTTTTAAGCTAGCACAAACCAAACTACACTACAATGCAGAGAGGGTGCAAGAGAATTATTCAATTCTCGATACGCTTGACACGGAGAATACAATACCTGCGCGGTTCGTCTGGTCGTGCCAGCTTCAAATGAACCGTACATACAATATCGTGCCCGTAAAAGAGAGAAACTTAACAGGTACAATGTTGTTAGCAACATGCATAACAATGCAATCGAAAGCTGCGTGACAACGCAAGTGTGGGAGTGCATGACAATGCAACCTATGCGTGACAACGCAGAATAATGCAGAATGGATGCAAAATGATATGCAACATTTACAAATCTACGTATAAACAATGCAAATGATATGCAATGCAATTGAATCATGATCAAATCATGAGCGGTTCAAAAACCACACAAATGTCATAAAGATGATGGAGATGCAAAGTTCGTCTACCATAGAAAAGGTGCCACAACCCTCAAACCACAATACCAGCAGTGGAATAGGCGTGTACACATGCAGAACTATGAGTGATGTAGACGGAACACAAGAACAAGTAATTGGGTGGAATGACATAAGTAGGGAAATGACCCGCTAAGGAAAGACCGTGATCCTAAATGCTGGACGCAACAAATTACACTACAATGTAATATATACAATGGATAAGGCATGCAGCCAAAACATATCTTGCCTAGGAAAGACATGGATACAAACAAGCCATGTTTAACACAGAAACGGTGCCGTCACCCACAACACTAGGTGCGTACACATAATATCATAACTGTGCTTCAACGCGAAAAGTATGGGCACATACCAGACCAAGCTCAACATGGGAAGGCTTAAGCCATAGATGGATGATGCAGTGAATACATGCAATACTAAACTATGTACAATACAATGCATGCATGGCAATGCAAGCTATATACAATGAATGCATGACAATGCACTATATACAATGAATGCATGACATATGCAAAGTAAGGAAGAATGCACTACAATGCATGTAAGGAAAGATGCATGACAATGCAAGCTATGCACAATGCAATATTTACAAGCTAAAATGCAATGGATGTAGTGGATAAGGCCTACAGCCAAACCGTGTCTTGCCTAGGAAAGGCATGGACACAAACAAGCCGCGTCTAACACAGAAATGGTGCCGTCACCCACAAACCACAATACCAGCAGTGGAATAGGCGCGTACACATAATATCATAACTGTGCTTCAACGCGAAAAGTATGGGCACATACCAGACCAAGCTCAACATGGAAAGGCGTAAGCCATGAACGGAGATGATGCAGTGAATGCATGCAAGCTACAATGCAATATATACAATATGCAATGGAATGTAATATTATGTACAATGCATTATATACAATGAATGTGATGTACAATGCAACCTGCTGGGAAAAATGCAACGGATGTAGTGGAAAAGGCCTACGGCCAAACCGTGTTTTGCCTAGGAAAGGCATGGACACATACAAACCGTGTCTAACACAGAAACGGTGCCGTCACCTACAAACCACAATACCAGCAGTGGAATAGGCGCGTACACATAATATCATAACTGTGCTTCAACGTGAAAAATATGGGCACATACCAAACCAAGCTCAACATGGAAAGGCGCAAGCCATAGATGGATGATGCAATAAATGCATGCCAGCTACAATGCAATATATACAATACGCGATGGATGTAAATGTAATATTTATAGTGCATGTAAATGCCATATTTACAGTGAATGCATGCAATATGCACTATATACAAGGGATGCATGACATATGCAATATTTACACTGAAATGCATGACATATGCAATATTTACACTGAAATGCATGACATATGCAATATATACAATGATGCATGACATATGTATGTTATTTTTGTTGTTTTTTTGTTTTTTGAAATGCATGCAAAGTGCGAATGATACATGTTTTTTTTTTTGTTTTTTTGTTTTTGAAATGCATGCAAAGTGCAAATGATGCATGTTTTTTTTTGTTTGTTTTTTTTTTTGAAATGCATGCAAAGTGCAAATGATGCATGCTTTTTTTTTTGTTTGTTTGTTTTTTGAAACGCATGTAAATGCAAATGATGCATGTTTTTTTTGTTTATTTTTTTTTGAAATGCATGTAAATGCAAATGATGTAAGTGCGTGACAACACACGTCTTTTGAGATGCATGACAATGCACGTGAACTCGAATGTGCGATAACGCGCGTCGCTTGATATGCATGACAATGCATGTGAGGTTGAATGCGTGACAATGCATGTCTTTCAAAATGCATGACAATGCACGTGATCTTAAATGCGCGACAACACATGTCGCTTGGAATGCATGACAATGCATGTGAACTCGAATGCGCGATAACGCGCATCGCTTGATATGCATGACAATGCATGTGAGGTGCGCATGACAATGCGACCTAAAGAATGTGCATACTAATGTAAGTATGACATGCGCATAACAATGTGAGATGTGTGCATAATGAGGCGAGTGAAATGACGTATAACCAACGCGCGTTTCACGACAAAACGTTGTAACGTATGCATGTGGGGCAACTTTCGAAGCTCGCAAGAAACAAAAAGGATACACCTCGCACGTATTCGAGTGCTACGCACAGAAGACACGGCATAGAGACCGGTTAAGCTTCGAAAATGCATTTTCTTGCACTGTTTTGAGCAATGGAGGCACTCTCTTGAGCAATGAAGGCCCCAAACCATATCAAAGACCCAAACAAAGGTGTAGGAGGCTCACCGGCCATGAGGGGAGTCCACCAGCCATCCACCGGCCACAAAATAAGGCTACTGGCCATCTATTTGGCCGACCGGCCAACAATATGGCCGACCGACCAAAAGTGCCTGTTCGAGGCAGTTTTGACATTTCGGTACGGGTCTTTAAATATAGGGCTTCTAGCCCTCATTTCTCACTTTGCCCTAGCTTGAAAATCAGCCCCCCTCTTCTCTAGGTCATTTTTCCATCTTCGATCCTCGTTTTTGTCGCATCTTAGAGCCCGTTTTGTCATTCGATTCACGATCTCCTTCGCGTTTCGAACATTTTGAACCGAACAAATCTTTGTTTCAGTGCCTTTTTCTCGATTTCCGCCACTCGAGGTTTGTTTCCCCTGAGTTTTCCTTGGTCTTTGTGCCTTTTCTGCACCCCGGCCTTTCCGGCAATTTTTCACCCTCCCAGGGTTGACCTTTCGGTTGACTTTTCGTATTCTCGCCCCGTTTTTACTCTTCCGACCATTTTCACACCCTTTTCGGCATGGCGGATGATATTCCACGAGGCGGGACTCCCCCGGAGCAAGAGATGGACCCCGAGGCCAAGCTCTTGCCCTTGAGCGTTCGTCCGTTCGATCCGGCGGCCTACAGGCCGGCGATTCACGTGCTACCTCCTAATGGTCTTCGCCAGTTCAGGACTTTTGCTAGGGGCGTGCCCTTAGAGCTTCTATTGCGCGAGCCAGAGTCACACCTGTCCTTCGGCGCTTCCGAGGTACATTCTTCCCCTCTTTATTTTCTGCAAAGTAGAGTACATAACTGCAACACTTGATTCTGTCTTTTAAGTGTTTGGCCCGGATACACCGATATACCATATGCTGTAGTCCACTGTGAACGCACTTGCACCTGATATCTGCTTGAAACTGAAAATGTGTACACACGCTGTATTTCACCGAACCACTCAAACACACTGACACATCACAAGCCGTAGCTTACTGCAGGGACATCCGCACTCAACATCTACCTAAATTTTGAACACGCGTACACACGTTATATCTTTACTGAAATGATTCAAACAAACTTGTTGCATCACATGCTGGAGCTGACCGTGAGCACACCGGCACTCAATATCTGCTTGAATTTGAACACGCGCACACACGCTGTATTTTCACTGAAATGATCCGAACAAACTGTTGCATCACATGTTGGAGTTCACCGTGAGCACACTGGCACCCGATATTTGCTTGAATTTGAACACGCGCACACACGCTGTATTTTCACTGAACCACTCAGACATATCACATATTGTAGTTCACTGTGAGCACACTGGTACCCGATATCTGTTTAACAAGAAACGTGTACACACGTACTGCATTTTCACTGATCTTGAGTGTATCCGACACTGTATTTGTAACACTGCTTCGCGATTGTTCATTTCGATCACAGGGGGATTCCCATGCCTTCCGGGGGTATGGGAATGTCATGGCCCGGGGGTGGTACATAGAGCTCCCTGAGGCGGTTCGTCGTATCATTGACCAGGCCGGCTTCGGCACTTTCTGCATGGGGCTCTCACGCCACACTGCCAGCATACCTCTCTTTGCAGCTTTGGTGGAGAGGTAGTGGGACACCACCAATTCCTTTCACTTCTCTACCACGGGAGATATGACGATGACTCCCTTTGACTTCTCGATGCTCACTGGCATCGGGGTAGGGGGTGATCCAATCCCCTTCGACACAGACATGGATGAGTAGGAGGCTGCCCAAATACATTTGCTTGGCGAGCTGCCACCTCTTGCCCGCCTAGGATTCGTCAGATACTCGTGGTTCGAGGACCACTTCAGGATTCAGGCGCCGACCACTCAGGAGGAGGAGGAGCAATATGCTCGCGGCTTCCTCATGTTCTTGCTGGGGACGACCCTTTTCGCCGACCGGGCGAACACAGTGCCCCTCTGTCTGCTGAGTGCTTTGGTAGACGTCTGTCGGATTCGCCGCTATGACTGGGGTGGCGCAGGTTTGACTACGCTTTATGGCTACATGAACTCATCTTCTCGCCTCAGTGGACAGCTGCTCAGAGGCTACTGGCGGGCTTGGGAGGTACGTCTTCTTCTTTTGTTTTACATTTCTACTTTATATTATCTGTACTCTGTATACCGTACACACTGCGAACATGCAATCTGCTTTACACTGACTGTACACTGCACACACTACACACGACACATCGCACACTGCTTTCTGATTTGTTTGCTTTCTTCTTCATTCTGCTTTATCTGATAAGCATACTAATATCTGTTCTGTTATACTCTGTACAGTTGTGGGTATACGCCTACTTCCTGAGGCTTGCTCCAGTGCCAGAGGAGGAAATGCCTCCCATGATCCCATTCACCCACTGCTTCGACGTGAGGTGCGAGCGGAGGCCTCGGGAGTCTTTCATATATTTTCGCCGTTATTTCGACACCATCACTGCCGCAGAGGTTTGTCAACATTACACTTCATTTAAGCTTTGCTTTGTATTACATTTTCAATAGCAGTAAATAACAAACTGTACTTTGTTTGCAGATCACCTAGTAGCCATGGGCCTCCTTGCCCATTGCAGTTCGAGAGCGGTATGAGGGCGCTCAGGAGACCTCCCGCTTCAGGATCTTGCTAGAGGGCCCGGTTTGTCGGGCTTGGTACCTGGGCAAGCGCTTCCTGCGCCAAACCCTAGGTTTGCCAGAGCAACCAGTTTCGGCACCTCTTTCCACTCATGTGAGGCATACGGAGAGGTACACTCCGCGGGAGATGACGGAGTACACCATCGGCTGGGAGTCCGACCGTTTCAGAGGCGAGGGCGACTATGCAGAGTACGTCCAGACCTATATCATGCGGCCTTTGAGCAGTGGCCGTCGAGTTAAGCGAGCGAGGCCCATAGCATCGGCGGCTAGGGCAGGAGCGGGAGCAGGAGCATCGAGGACGGCTCGGGTCCGTGGCAGGAGTGGGACTCGGAGAGAATGGAGGGCTAGTTGGCCAGTACTGCCCACGATGATGACATGCTGAGGGTAGGGTGGGGAGACTTACCAGATCCCCATTGCTTCCCCTCCGACTGATCATGAGCTAGTCGGGTTCCACGACTTGCCTCCGGTATGTATTATTGCATTTTGTATCTTGCACTGTCATTTCATTTCACTTCATTTGATATTCCGCAGAATACTGATGTTTCTAACACTTTTGCAGGCTTCCTCCGAGTACACTCGCCAGTCCCTGGAGTTGACCGCCTCTGTGATGGGAATGCTCCAGCGGAGCCTCGATTTACTGACCATCTATGGCATTCTAGTAAGTTCCTTTAACCGCAATCTCAAACTTTACACAATCTGATGCATCGCACTATTACCACAGCACTCGATATACGGCCCTCACAGCATCTAATACACTGCATCCCATAGAATGTTCACAGCATTACTCACGACATTCATACACCGCACTCAGTCACTGCATTTTGTACCGATACATTGCTCATAACATTCATACACTGTACTCATACACTGCATTCTGTACTGATACATTGCTCATAACATTCATACACTGTACTCATACACTGCATTCTGTACTGATACACTGCTCATAACATTCATACACTGTTTTGTGTAGCATACTGATGCGTTTGCCATTTGTGCTTTTCAGCCTCCATTCCAGATTCCTGCTGCAGGAGGTGCTCCAGCTGGGCCTTCTATTCTGGCTCGGGGAGGAGGGCGAGGAGGCACAATATATCCCCGCACCAAAGCAGGGCGCACTCATGTTGGAAGCAACTCTCGGGTGCCAATTCCTAATGATGATGAGTCGGAGGCGGAGACGGAGGCGGAGTCAGAGGCAGAGTCGTCCGAGGAGGAGACCAGAGATGACTCGGGCTCGGGCTCAAATAATGGTGCTGACGATGATGATGCTCTTGGACCTTTGTCCAGGAAGAGGACGAGGACCGACTCACGAGCCTGAGACCAGTTAGCATTGATCCAGACTTTTGCTGCTTTTCTTCTTTTTGTTTTGCTTTAGACATTTTCCTTTTTGAGCTAGTAGTTTGAGTACTTTGTACTACCTCAGGCAGGTTTTTGTTTTCTCCAAAGCTATGTATTTGAAAAAGGATGAAATAAAACAAACTTTTTATCTGAAAAAGTGTTACATTTGTACATTTCATACTTCGCATCATATTGCATCATATTACACCTCAATGTAAATGAGATCGATCTCCTGTCTGAAAATCAAACACTTGTATTGTAATAACCAGATAATGAACCGGCCAACAGCAAAACAATTCAAACAACCCACTGCTCATTTTAAACACACAGCCCATAACACAATACTTGGTTCAATCTGCACACAACTCATACACACAGCTCATTTTGAACTCAAAGCCCGTAACACAGTATTCTGTTCATTTGCACACGGCCCATCCTGAACAAACAGTCCAATCTGAAAAGACGGAATACAAAGATGGAAGCTGCTGAAGCTGAAACACACTTAGATGTAATCCGGAACCCATACGTTCATTGTTTCCAAGTGACCCGGGGTTGAACCCCTGTGGTTTCACAAAAGAACCAAATCATGTTTTGCACAAACGTGGAGAATGGCACAGCACTCTGAGCACAAAACGATTTTTTGAAAATGAGAAAAGGGTTCTCAACTGGGTATTAAGCCTACAACTGAACACAGCAAAAACGACTCAACAACAGAAAACAAAAGGTAAACAACCTAAAACACGACGAGACACTCTCGGATACGACTCCAAACAAGAATCGAGACAAACAAAGCAAAAGACACGACACACAGATGTGTTAACGAGATGAGAGACCTCAGATCACGAGAAGCCAGTTTCTCCGGGTATTGTTTCCCACCCTTTCTGATTTGTGATTCTCAAATCACTCGGCCCTCAGGTGCGGTTTTTTCACTCAAAACCCTTTTGCTCACTTTTCTCTCAACTTACATCTCTCTATTCTTTAATCTCTCATTTTATATCCCTCCCTTGGAAGGTTGGTGGATAAATTAAAGGTCGTGGGTTCATACCCAACACTGTTAGCTCACAGCTATTTTTGTTTGGTGGCGTTTAGTTGATGCTCTAGCTGAGGGAGTGGAGTGTCTTGATCCACCCCAATTTGTGCTTCGCACTCGTCTTGTTACCTCGTTGCTTGGAGGATGTTGAGAGCTTTCAGCCCTTTACAGACAGCTCCGGTTGTGCCCTTGTTGACAGGTAGAGTGCCCTGCTGGCAAGTATGTTGACGACGGAGGAAAGACAGGAAGCCTGACTCAACTGTGCCCCTAGTTCATCATTTTGACCATTTTTGGTTTGTTTTGGTTTTCTACTAAAGCAATTTTAACCAAAATGAGAGTCAGATTAACATGCTTGTTCGATTTTTGATTTGAAATCATGCAAGTCAGGCTATGAACACTGAAAATTCTCCTTTTTTGGGTCCCAAGAAATGGTCCAGTTTTGGAAAATGAAATAATTTTTGAGAAAATGGTCAACCTCGGTAAAAATTCTCAAAAACTATTTTTTGTAAACGGTCAATGCTCAACGAGCGCAGAACTTACTCTCGAGATGCACAACCTCGGATCAGAGGCAATGAAAAATTGCCCCTTGTTTGGATAGCACTGCACGGTAACGGAAAGTTGCCCCTGGTTTGAGTAACGACTCATGGCAATGGAAAGTTGCCCCTTGTCTGGATAATGCCGCAGCATACTGTGAACAGTTCTCGTTAGTGGTGATCACGATCGAACTCTCGGATACAGAGAAAATGAAGATGGTCAAAACCAATATATGGACACAGTCACTTTGAAAGTGTTGGTGGCTGGACTTCAGGATGAAGTTGCCTACGTATCCCAAACATGGGAATCAAGCCTTACGTAGTTCCGGTTGTCACAATCGAACTATCGGATTCAGAGAAGGCAGGGATGATTAAAACCATTACATGGACACACTCAATTTGGAAGTGTTTGTGGCTGGACTTCAGGATGAAGTTACCTACATATCCCAAACATGGGAATCAAGCCTTACGTAGTTCCGGTTAAGGTACACTCGTGTATTAACCCTCACCACGCTCTAACTTTTGCCAAGGTCACCCTTTTGGGTTTTCAACCTTGCAAGCTTTGTTCTTCTTTTCTTTTCAATTCTTTTTATTTCTTTTCTTCTTTTTCTTTTTCATCTTTTTTTTTTCATTTTCTTTATTTTCATTTTTTGTATTTTTCTTTTTTCTCTTTTTTTTTCTTGCTCTAACTTTTGCCTAGGTCGCCCTTCCGGGTTTTCGGCTAGCGAGCCTCTCAAGGGTAAAAGTGTAGCTTTGTCCATGCCAAATGGTTTTGAGATCCTGAAGTCATCTGAATCCAGGAGAATGATTGTTGTATTGATTTGCAAAAAGATCCATTTTCGGCTCTTCGAGCACATCGGACATTTTTGCCCCTAGTTTGAGGGGTGCTTTTGAATTAGCTTTGCAAGCTTCTTTTGGCAACATCTGGTCTTCTTGATCTGACTTTGGTGCCTCTTGGTCGAGGACTGCTTCAAATCTGGCCACACAGGCCTTACGTTGCGATTGACTGTTGATCATTCTGAATTCAAGGTCAAGGCTTCGAAAGCAAGGGCTCATGTCTCGAGGCTGAGAGCGATCCTAAACTGCACAATCTCAAGAACGATTCCACACAGGTCTTCGCAAGACTGCGCAAAACATTTTGTTTTTGAAAGTTCTTAAGAAAGTGACAAATCGCTCGCGTTGAAGATAGTGTGGAACCAATCTGGATCAAACCAGGGTCCTTCCCAGTACTCACACTAACAAGCATGATTTTATTCATTAAAGGCTTAGCACACCTCTCTTTCTCTCAATTAGTCAAATTTTGCAAAACCCGAGGAATTCCTTCCTCTTCGTTTTCACCGCAGTGTTCAAAAAGTTTTGAAAAACTTAGGTCAATGCAATGATTTTGAGGTACAGAAGAGTAAGTGAGATGCTCTGCCAGTCCATTCTAAACTTGCTGGCACAACTAGCTCAAAGTAGCAATAAGCACAGAAAAATGATAGCCGCAGCTGTTTCATTCAAAACCTCTGGTTGCAACTGGCTCCACAGCAGAGACAGACTCAAAGGAAAACAAAAGGGGTAATTACAAAAACATGATATCCGAGGCAACAACCTTGGAATCACCTGACATTCTATACAATGGGACTAACTCAGTACAACAAGACAGACCCTTAAGCAAAAAGACTAACTCAAGACAATGAGACAAACTCAAAACAAAACCAAAGAAATGGCTTAACACCCAAGCTAGAAATTACAAAAAAAACAGCATCCGCAAATGCTCAAAATAGTGCGTGCCAGACGCCACATCTAAAATACACTGAGCGTTGCCCGCAGGTGGTCCAACTTCTGATTACATACTCGCAGTATCCTCGAAATCTAATAACTCAGTAGTGACAAACTTCGCTGAGGTAGGTAGGAGGATGACCTCATTGTCGATCAAATCTTGCACTTCGTGACGAAGACGAAAACAGTTGTCGGTACAATGACCGGTTTGCTGGTGGTACGCGCAATACAAGGCAGCATCATGTATGGGAGGGAGATTCTTTGGGAGAGGCCTAGGCTCGAGGGGTTTAAGGTGCCCCCTTTCGGCAAGGATCTGCGCCCTAGACAAAGGCATGTAAAGTGCGTGGAAGACTCTGCGCCCTCGGGGCATATACTTCGAAGTTTGCTGACTTTTGCTGGACGCACTGGCAAAAGGATCGGCAGGTGCCACCTTGACTTTTTGATCCTTCGCCGGTGCAGAGTTGGGATTGGAGGGAATTGTTCTGGCATGACGGGGCCTATCCCAGTTTTTCGCTTGGCGGGAACTCCCCTCGGTTGGAGTGGGGAAAGCATCATCCACAGTTTTGGCCACCACTGCGGATATTTGTTGTTGACTTAATCCCCCGGCTTTCAAAGCCTCGACTGCCCACAGCAGCTGTTCAACTGGATCAGCACCTGTTCCCACCTTATTCTTACCTCTGGCCTCAGCTTGATCGAGGGTTTGGGTTGCTATATCAGAGCAAAACCCGGTTGTTGTTGCCATGCCATGGCCATAGTTTGAGGCAGCCTCAGGTTGGCTGAGCTCAATCACAATGCACCCCAGTAGCGGGGGCTCCTACAGTACAAAATTCCCGGCATATGATGTGGCTGGTGGCGAAGCGGACATCCCATAGGCGAGATCAGCCACGGACCTCTGGAGGTCGCCAATCATTCCCATTAACTCGAACGTGGTGGGCTCACGAGCCTGATACAACTAAGGGTCCCAAATCAGGCGCGCGGCAGGTGACCTAGGCGGATGCGGTACATCAACATTGGTCTCATCCCGCAAGATGTTTCCTTGATCCAATGCGGCTGCCATAACCACTATTTCCTCTAAACTTCGCGTCATCATAAGTCCGTTGTACTGAATGGTGACTGACAGATCAGATCTCTGTCTTGCCTCAGCAAAAGGGAACACTGGCTATTCTATACTAACTCTCTGAACTGAAAGAGAACACGCAGCATTTCGGCCCAATCAGAACATACACGAGCATAACTGAATAACTGTACTCTACTACTGATCACTGTTTCCCAAAATCACTACCCTCAAGAACTGAATCTGATACCCGTAGATATAACTGATTCTCAAATTCCGATACTGATGCCCTTGGGCCTGATACTCAGACTTGCAAACTGATATATGCATTACCTGTAGAGATACACTCTAAAAGCATATAGCAAGTAAATGAGAGTCAAAACACCCCTATGCTGGGGTAAGGTTTCCCTGTCCTATTTTGTTAGGAGCTAGGGTTTCACTATGCACATAGCGGTTTCAAACAACCTATGATCAGGTAAGCAACCTGTCCTAGCTTGGAATGGTCACTATGGATTCCGAATATGCACTAGGTCGAATGGTCAAACGGGTGCCCCGGTGACAACCGGGGTTTGCGTTCCCATCGTGGCAGAGCTCGTAACCGATCAGCCTTATGGCACGCTTCTCGAAGCGAGCCTCCGGCAAACCGCTCAGGAATAGCAGACGACAAACACTATGACTTAGGCGCACCAATGCACATGCAATGCAAAGAAACACATAAGTGTAGTCAAAACAAGATATCACGAGTTCGAGTCAAGCTCTCCAAACTCCCCAGCAGAGTCGCTAAAAACTGTAGACGCGCCCGTGTGGGCCTCGATGCTACAGTTCGGACTCAAATTGTCACGGTTCTTAATCTGAACCAAAGAGTCCAAATCTGGCAAATCGTTTTGGAAAACAGATTTTTGTAAAGAAGTGCCAAACATGGACTGCTTTGCCAGATACAGAGTCGCCACCTAAATATTTTTTATGGGGGAAATTAGGAAACCCTGACTCGTTTGCCTAAGGCCACGTGTCTGTCATCACCAAAGTTGCCTCGGCTCAAAAACTTGGGTACGATTGGGAAAGGTCAGCTATGAGCACCCCCGCTCGCTCGATCAAAGATCGGCCTCTACTAACCATGATATCTTGTTTTGAAAACATTATGCGTTCTTATTCCGGTTAATTAGCTAATCTTACTATGTGATGCGCACAACACAAAAGTATAGACTAGATCGCCTAATTTGGAACAAAGCATTGCATATCCGTTCGTTTGGAAAATGGTTTGGAATTTGCTACTCGCGAGTAGGCTAAAACACGGATTTCAATGAGTTGTTCCAACTCAAACAATCCAACCTTCACCCACAGGCATTCAGGCAGTAATATCACATAAGCACATAGCCACATGGTAAGCATGCTGTCATGTTAACATTCACACTCATGTGAGATGCTAAAGCATAAATACTTACATTGTACTCCGTGCCAAAGCAATGAACTAGTTAGTAATCATGCATGATCCTAGTTCAAGTTAACAAATGGCTAATGCATCGCATATAGAATGTCATTAGAATAGGCTCGGCTAATCTAAGGATGACATGTGAAATGCGACAACTCGATGCACATATTCAAGTTTGGAATTGAAATGCTATGCGGTTAGCATGATGCGCCGAGCCCGATGCATGCAAGACTGATGAATGATGCACGCATGCATAGCATAAGGTATGCTAAATTAAACATGCCCTAATACTAACCATCAAAGCAGGTAAGTAAAAGGGAGAAAGAAGTGGGGGTTGGAAGACATGCACACACGCACCCACACTTATTACAAATTCGCCCTCACTCGGAGGGACCAAAAGAATAATACAATTCAATTAACCTACTGTAACAAGTCCGCAAGGGAGCTCACGGGTTATAGTTCGGACTCAATTTTGTCACGGTTCTTAATCCGAACCAAAGAGTCCAAATCTGGCAAATCGTTTTTGAGAAAATAGATTTTAGAAAAGAAGTGCCAAACATAGACTGCTTTGCCAGATACAGAGTCGCCACCTAAATATTTTAAAGGGGGAATTTAGGAAACCCTGACTCGGTGCCAAAGGCCACGTGTCCATCATCACCAAAGTTGCCTCGGCTCGGGAACTTGGGCACGATTGGGGAAGGTCAGCTATGAGTACCCCCTCTCGCCCGATCCGAAGATTGGCCTCTACTAACCATGATATCCTATTTTGAAAACGTTATATGTTCTTATTCCTGTTATTAGCCTAGAATTACTATGTTATGCGCATAGCAAACAAGTATAGACCAAATCGCCCAAATTGGAACAAAACATTTCGTGTTTGTTTTGAAAGTGGTTTGCTACTTGCGAGTAGGCTAAAATGCAGGTTTTGCCACCCTTAAGTGGGCTTTAGAAAAGACGATTTTGCCACTATCTAGTGGGCTTAAAACTCACAATTTTAATGCATCATCCCAATTTAGGTAATTCAACCTCCATCCACAGGCATTCAAGCAGTTATATCACATAAGCAGCTAGCCTCATGGTAATCATGCTATTATGGCAACACTCACACGCATATGGTATGCTAAAGCATAAATGCTTACCTAGTATTCCAAGCCAAAATAGAAACTAGTTAGTAATCAATGCATGATCCTAGTTCATGTTGAGATGGCTAATGCAACATAGGCAAAATGCAGCTAGAATAGGCTCGGCTAATCTAAGATGGCATATGAGATGCTACAAATAGCATGTATTCAACTTGAAATTGAAATACAATGCAGTTAGCGTGATGCGCTGAGCCCGGTGCATGCAATACAGATGAATGATACACGCATGCATAGCATAAGGTATGCTAATTTAAATATGTCCTAGTCTAACCATCATAAGCAGGTAAATAAAAGGGAAGAAAGACGTGGGATTGGAAGACATGTACACACTCACACACACTTATTACACAATTGCCCTTGCTCGGAGGGTCCAAAAGAATAATACAGACTGAATAAATAAATCAACTATCTTAGCTAATTAATTATTACAAAATTTCCAATTCAATTAACAAATTGAATGCAGAAGGGAAAAGGCCATAGCCCCACCTTGGAATGCGCGAATGATGCATGCTCAAGTCTGTCTCGCCCGAAAAACCCGTACCATGCCACTGCTGCCTCTGTTTACACTGCCCTGCTTCTCTGAAGACTGCAAAAGTCTTGGGACATGCTCTATGGATGTTGGGGAATACCACCGGCCAAGTATAAACACCACCGGCCAAGGGGAGGGACCACCGGCCACATTTTTGTCTACCGGCCAAAATTGATGGCCGGCCGGCACTGTATTTAGCCAACTGGCCAAAACTTCCTGCAGAACCTGCAGTTGACAGCAGCAGAGGGCAAGCAGTGTATGGCATGGAATTTCAAGCAAATGTAAGCATGGCCACACTCCCTATCATGCAATGGACTCAAGGGAGCATGATCCTCAACTCTTGGGCCATCAATTGTGCATTTTGATGCATGATGGCCTAAGAGGCCAAGGTTGCAATTCAATGTAAATGCATGCAAACAAAACATATGAGTGCCAACACCCTATCATGTTGAAGTCAAGGTCATTGGCGACCGAGGGTTGAGATGTGTTACATCACTTGGAGTATGAACACTTCTCACCCCTCAAGTTTGGTTTGACACCCCAAACCAAACAATGCAATGCATGTATGCAAATGTAGCTCACTTAGGCAACATGAGGCTAAGCTACGAATCATGACAAATGCAATGTATCCTACGCATGCAAGTATGCGACGTGCTAATCATATGAGATGCAAATGTAATGCAAACATGGACAATTATGCAATAAGGCTAGCATCTGACAACATATAATGAGTCAAATATACAACAAACATATGATAAACATACAATGGTGGGCTTAAACCATAAAGGATAGACCTCAGCCTCGCCATAAACAGTGGCTAAAATGGATTAAAATAATGATGCCAATTATGCAAAACAAGTATGCGAACTAATGAGCCTAAGACTAAGGCATGAAGGCCAACTTACAAGCATACCAAAGAAGGCAAACATGGACACTAGATCAACCAAAAAAAGTGTCATGGCATGCTAGAATGAGACCCAAAACCTGCACACACGGCATCCCAAATGACTCAAGCAAAGAGGCATAAAACATGGAGCACAAGACTACTATTCTTCATGGCCACACATGGCATGAACTAAGAAACCTAAAACAGAATTCTAGCATGCAAAAATGAGCCTCAAAACCCACTGATATGGCAACTTAAATGACCCCAACACATAGGCATACACAATGCACATTTTAAGGCACAAGAGGGCGCATCTTCAAAGCATGAGAGAAGTGATGAATGCAAGCATACAAGCATGGTTTAGGGACTAAAATAACATGCTAAGTGATTCCAAATCACTGAAATAGCCTAATCAATGCATGTTTAGGACTCACCTCCTTAGGGCTCACAAGCCAAAATGCAAAGCAACTATATCAAACATGCTAAACAAGACCAAATCAATGGCCAACAGACCTTAAGCATGACAAAATATGGCCAAGTACTTCACAAAGTTAGGTCAAAACATGAGGATATGCTAGGCTAAACACATGGCACACTTTTAGGCAAAATGGAGAATTACAAAGCAAGTGCATTATACATGCAAAGGGCCATGAATCCAACCAAGGACAGAGGCATATCATAACTCAAAAACAACCAAAAACCTCTGAAATGATACCAAAGGCAACTACTCATGCATGCTATCCTTATGAGCCAAAACATGCAAAAATGAGAGACATGGGGGAGAGGGGTGTCCCTCCCCTACAAAAGTCCTCAAACCTCCTTCTTCACCACTGAAAATCCACTGGATTTCAATGGTGAGAAGGCCAACACACCAAGGTAAACAAAGCTTAACAAAAGAGAGCACAAAAGGGCCAAACAAGGCCTAAGAGAGGGAGGTCGACCCCAAATGCCAAAACAACCTTAATGAAAGATCTCAAGCATGCAAAAATAAGACTTTTTCTAGTTATGCACAAAGTCTAAAACAATAAGCAAGATAGGTAAAAGTCTAGTGCAAGATTGGGGAATCTAAAGTAAAGAGATTACCCTCGAAGAACCTTTGATGAACAGCAAATGCAGCCCTCTTCTTTTGATCAAAATCAGTCCAAAAACTCAAGAACAAACCCCCCAAGCCCCTCAAGGTCGAAATAAGGTGTGATGGTGTGTGTCTTAGTGCAAAACTAAGGTAAAAATACACTTTTAAGCCACAAAACACACACAAGGGATGAGAGAGAGGGAAATATATATATATAGAGAGAGAGAGAGAGAGAATATATGACAGATGTATATATATATATAATCTCTAGTTTTTTTGTTCAAAACCTCCAACCCTTGACAATGGGAGAAGAGGGATCCTTTTATAAGCAAAAGAGAAAGCTTGAAGCTTCTCAAAGAAGCTAAATGAAAAGGGGCAAAGGGTGCAAGGGGGGTCAAGGCTTCTTGAGGAAGCCATGACAAAGGGTCAAGCTTCCTCAAGAAGCTTGACCAAGGGGTTCATCCTTCTAGAAGGAAAAGGGGTGCAAAGGCTCAAAACAGCCGCTTTATGCACGGGGAAGAGTGTTGGTGCATTCCAGCTGGCACAGCTGGCATGCACTATGCCTGAAGGGTGCAAAAGGGTCACACCGGCCAGCGAAAGGGGTCACCGGCCAAATAAATTGCCGGCCGGTCACACAAAGTGCCGACCGGCCATTGGTATCAAGAAACCATGGCCGGTGGCAACAATGAATGGCCGGTGAGGTAAAGGGAAGGCCGGTGGGGTTTGGGGATGGCCAACAAGCCATTCCTTACCCTCCAAGGCAAAAACACAAGTATTTGGTGCAAAACCAAACACAAAACAAACGAGTTGAGAGATCCTGAGGCAAGGCGCGTAGCCGAGGCCTCCAGGAACTCAAAACGAACACAAACAAGGATGATCACCGAGTGTCCCAACGGTGATGTCCAAGTCTTGAGGACGGTCAAAAATGGGGTGTCTACACCTACAAGATAATTAAATAATTTACAGACCACCTAATTAATTAACAAATCAATTAAGCTAAGGAAAGGAGTAAAAGGCCTCAGGAAGAGGGATGCACGCATGCTTGGATTGGCTTCACCCGGAAATCCAACGCCATGCACAAGCTGCCTCTGTTTACCCTGCTTTGCTCCTCTAAGACTTGCATAAATCCCAAGGTATACTCTTTGGACAATGTGGAACACCACCGGCCAAGGGAAATCATCACCGGCCAGAGGTAAGTGGCCATCGACCACAAATGAAGCCATCGGCTATAAATGGATGGCCGACCGGCACTGGAGATGGCCGACCAGCAATTCTTCGTTGATAACCCTGAACATGATACAGTGCTTTCAGCCTTCTTTCATCAAAGAGCATGAGTTCTTCAAACATGCTTTGCTGCCAATCTGCCTCAGCTATCTGATACTCAGCCAATACCCGTAATGACGGAACCTCAACTTCGATAAGCAGAACGGCCTCCATCCTGTAAACTAAGAAATACAGAGACGCCTCAGTAGAAGTTCGAATTGAAATCCGGTAGCCCCACAGAGCAAATGGCAGCTTATTTGGCCAGTCCCGGTAGGTTTCCACCATCTTCTGCAGAATGTGCTTGATGTTCTTGTTGGCGGCCTCAACTACTCCGTTGGTTTGCGGCCGATATGTAGATGACTTATGAAAAGCCACGCTGTATTCTCCAACAAGTCGATCACTTCCTTCTTGAAGTGGGAACCATTATCTGAAATGATCTCGTACGGAACCCCGTAGCGACAGATGATGTTGTTTCTAATGAACTTGGCGACATGCGATGCCTTCAACACCGCGTAAGATTGGGCCTCAACCCACTTCGTGAAGTAGTCTATCGCTACCAGAATATACTCATGCCTATTGGACCCCTTTGGAGTGACAGCCCCAATTACATCAATCCCCTAGACTGAAAACAGCCATGGCGAAGTCATGTTATATAGCTTCGACGGCGGAATATTCATACGGTTTGCATGGATCTGACATTTGTGGCATCGCCGGACAAAGCTAATACAATCCTCCTCCATGGTTGACCAGTAATAACCCTATCTAAGGATCTTTCAGGCTAACATAACCCCGTTCATGTGCGCTCCGCACTCTCCTCCATGGATGGCCTCCATCAGGCGCTTGGACTCTTCAGCATGAACACATAGCTTATGCATGCCGAGATGACCTTTCTTGTACAGTTTATCTCCGCAGACGATGAACTGAGCAGCCATTCTTTGAATTGCCCTCTTATCTTTGGCATTGGCCCCTGGTGGATACGCCTCTTTTTCCAAGAAGTTCCAGACATCGTAATACCAGGGGTTCTCATCTTGTACCTCATCTATGGCAGCAATCAGCTTGTAGGCCGGCACAAATTTCTATTCGATGATGATCGGAAGCATCCGGACTCCAAAAGGAATGTCTATCATAGAAGATAGAGTTACTAACGAATCTGTGAACCTGTTGTTCTCTCTTAACAGATGAGCGAAGTTCAGTTTCTCAAATCGAGGAATCAGCGCGTCCAAGGTCTGGTGATAGATTCTCATCTTTTCTTCTTTAACTTTCCAATCTACTTTAGCTTGAGATACAACAAGGTTCGAGTCCCCGATGTCGTCCAACCATTCTGCCCCTAGTTCTAGGGCGGCTTCTAGTCCAGCAATACATGCCTCATACTCTGCCTCATTGTTTGAAACTTTGAATCGGAGTTTGAATGCTAAAGCTATGAGGGAATTGTCGGGTGCTATCAGCAACACCTCTATCCCATACCCGTATTGGTTTGACGCTCTGTCAAAGTACATCGTCCAAGTTTCTTCTTCGACATGTAGAATGGCCTCGTCTGGGAATAGGTACTCAACTACCTCATCCCCTTCCACTGGGTGATCGGCTAGGAACTCCGCTACCGCTCTCCCTTTCACTGACTTGCGCGTCACATACTTTAGATCGAATTCGGAAAGCAGAAGCAACCAACGGGCTAGCCTACCCGTAAGTGCCGGTTTCTCGAAGAGATATTTGATGGGATCTAATCTCAAAACCAGTATTACAGAGTGAGCTAACAGGTAGTGCCTCAGCTTCCTGGTGGCCCATACCAAGGCCAGACAAGCCTTCTCCAGTGGAGTGTAGCGGGTCTCATAATCCATCATTTTCTTGCTCAGGTAGTAGATAGCCTTCTCCACTTTGTCCTCAGACTCCTGTGCAAGCATGCAGCCCATTGTAGTTTCAGTCACTGAAAGGTACATGATCAACAGTTTCCCCGGCTCAGGCGGTGACAACACAGGTGGGTTCTGTAAATATTGCTTGATCTGTTCGAATGCAACTTGGTACCGGCCGTCCCATTGGAACTTATTTCCTTTCTTCAGGAGACCAAAGAGGGGTTCACAAGTCAAGGTTAATTTTGTAATAAACCGTCTTATGAATTGCACTTTACCCAGAAAGCCTCGTACCTCCTTTTCAGTCCTCGGTAGTGACATTTCTAAGCTGGCCTTGATTTTGGAAGGGTCGACCTCAATGCCTCTCTGTGTAATCAAGAACCCCAGCATTTTCCCTGCTGTAACACCAAATGTACATTTATGAGGATTCAGCCGCAACCAATACTCTCTGATCCGTTAAAAGAATTTCTGTAAGGCGGTGTAGTGGCCCTCTCTTTCCTTGAACTTGACAATCATGTCGTCCACGTACACCTCAACCTTATTATGGATCATATCATGCAAAATCATGGTCGTGGCCTGTTGATATGTAGCTCCAATATTCTTCAGCCTAAACGGCATCACCCTATAACAATAGGTTCCCCACAGGGTGGTAAAAGTAGTCTTCTCCCGGTCTTCGAGTGCCATCAAAATCTGATTATAGTCTGAAAAGCCATCCATGAACGAGAGCAATGCATGCCTCGCGGTAAAGTCCACTAATTCATTGATATGCGGCAGAGAAAAGTCGTCCTTCGGACTGGCTTTATTCAAATCCCTAAAGTCCACACATACCTGAATTCTGTCGTCCTTCTTCGGCACCGGAACTATATTGGCCAACCAAGTTGAGTATTTAGATACCAGCAGGAACCTTGCATCAATTTTCTTGGTGACCTCTTTGATCTTGAGAGCCCAGTTCGGGTGGATCCTTCTGAGCTTCTGCTTAACAGGTCGGGCCTCTGGGTCAAGAGGGATCCGGTGCTGCACAATCTCAGGATCGATTCCAGGCATGTCTTCATAGGACCACGTGAAAACATCTTTGAAATCTTTTAACAAAGCGACTAAGCGCTAGCGCTCCTCCGAAGACAACGTGGACTCGATCTGGGCCAGCCGCAGGTCCTTCTCAGTACCCACATTAATTGTGGTGATTTCATCAACCAACGATTTTGCAAACCTCTCCTGCTCTTGATCAAGCAAATATTTCAAAACTGGAGGAATTCCTTCCTCGTCGTTTTCATCAAAATTTTGAAAGTCCTGATTAATACAATAAATCAAAGGCACAGAAAAGTACTCGAAGGCCACAGCCGCACAATTCTCATTAATCATATCCAAATCACCTGATTCCTCTGTTACAACAGACTCAAAGGAAAAAGAAAAAGACGACCTAAACAGGACTGTGGCATCCAGGTTGTCACCCCCAAGAATACCGGACTCAGACTTAGACGAGCTGGAACTTGATTCCGACTCCACAGACCCAGTGGAATCAGATTCCGGCTTACTACCTGACCGGGTGCTGCTTGATAAGAATCCCTCCTCATACTGCCAGACGAGGGAGGGTGCGATGGACGTCTCCAGAATGTTTGAAGATGGGCACGCAGCCGCTTCATTTCCAATCATGGACACTGAGTTATCCCTCAAGCACTCTTGTATAATCAGAGGATCTGAGAGTAGACAAGCCAGTGCTACCCCCATTTCAATCTCGGTGCTCTCGGAATCTTCTTCCTTACACTGCTCAGCCTCAGCTGGTGGGTCTGTCTGCTCATCGGCAACATCATCCCCGAACAACTGCAAGTCAAAGAATATCTCGAACCCCGACAAGCGCCGCCTCTCTACATTCAGCCATGGCTCTGGGAAGCCGCAGAAGGGAAAGTCTTCCCCCTCCCGGACAAAGCATCCGTTCAGGGTACCCTGGATGGGTCGGTGCATCAACTCATAAGGCTTCCCAGCTTGCTTTGCTCTGGCTCTCTCGGCCATCTCTCTGCCTTTCCTCACCCGGTCTTCTTTGGTAGGCAGATAACCTAAGCCAAAGGTACGCGGGTTATGCGGCACTTCGGCCGATGCTGCAGTGCCTTTCCAGCCACTTTTCCCTAATCCCATCACAGGGATGTGTTGGAGCTTGTTCATGAGGTACACAAATTGTGCATTGACATCTAACCCCTCATCAATAGCTAAAATGTTCTGTACGACCCGGGCCTCAGCTAGGGTAAATCCTGACAGGAACACATCCTCTGTGCCATGCTCGATTTCCAGAACCGGTGTAGACACCTTTGGCGGCGAATGGATTGAAGAATTCCCAAAAACTATAGCAACCCCCTTCCCGTGGGGATACTTCAACATTTGGTGCAGGATAGAAGAGACCGCCTTCACTTGGTGCAGCCACGGCCACCCTAGGAGTAGATTGAAGGTTGCGGGAATGTCCAGGACATGAAAGTCAATATCCTGCTGTCCTGGACCAACCTGAGTCCGAAGCTTCACGGTCCCCATCACCTCTCTGCTTGTATTATCGTAGGCCCTTATCACCTGGGTAGTTGGCACAAAATCCGCGGGCTTCAACCCGATTGCATATGCTGTCCTTGATGGGCACACGTTAATGGCGGATCCTGTGTCGACAAGAACCACCGATATCCATTTTTCTCTACACTCCACAGAGATGTAGAGTGGTTCGGTTTGTGCCCTCAGGCGGCAGCTCCTTGTCGGTGAAAGTCAACGTCGGGGAAGCTCCTTCCGAAAAAACTAACCCTACCAACTGCTCAGGTGTGGTCTAAATTGAAAGTTTGGCCTTGTCCATGGCAGAGAGGACAGCCTGTCTGTGTACTCTTGAGGCCATAAGCAATCCCCAGATGGAGATGTCTGCTTGTATCTTCTTCAGCTGTTTCAGCACAGCCTCCTCTTCGAGCAGCTTTTCTTTCTGCTTCTCTGCCTCTTTGTCCTTTTCGGACGGCTTTGGTTGATCTAAGTGCGGGGGCTTGAAATACCGCCCGCTCCTAGTCATGTGGTCAACCTCCTCCACATACCAGGTATCATCCGGCTGGTTGTTCCCCCAGTCTTCATCTGTATAGGCAAGACATAGGTCGTCATCTTCCCACCACATACCATCGGCAGCCGACAAACACTTGTCCGGCTCCGTTACCACTATTTCTGTACCCACAACACCTTCCACTCATGTGCTCACAGCACGTCCCGTTGTTGTGCATACAACACGTTCTGTCCCCGCAGGGGCTTTGGCTATTCTAGCCCTCTTAGAATCTTCGATCCTTTCCTACTCAAACTGCTTCAGTGCTGCCTGCTGTTCAGTATCTTTCGTACTCAAACTGCCCATGTTCTGAGCAAAATTCTTAACACCGGTGCTCTCTAGCGATGCACTCTGTTCTTCGGCCCTTCCGACCACAGCTGATGTCCCCATCCCTGACGGACTCTGTTCTGGCTGAGGCTGGTCAACAACATCTGGCTTGTTGCTGAGCCACCCTGTAGTTTTTGCTGACCCATCCAAGTCGAACCAGTTGACAATCACGTCCCCTGAGTCCCGTTCTTCAAAGAACTGCAGATTTGCAATGTCCTCCTCCAGACCCGTTAGGTCATCTAGCCCCTGATTAGGTCCATCCTCTCGTACTACACAAATCTCTGCCCCCACTGGCAATTCCACTCTTGGCTTAGGCTGATTTGCTGGTGTGATGTAATTGCTCGGGTTGTACATGAAGCTCGCAGACCCCTCAGGCTGATCATCATTCCCATCTACTCCCACAGTCGATCCAATTCTATCTTCGATAGTCACCACCGGTTCAGGCTGGGTTTGAGAGACGTCCAATATGCACAAGTCAGTGTTATCAGGAATGAACACCTCCGGCTTGGGTAGGTGAGAATGGGTGATGTATATGCTAGGGTCGTATGACACAACCCCAGTTTGGATCAAGTTGATGAGTTTGGGAGGTGGAGCTCGGCTACGTGGTGGGAGTGGGTTAGTGGTAACATTCGGCTTCTCTAGAGGCACGATCACCCTGTTGTCGATGAGATCTTGAATCTCATGATGTAATCGAAAGCAATGGTTGGTTTCATGACCATGCTGTTGGTTGAAGGCACAGTATTTCGCCGGGTTATGGGAGGAGGGAAGTTTTTCTGGCAATGGTCGCGGTTCTAGGGGCTTCAAGTGCCCTTTCCTAATCAAAACCCCTAAAGCTTTGGACAAAGACATGTACAACGGGGTAAAGGTTCTCTGGCCTCGAGGTGGGTTCCTGGTTGTTTGCGAGCTACTTCCGAATGCACCGGTGAATGGCATAGCTGCAAGGGTTTTTGGGGTGGTAGTGGTGACCATAGCCACATCTAAAGCTTTGGCAACTGCTGCACTGCTTGTGCCTGCATTCGTACTGCAGTTGAATGCCCTCTTGGGCTGTTCTCTCTTATGATCAATGAGGCCCTGTTTCATGGCGTCCTCGATCTGCACCCCTATCTCATGTAGATCTGCAAAGGTGGGGAGGGGGAGGACGATCATCTTCTACATGAGCTTGGACTAGAGGTTGCGCACAACTATCCGTATTTGGTCCTTGTCAACCTGCCTGATGGTCATCATCGAGGCCTTAGCCCTCCACCGAGTCACAAAATCAGAGAAGCTCTCCTTCGGCTCTTGTCTAGTTGTCTCGAGATCACGAGTTGTGACCTCGATCTGTGTGTTATAGGGGTATTGAGCTACAAAGGCCTCAGCCATCTCCTCTCAGTTCCTCTTAACAGAGTTTTCCAGTTTTGCATACCAAATAGCCGCTACACCCGACAGGGTTCGGCCAAACAGGTAAAGCTTCTGTAATCTAGAGAGGCCCATCGGCCTTAGTATGTCCGAGAATAGCCGCAAATGCACCATAGGATCCCTAGACCCGTCGTAACGGTCTATGTGCGGCATTTTAAACCGGTCTGGCAGAGTCATGGCCGAGTCGGTGTACCCATCCTCTATATCTGGAATGGATTTCATGCCTTGAGACTTCTTGAACAGCTTTTCTAGCTTGCTCACTTTTAGCGCTGTGGGATCCACCTCGAACTCAAACGGTGTGTCCACTATATTGGTCGGCGCTTTGGATAGCTGGGATAGGATTAGGGGCGGAGTCGGCCCTGTTGGAACGTCTGTATTTTCCTGGACGTTAGCAGTCTCCCTGAGTATTGGAACTCTTGGTGGGGGAGGAGCTGGGTGCGAAGTAGATGCTCCAGCTTGCTATGGTGGTTTTTGTTGCTGCAGTCTAGCAATCAACTCTGCTTGTTGGGCCATAACCTCGGCCTGTCGTACGGTAAATTCTACTTGGCGGGCAACATCCTGCTGCATGGCTTGCATAGTTTCCTGGAGCTGACGCATTATCTCTTCTATGCCTGCCATATTGTGCTGCTCTAACTGAACAATCGGTATATCTGTCTCTGCGATAGAAACGAAGATCTCAGCCTGTCTACTCACTGGCGTGGTGGATAAGGACCACTGACCTGATAGCCGTTGTATTGATGGACTACACTTGACTGACCTCCGTCTGGTAACCGGGGGTAAAGAATGGAACACTGGTTGTCCGTCTATCAGATCCTCGGATCGATTGAGTCTACGACCTCTAACCAAGAGTGCTCGGGGGATATCTGTCTGGTCAGAAGCAATGGTGCTAAACTACCTTGCAAAAAGATAAATAAAGCATAATAAGGAAACAATGAACAGAAAAACGGACAGCATAACAGCTTAAATAAACACAACACACAGTTGGCATTTGTAAGCTGAACGCACTGTTCTCAAACACTGATCACTGTTCCCAAATCACTGCCTCTGATCTGATATCCTCAGGTAAAACTGATTCCCCAAATACTGATGCCCGCAGGCTTGATACCCAGACTCGCAAACTGATACATGCATTCCTGTAGAGACGCACTCTAAAAGCACATAGCAAGCAAGCGAGCCAAAACACCCCTATGGAGGGGTAGGGTTTCCCTGTCCTATTTTGTAGGGAGCTAGGGTTTCACTACGCACACAGCGGTTTCAAACAACCTATAATCGGGTAAACAACCTGTCCTAGCTTGGAATGGTCACTACAGTTTCTGCTATGCACTAGGTCGAATGGTCAAAAAGGGTGCCCCGGTAAAACCGAGGTTTGTGTTCCCGTCGTGGCAGAGCCCGCAACTAGTCAGCCTTATGGCATGCTTCTCAAAGCGAGTGTCCGGCAAGCCATTCAGGAATAGCATACGGCAAACACGGTGTCCTAGGCGGACCAATGCAAATGCAATGCAAAGAGACACATAAGTGTAATCAAAACAAGATATCATGAGTTCGAGTCAAGTTCTCTAAATCTCCAGCAGAGTCTCCAAAAACTGTAGACGTGCCCGAACGTCCCTGCTCCACGCGCGAAGGCGCGAAATCCGTTTTGTTCATTGACTACTACAGTTTGGACTCAATGTCACGGTTCTGAATCTAATCTCGCAAAGTGCAATGCAAGACCGATAAATCACCAAAGAGTCCAAATCCGACAAATCGTTTTGGAAAACTGATTTTAATAAAGAAGTGCCAAACATGGACTGCTTTGCCAGATACAGAGTCGCCACCTAAATATTTTGTTTTAGAAGAAATTTAGGAAACCCTGACTCGTGCCTAAGGCCACGTGTTTGTCATCACCAAAGTTGCCTCGGCTCGGGAACTTGGGTACGAGAGGGGAAGGTCATGCAATGAGCACCGCCGCTCGCCCGATCAAAAGATCGGCCTTTACTAAGCATGATATGTTATTTTTGAAAACACATGCGTTCTTATTCTAGTTTATTAGCTAACCTTACTACGTGATGCGCACAACATACAAGTATAGACTAGATCGCCTAAATTGGAACAAAACATCTCATGTTTGTTTGAAAATGGTTTGAAGGTGCTACTCGCGAGTAGGCTAAGACGTGAATTTTGCCACCCTCAAGTGGGCTTAAAACTCGCATTTCGATGAATTGTCCCAATTCAAGCAATGAAGCCTTCATCCACAGGCATTCATGCAGTTAATCACTTAAGCAGTTAGCCTCACGGCAAACATGCTAAACATGGCAACACTACACATGCAAGATGCTAAAGCCTAAAAGCTTACCTAGTACTCCGAGCCAAAACAATAGCTAATTAGTAATCAATGCGTGATCCTAGCTATGTTAAGATGCCTAATGCAACACATGCAAAATGCAACTAAGATAGGCTCGGCTATTCTAAGATTTCATGTGAAATGCAACTTTGATAACACGTATTCAAATCGGATTTGAAAAACAATGCAGTTAGTATGATGCGCTGAGCCCGGTGCATGCAAGACAGATGGATGAATGCAAACATACAAGCATAAGTATGCTAATCAAAACATGACCTAGAACTAACCATCGTAAGCGGTTAAGTAAAAGGGAGAAAGATGTGGGATTGGAAGACATTCACACACTTACGCACACTTATTACAAAATTCGCCATCTCGACGGTGGGTCCGAATGAATCAACTAGCTAGCTACGCTACACTAATTAATTATTACAAAACCTTAACTAATTAAGCAAATTAATTAAGTTACAAAACCAACTAAGTAAGAAAAGAAAGAAGCTGAATCAAGCTGCCACAACTCTGCCTCGGAATGATGAATGATGCATGCTCGGTCGCATCCTCTTGGAAATCCGTTACCATGCCTCATGTTGCCTCTGTTTGCACTGTTTTAGGCTTTTGAAAACTGTGCAAATCTCCAACATACTTCTGATCCACCTCATGGACATGCTGAGAGGTCATCGGCCAAGAGGGGTGGCCATTGGCCAATTTTAATGCTATCGGCCAAATATTGTTAGCCGATCGGCACACTAGATAGCCGATCGGCCATCTCTTCCTGCAAACTCTCCTTTTTGCTGCAACAGAGCACAAACAGAGGCATGACAATGTATTTTCAAGAAGATGTGTGTGCAACCACACTCCTTATCATATTCAAGGCTCAAAGGAGTATAGTGCTTGGTTTTCGGGCCATTAATCACGCACTTCGATGCATGATGGCCAAAGAGGCCGAGTTGCACAATTCGATGTGGAATGAATGCACAAAAACACATACATGCCTTAAACTCTATCATGTTGGATCAAAAGTGTCGGCGACCAAGAATTGAGGCACATTTCATCACTTCAAGTATGAAACGTCCCTCGTTCCTCGTGTTTGGCTTAATACCCAAACCAAACACAATGCAATGCATGCAACATGGAGATGCTACGCAATGTAACATAAGCATGCCAAATGCAATGCAACTCAAGCATGCACGCATGATGCAATGCAACAAATATGCAACAATGCAATGTAATAAGCATGCAACAACAATACAAACAACAAGCATGCAACAACATGCAATGCGATAAGCATGCAACAACACACAAACCGCATGATCTATGGACTTAAGCCGAATATGGACAGACCTCAATCATGCCCAAAACAGTGGCCAATAACACCAAAACTAAGGCACCAAAAGGCAAAACATGCATGCAAACATATTGGTCCATAAGCTAGGCAATAAGAACACAACCCTCAAACATGATGAAGAAATGACAAGTATGAGAGTATGACAATGAAGTAAGCTCTGAAATCATGTGAGGAATGATGCCAAATCATGCACATAATACAAACATAGCATGCTAGGAGGTTCAAAGCTTAAGGCAAGCCAAGGAACTTGTACCAAGGCCACACGAATCAAACCCCAAAGGGCCAAGGACAACCAAAACAATTCTAGATCATGTCAAAATGAGTCTAAAACTGTAGACGTCCCCGAACGCCCCGGGGGGATGACCCCCGTTCTGTTCATTTTGCGGGTCTACTACAGTTCAGACTCAAATTGTCACGGTTCTTAATCTGAACCAAAGAGTCCAACTCTGGCAAATCGTTTTGAGAAAAACAGATTTTGAAAAGAAGTGCCAAACATGGACTGCTTTTCCAGATACAGAGTCGCCACCTAAATATTTTTTAAAATGAGAAATTTAGGAAACCCTGACTCGATGCCAAATGCTACGTGTCCGTCATCACCAAAGTTGTCTTGGCTCGGGAGCTTGGGTACGATCGGGGAAGGTCAGCTATGAGCACCCCCTTTCGCCCGGTCCGAAGACCGGCCTCTACTAACCGTGATATTTGATTTTGAAAACATTACGTGTTCTTATTCCGGTTATTAGCCTAGAATTACTATATTATGCGCGCAACAAACAAGTATAGACTAGATTGCCTAATTTGGAAACAAGCATTGCATATCCGTTTGTTTTGGAAAACGCTTCGGAATTTGCTACTCGCAAGTAGGCTAAAACACGGATTTCAACGAGTTTTTCCAACTCAAGCAACCCAACCTCCACCCACAGGCATTCAAACAGTTTATCTCACGTAAGAAGCTAGCCTCATGGTGATTTTGCTATCATGGCAACATTCACACACATGCAAGGATGCTAAAGCATAAAAGCTTACCTAGTACTCCAAGCCAAAACAGAAACCAGTTAGTAATCATATGCATGATCCTAGTTCATGTTAAGTGGCTAATGCAACACAAGCAAAGATGTAATCTAGACAGGCTCGGCTGTCCTAAACATGGCATATGGAATGTTGCAAGTAACACGTATTCAATTTGGAAATTGAAATACAATGCAGTTAGCGTGATGTACCGAGCCCGGTGCATGTAGACAAATGCATGGATGCACGCATGCTATCATACTGTATGCTAATTTAAACATGCCCTAATCTACCATCGTAAGCAGGTAAATAAAAGGGAAGAAAGAAATGGGGGTTGAAAGACATACACACCACTCACACACACTTATTACAGACTTGCCCTCACACGGAGGGACTAAAAGAATATACTGTCCCAAATAATACAGTCCAAATACAGAATAAATTATTACAAAAAAAATTCTAATTTAATTAATAATTGAAATGCATAATAGAAAAGGTCGCAGTCTCGCCTCGGGATGCGCGAATGATGCATGCTCGAATCCGACTCGCCCGGAAAACCCGCACCATACCATTGCTGCCTCTCTTCTTACTGCCCTGTCCCTTCAAAAAAAAAAAATGCCAAAGTCCCAGAACACCTTCCTTGCATGCTGCTGTACACCACCGGCTGGAGGAAGTGCCCACCGGCCAGCTAAAATTTCCATCGGCTGCTTAGGAGGTTATCGGCCACCCATATAGTGCCGGTCGGCACTCTATACTGCCGGTCGGCATAAAATTCTTGCAGAAGACAGTTTTGACAGCAACAGCAGACAGGCAGTGCATGGTATGGGATTTTGAGCATATGTAAGCATGGCCAATGCTTTCTATCATGCATGAGACTCAAGGAAGCATGACCCTTGGTTCTTGGGCCATCAATTATGCATCTTGGTGCATGATAGCCTAAGGAACCAAGATTGCATTTCAATGTCAATATGCATGCAACACACAAATGAGACCAAGACCCTATCATGTATAGATCAAGGGCCTTAGTGACTAAGAGTTGAGACAAGTTGCATCACTTGTAGTGTGAACTCCTCTCAACTCTCATACTTGGTTTGACACCCCAAACCAAGACATGGAATGCATGTATACAACATGGCTCAAATGATGCAATATGACATGAAGTGCAAGACATACCAAATGCAATGCAACATGTTATGGCAAGTGTGCAATACTAGGCATGCAATGATGCAAAGTATAATGCAAACATGGACAATTCTTGTAAAAGAGCTAGCATATAACAAGGCTTTGCTAATCAAGTATGCAACAAACATGTTTCAAGTGGGCAATAGTAGACTTAAACCATAATGGGACAGACCTCAAACCTCCCCAAAACAGTGGCAAAAAATGCCCAAAATGATGGACCAACACCCATGCAAACATGCAAGCAAATGGGCCCAAAACCAAGGCATAACCAAGGGGCTTTTCACTACCACCAACATGACCATTCATAGCATGTATTAGGCCACCAAAAACAGATTTCTAGCATGCAAAAATACACACACACACCTTTGACATGGTAGTCCCAAATGCCTTGAATATGCAAGCATGCATAATGTCCATTTCTAGGCATAAAAGACCAATGTTTCAAAGCATGAAAGGCATGACAAATGGGGACATATAAACATGGTATAGGGACTGAAATAACATATTAAATGATTTCAAATCATCTAAATAACCTAACCAATGCATATACATGGATCACATCCTCAAAGCTTACAAGCATCAATGCAAAACAACTACATTAAGCATGCCAAAAATGGTAAAACCAGTGGCCAACAGACCTAAAACAAGACAAATCATGGCCAAAAGCTTCAATAAGTCAAGCCAAAACATGAGGATATACAAGGCTAAACCCATGGCATATTTCTAGGCAAAATGGAGGATTACAAGGCAAGTATACAAAGCATGCCAAGGACCACAAAACCACCATTAGACAGAGATGTAACATGCTCCAAAACATCCAAAAAAAACTCTGAAATGGCACCAAAAACAAGCAAGCATGCATGTTCCCTTTTAAGCCAAAGACAAAGGCAAAAGAGGGACAAAGGGGAGAGGGGTGTCCCTCCCCTATACAAGACTTCAAACCACCCTCTTTACCACTAAAAACCCACTGGTTTTCAGTGGTGAAAGGACCCAAAACAACAAGGCAAATAAGGCTCAAAGTAAAGACATCAAATAGGCCAAAATAAGGCCTAAAAGGGTGAGTTTGCACTCAAACCACAAAATAACCTTAATGAAAGTTCAAAAGAAAGAAAATCTAAGACTTTTTTCAGTTATACACAAAGCTCAAAACACAAAGCAAGATAGGTAAAAACTTGTTGCAAAAATGGGGAATCTAAAGTAAAGTGCTCACCCTTGAAGAACACTTGAAGAACAGGTGGTGCAGCCCTCCTCTATTGATCAAAACCAGTCTAATAACTCCACAAACAACCCTCCAAGCCTCCCAATCTCGAGCTAAGGTGTAATGGTGTGTGTATTGGTGCAAAAGTAAGGTAAAACCACACTTTTAGGCCTAAAAACACACACACAAGAGGAGAGAGAGGGAAAATGTAGAGATATATATATATATATATATCAGATATATAGATATAGAAGCTCTGGTTTTTTATCAAAAATGGCCAACCTCTCTCAAAGGGAGAGAGATGGTGTTTATATAGGCACAAATCAAGGCTTAAGGCTTCTCTAAGAAGCTAACTAAAAGGGGCAATGGGTGTAAAAGGGGCTTGGCTTATTGGAGAAGCTAAGACAGCTGTCCAAGCTTCTCCAAGAAGCTTGAGCAAAAGGGGCAACCTTCTAGAAGGTTTGGGGGTTCAAAGGTGCAAAGGGGTCACTCCCATGCACGGGGATGAGTGATGGTGCATTCCAGCTGGCACAGCTGGCATGTACCATGCCTCAGGGGTGCAAAGGGTTCACGCCGGCCAGCCAAAGGGATCATCGGCACAAAAATGTGCCAGTCGGTAACATAAAGTGCCGACCAGCCAAAGATTTTGAGAAAACAATGCCGGTGGCACCAATGTGTAGCCGGTGATGGTAGGGAAGGGCCGGTGGTGTGTAGGGATGGCCAACAAGCCATTCCCTGCCCTTCAAGACAAAAACACAGGTGTTTGGTGCAAAACCAGACACAAAACGGTCGAATTCGGAGATCCTGAGGCAGGGCGCGTAGCCGTGACCTCCGGGAACTCCAAATGAACACAAACATGGATAATCACCGAATGTTCAAACGGTGAAGTCCAAGTCTTAGGGACGGTCAAAAATGGGGTGTCTACAAAAACATGCATGGATCAAAGCTAAAACAAGCCAACATGAAGGGCATAAGGCATGATGCACACAAGGCCAATAAAGAGGGTTACACTAGACCTACTCATGACTTTACCAACAAAAATCAGAGCTATATTATGGCAAAATAAGCCCAAATACACACTGAAATGACAGCTCAAAGGCCTAAGTATGATGGCATGCACAAGGATCCATTCTTAAGGCATAAAGAGCCAAACCTCCTAGGCATTAAAAGAGTGACAAGCACAAGTGTATGACCACGAAACATGCACTGAAATAACATTTCAAATGATGCCAAATCATGAAAATGGTCCAAGCAATGCATGCTAGTGACTTGGAAACTCAAAGCTAACAACCTAGAATGCACTAAGGCTATACAAAGCAATGCATGCATGACTAAAACAACATCAAACAGAGCTCAAGCATGGTAAAACATGAGGGAAAGCTTCTTTGAGTTGAGCCAAAACATGCAAGAATGATGATCCAAACACAAGATGCACGTTATGCTAGCATGCAAGATTGCACTACAAGTGCATAGTGCATGCAAGAGGCTATCAAACCAACCTTAGACAGAGGTATAGCATGGAAAAATAACACCAAAAACTTGCTGAAATGGAACCAAAACATGCTAGACAAACATGCTACTTTGAAGAGCCATCTATACAAGCATACAAGACACAAGGAGAAGGGATGACCCTTTCCTATTTGGGACCTCAAAATTTTCAGTGGTGAGAAGGTCAAAACAAGGTGGTCCCAATAGCTTAAAAGGAAGGCACAAGAACAAGACCAAACAAGGCCTAAGGGGGGGTAGACTACCCCCAACACAAAAGTGACCTTAAACAAACATGTTAAGCATGCAAAATCAGAACTTTTTACAATGGAAAGTTAAGCTTAAATCAGCATGCAAATAGGTCCAAAAGCTTAAGCCAAAATAAGGGTTTAAAAGCTAGTTGACTCACCCTTGAAGAACACCTTCAAGAACACAACTCCAGCAGCTTTTCTGAGCTTAAACCAATCCAAAAACTCTAACACCAGAAACTAAGGACCTCAGCAACAAAAGGATGGTGTTCTAGTAGGTGTTTGTGTGCAATAGCATGAAGAATTTACACTTTTGAGCACAAACAAGAGCAAATATGGAGAGAGAGGTAAAATATATAGAGAGAGAGTGATATATGTTTTTTATATCAACTTTTCAGAAACTCTGGAAAGGGAGAGGGGCCTCCCTTCTTATAGAAAATCAATTCTCAAGCTTGTTGAACAAGCTTGAGTCTTGATTCAATCCCTCCATACACATGTATGGAGGATGAGATCTGTGCTCACCAGCTGTCACAGCTGGTACAAAAATATCTGAAAAAGCAGATAAAAAGGTCTCAGCCAAGAAATATGGCTGATCGACCAAAAAGAGTGCCGATCGGCCATCACTTATGGCCGATGGCAAGAAAACAAGGCCGATGGCACAAGGCCTTAGCCGATGGGTTGCAAGGATGGCCAACAAGCCACCCTCTTCCCTCAGAAGCAAAATCACTAGTCCTTGGTCCACAACCAAGCACAAAACAAACAAGTTGAGAGATCCTAAGGTAAGGCGCGCAGTTGAGACCTTTGGGAACTCAAAACGAATACGAGCATGGATGATCATCGAGTGTTCAAATGATGACGTCCAAGTCTTGAGGATGGTAAAAAATAGGGTGTCTACAAGAAGAAGAAGAAGAAGAAGAAGAAGTGAGAAAGCAAATCTGGAGGTGAGCGAGAGAAAGATGAAGAAGAGAGAAAAAAATGAATTTGGAGAGAAGTCATTTGAACAGATAAAAGGGGTGTGAATCTAAACAAATAAAAAAGGGCGTGACTGTCTTTATCAATATGGGCTGTCCTAATGAACTTAAACAATAAGCACATGATCTATGACCCTACAAAAATGGACCTATGGATTGAGCTCTAATATTTAGAGGGATTTTATTTGAATTCAAAGTATGTCTCAGTACGCTCAATTTAAATTTATAAATTTTAATTCTTATTATATTTTAATATAAATTCACTAATAAAGACAACACATATTAAATCCTAAAATAATTTTTTTTTCCTCATGGTACATTCTAATCAGTTATTCATATTCAAATCTCAATATCTTCTTTCCCAAGAGATTAAAGTTATTTCTTCTTCTTCTTCTTCATCCTCTTTCCAAAACTCCAATCCGCCTTACCAAAACTCACCATCATCATTAATATTATTGTTTTTTTATTATTTTGAGTCTTAAACCCTAAAAAAAAAAGTTTGAACAAAATCAAATAATAGATGAGAGTAATAATCAAAATAGTTTTTTAAAGCAATCAAATTAAAAAGGAGGTAAGTATTCATATAAAGGGGCTTCACAATTTTTGTAGAGTACTATCAATTATTTTCTATATCTTTTTTTGACAAAAATTAAAGTGCCCAGTAGTTAGATTAATAATAACATATTATTGAAGTTGTTCTTATTTATAAGTTTGGTTTTTACTTTTTCACGAGCATTTTTGTAGATAATTTATAATGTAAAAGTTTTTTTTTCTGTATTGAAAAGTTTTATAATGCTTATGTAAAAGTTTGATTTTTTCTATATTTATAATGCTTATACACTTATAAGTTTGGTTTTTTCTGTATTTGAAAATTATTTTCTGTATTGAAAAGTTTTTAAAATAATTTAGTTTTTTTAGTATGTTTATTATTTATTATTTGGGTTTACTTGAGGGTAATTTGAAAAAAATAATAAGATATAATGAAAGTAAAATAAAACTTTAAACAATTAAATAAAGTGTATTTAAAAATTGAGGATACTTAATGATTTTTTTTTAGTGTAAATAGAATCCCTAATATTTATCATTATCAAACACGGCAAAGAATTTCCCTAGGAATGGAAACCGCTAATGATTATTCCTAATAAATAATGGACAGGCTTGAGTGAACTTCAGGGCCCAAGTCCAGCCCAAGTTGGCACCCACGCAATGTCCGTTAATCCCATCAGAAATGGAATCTACTTCTTGCAGGCTTTGTAAAGCAAACAAACATTCTTGCCACCATTATTCCTCTAATGCTCCAAACCCTTTTTAACGTGTTTGTTTGGAGGGATTGAGCCATATGATGGGATTTATATTCGGTGAATTGAATAGGGGAGATTCTATTTATTTCAAAAAAAAAATTATTAAGTATTTCCTATTTTCAATTACATTCTTTTTAATTATTTAAAATTTTATATTACTCTAAATACACCCTATAATTTTTCCTACGTTACCCTAATGAACCTAAATAATAAATAACAAACAAATTTTAAAAAAAAATAAGCATTTGAAAAACTTTTCAAACTGATACAAGAATAATAGGAACAATAAAAATAATAATAATTTTGAATAGACATAAAATTCAAAAAAAAAAAAAAATTTATAAAAAGGTGTCGCTTTTTGTCATGGTCATTGAATTGAAAGATTATCTCGGAAACTGTAATGCTATTTATGTGACTGTGAAAATTGAAAGATTTAACATTGTTATGGGACATGTGAAAAAATACAGAAATTAATAATTATATTTTGATTTTTATATGAATGCTTACCTCCTCTGTGATGGGTTGTTTCAAAAAATTATTTTGATTATCACTTTCATTTATTGTTTGATTTTGTTCAAACTTTCTTTTAAGGTTTAGGGTTTTAAAATAATAAAAAACAATGATAATAATAATGGTAAGTTTTGGTAGGGTGGATTGGAGTTTTGGAGTAAAGAAGAAGAAGAAGACTACAAAATAACTTTAATCTTTTGGGAAAGAAGATGCAGAGATTTGAATAGGAATAATGGATTAGGGTATACCATGAGAAAAATTTTTTTTACAATTTAATATGTATTGTCGTTATTAGTAAATTCACATTAAGATATAATAAGAATTAAAATTTATAAATTTAAATTAAGCTTACTGAGATATTTTTTTGATTCAAATAGAATGCCCTATTGAATAGTCTGTTATTTGGTTAAAAAATTTTACACCAGACTAATAGTCTATCCGGACTATTAATCCCAAATATATTGAATTGTTCTATTCCATGGGGGGAAGGTGGGTAGGAATGGCAACGGGGCGGGGCCAGGGATCACCCTCCCCGTCGCCGATCCTCGAAACTACAAATATTCCTGTCCCCGGCCCTGATCCCCGATGAGGAACCCATCACTCCCCCCACTCCTGCCGCCGCCCCCAACGGGGATCGGGTTTCCCTGACCCCGGAAAATCCCCGTACTCATCATCAACAACATCATTTAGCAACATCATCCAAAAAATAAAATAAAATTCATCAACAACATCATCAAGGCAACAACATCATCAACAAAAAAAATAAATAAAAAAAAGATAGAGACAGATATGGCGGAGGAGGGACCCAATCGATGGTGGCGAATGAGAGATCTTCTCAGATCTGCCGTGGTAGAGAAAGGGAGAGGCGAGAGGCGACGGAGAAGGAGACCGTGAGAGGTGACAGAGGAGGAGGAGGCGGTGGTGGCCTGGAGGAGGAGGAGGCGGCGGTGGAGGAGGCGACGAGAGGCGGAGGAGCCAACTGCAGAGGGAAGAAAGAGAGTGAGAGAGACAGATCGGAGAGTGAGGGTGAGAGTGATGAGAGGGACAGATGAGTTTGTATGTAGACAGATCAGGGTGAGAGTGATTAGAGGGTGGTTATATATATGAATGAGATAGAGAGGTATTAAGGTAATTTTATTTCGGGAAGAAACGGGGTCAGGCCAGGTCCGGGGCTGTGAAAGTAATCCCCGTTCCCGGCCCGAATCTGATCGGGGATTTAATTTCAAATACCATCTCCGGCCCGTCAAGGGTATTTTTCAGGAAAAAAAATTGCACTTATCGGGGATGGGGGGTCGGGTCGCCGTCGGGCTGGGTTTGAATTGCCATCCCTAAAGGTGGGACACAAATCCTAAAATAATCCATCATATGAAATTAGATGGTAAAATTATGTTTTTGACCCTTTACTATTTAATATCTTTTTAAATATAAAATTTATTTATTAAATTATTTATACTTGGTAAAGTATAAATAATTTATTTTAATAATCATATAGTATTAATTATACTTATTAAAGTAAAATAAAATTTAAAAATTTCAATTACAAATTAAAGTAAATTTATGTAATTTTTATTAATATTCTATTTTTTAATTTTTTAAAAGTACTAGTAAAAAAATTAAATAAAATTTATAACTTAGATTTAATATTTCTATTATTTCGTAAACAATTCAAAAGGGAAAAACAATCTTTTTGAGCATTTATTTTTCTCCATAATATCTTAAACAAACATATAATTCAATAGAATAGTCCAATCCAAACATCTAATTCCAAGATTAAACAACTATAGAATACAAATCCAGTCCAACCAAATAGTCCGAAAATAATATATCTTAGGACTAACAATTCGGTGGATTACAATTCTCTCTTATCCAATCCGTCCAAACAAACACACCCTTTTGTGTCTTGGGAAGCCTAAAAGAAAGTTTTGTTTTTCTTCCCAATAATGGTCAAAATTACTATTTTTTTAAAAATAAAAAATAGAGAATAAAAATGACTAAACGGAGTCTTAAATCTTTGGCCAATCAAAATTTAGTATATATTACTGATTATTTTACAACACTAAACATACACGTGGGAACACTGTTAAATAGAGTTTACATAACAAATTCATACACAACCAAACAGAGTTTCGAATTCAAACATAGTTTCTAAAATAGCAAGCAAACAAAAATCTCAAACACCACTTGGAACTCACATACGGTCAAGGGCACTGCGAAGTGTCTCCTGCCATACCGGATCTAAAATGTTAAAGCCTTGATGAAAAAGAAAAACGAAATGAGAATCTGATATAATTTACAAAGAAGAGGAATTACAAGTTCCTTCTCAAGTTTGACTACATCCTCTTTGTAAGAAGCAAGTGTAGCCTGAAAATGTGCACTGTCCTTCTTGAGCCTTGCAATGTCTTGTTGAATGTGTAAAACTTCAGTCAAATTACTGGAGCTGAACGGCTATAGAATCTATACAACAAAACATAAAATGAGGAGGATTATAGAGCAGGTGATGGAGGGAGTTTCGAGAGTAATATTTAGCAATATAAGATCATTTACTAATTAAAATTATGATTCTAAAAGTTCAGACACTTTTACTGATCAAAATAACAAAATCAAGATCCTTACCATTTCATCTTTTTCCATCCTGAAACTACCAGAAGAAAACAAGAAAATTAATCAGAAAACAAAAATAAGAACAATTTTCTTCTACTTAACAAAGTTACAAATCTCTCTCAAGGAACGAGCGATTACTTGTAGTTATATCAAGCAACTATGAAAATCTTATTTGTTTAAACGGAAAACTTTACTTGTACCAACCAACCAAACCAAGCCTTAAGTTGCATTAAATGGGGTCAACTACATGAATCATTCTTCTCCACTTGACTCTATCGACGGCCATTTGGTACGCAAAATTATACTTGTTTTCCCTATAATTTGCCTCCTATGTCAATTTGGTCCCTATTATTCCAATCGTATCAATTTTGACCTGTAATTTTTCATATTGTATCAATTTAGTTCAATTGATAACATCAATTACGATATTGGAGAAATTGGACAAAAATTAAGGGCTAAATGGTCTGTTCAAAAGGGAATGGACCATTTTAAATTGGATATCAACCCCTCGATCAGTCTAAGAAGAGTGAATTGAATATTTTGCCCCTTCATTTCAGTCAAATTTCTTCATTAATGTTATCAATTGGATTAAACTAACACTGCGAGAAAAGTAAAAAATTCAAGGGTAAAATTGATGCAATTAAAACTATAAGGAACAAAATGATACAAGAGGCAAACTACAAGGACTATAAGTATAATTCGCCATTCTTTAAAAAAATGTAAATCAATAGGGAACAAAAACCAAATAAACTAGGTTTTAAGTTATGCATACTTATTCATTGGATCATCTAGATTCATAAATATTGATAAATAAAGATAGTTACATCAGATTAAGAATTAAGCTGACAATTTGTGTTCATCCCAACGTTTTGCACCAAGAACTTATCATAACATCAAATCCCTGAACTTCAGGAATAATTGAAGTCAGCACTTAGTGTATCTTTTTGTACCAAATCACAAAACAAACCTACAATAATGTCTCCATTAATATAAAAAACCAAATGAATGCTGGTAAAATGAGAACAACCTTAAGATTCTCTTGTGTCTTGGCAAGCCAGCGGCCACAAAAAATCTGTTATAAGTTGAGCTTTACTTTTATAATCTACTGATCTAGGAGTTGTAAAGGTTGAGTCTAAGACAAGGGAATACATTGCAAATAATGCTTCTATAAAAGTAGCTTGCAACTCTGAAGATTCTCAAGTTTGGACGTACCATTATTGAAATGAATGTAATAATAAGCATATGTATTTTGTAGAAGAATAATTTTATTGGAGGGGAAATCTATGATGTGCACCCCTAAAAAGGGGCACATCATAAAAAAGTTACGACTTTTGGTGGTGAAAGTTACGAATGTTTGTGGTGTGTTATGTCAATTTAAGATAAAAATTACTCTAAAGTGGAAGATATACTTTTTGGGGTGGGCAAAACGTTATACTTTTCATGATGAGAAAAGTTATGTCATTTTCTAGTTTATGTCACAAAATGTGTGGGTTGTTATGAAGGGCATACCATATGCACCCTTTTAGGGGTGCACATAGTAGCTTCTCCCTTATTCGAGAACACTTCATAATTTGAATAAAATTTATAGGATATTGTTAAAGTTGAAAAATAGAAAGGCGTGGACAAAATTTTGACAATATAGTACTTCTATTCTATCTGTGTAAATACACTGGTTTGAAGTATTAATGTATATGACCTTTAAGCAGAAAACAAATCTCTACACCACTCCAAACACGTGGTTGGAAGTGGATTTTGTTTTCCGTTGTAGAGAAGTCAATTTTGACAGAGTTAGAAGGAAACAATAGGTATCCAGTTTTAAATAATTAAGGTTGTTGGGACTCAGGATCAAGAAAGAACAAAGATTTCATGCTAAAATATAGGAAACATCATGTTTTAATTGAAATTAAAATTTCTATTAAAAAATTTCTATGATATGAACGATATGTCATTCAGTTACAAGAATTAATTTTGATGTGTATTACCTGCATGGTTCAAGGCTAGATTCCTGAAGTCTAGACTTAATATATTCTATGGCATAGAGGAAGTGGTTCATTGTTACTTTGACATCCTTCTGGACAAGCTTCACTAGTCCCCTCTCCCTTGCCTGGACCACAACATATGAATATGCACGAGTGACGAGAGATGCAATGGTAGATCCACTATAGCAATCCGTCCTGCAAGCTGTGCAAACAATCAAATACATAAATGATGAATTGATGTTTCCACTTACACAACAGTATTGCTCAAACAACTTACCAATTTCTTGAAGATTCACATCTTCATCGAGTACAAAAGCTTGTCTCATGTTCCTTGTGTTGATGTCCAAAATTTGCAAGCGCCCTCACTCATCTGGGTACTCTAATTTGGCATGTAGTTCGATTCTACCTTCCCTACAAATAAATACAATAAACTAAATTTCTATTTTTTTATTGAGTTAGAAAAATGAGAAGTTAATGAATAACTATTTTAATATATATATATATATGTTTGGTTACCCATAAAAGATAAATATGTAAAAATAACTTCATTTTTCTTTACTTGATAAATTCAAAATTTGAAAAACATTCGAGTTCAAAAGATGTGGGATATTGTTGAAAAAGAATAAAGAAATCAGCAAAGAACAACACAAGGGAGAGAATGTTACCTCAGTAGGGCTTCATCGATGAGCTCCTTTCTATTTGTAGTAGCAATAATAAAAATGTTGTTCAATTCTTTCATGCCATCAATCTGAAAGGTGTGCAAATTTTCAAGTATTGCCTAGTCAAGGAGAAACAATAAAAAGGAAAAATTGAAAAAAGAAATATGAGAGATATTGACCATTGTTAGTAGTTGGTTTACAAGCCTATCATCCATATGGTGTTATGGTGTTGTCCCATAACCACCCCTCTTTTCTGCAAAAAAAACCAAAAACATATTTAAGAAATGATTTGCAATATAGACATGGAACGAAAAAACACCATTCTCACTCTCTCTTAATGGTTATGATTACTATTCTCATTGTTGTGTCCGCTGCCCTTTATTTATGTCACAGACTTGTCACAAATCGCCTTTCTAAGCCACTCAAGCTTGGTTTAGAGGGTTCTTCCACCTATTGTCAATCAGTTTTTGGTTGGATGCCTCCAGTATTTTCAACATGGTATTAGAATTGAGTCTTAAGTGATTTATAGTGGGCCAAGTCTCCACCCTTGGTGTCTTTATTTGGTTTCTCTAATTTCCACTTGCAGTAGGACAACATGTTCAGGAAGTGTTAAAATTCGGCCTCGTGTTCTAGAACTGTTAGAGACTTTCCCAAATCGCCTCTCTAAATCACCAAAACTTCATTCACATTGTCAAGAGGGCCCCTTCACCTATTGCCAATTGATTTTGGGATGGATGCCTCCAATATTTCTACAATTTACAAGAAGATTGTGCTTAATAAAGAATCATAGGACTTGCACAAAACTCTTAAAATTCTTTTTTTTACCTCCACAAGTGACTGTACCGCATGTGCAAAATTGTTCAAGACTTGTCCCACATCACTTCTTTAAGTCACTCAAGCTTGGTTCATATAGTCTATAGGGCCCTTTCACCTATTACCAATCGATTTTGGGTTAAATGCCTCCAATATTATAACAATATACAACAAGATTGTGCTTAATAAAGAATCTTAGGGATTGTACAAAACTCTTTAATTCTTTTAGTCTAACATTGCTTCATGCTTTATTTTGTTAAGAATCTTTCCTACCTCCTAGTATTAGGAAGGAAATTGAAGTTCTATATGTGGTTGTGTAGGTGATTTGAGGCTACATGAGCTAGTAAAGGAGCTTTATGGGAAGAATGACAGATTCTGAGATGGCATAAGGTCATCGGATACTAGCTAGGTGAAAGCAAAGACAACCTTGGGAAAAGAAAGAGTGAGGGAGTTGTTATAGAGGTCTAAAAGTGAAAAACCAAAACTATAAGCAAGAGATGGAGATGGTTAGATCATCTTTATGCATGGAGGTGAAGGCTATATTTATAGAAGGATTGAGCTATATTGGCCAACTCACCTAGTGGCTGGAATAGTGGCTGGAATGGTGGTCACGCTTGCTCGGATATGAAGCAATCACTTGTCTTTATCATGTTCTAGAGTTGTGTTCATGTCGAGATCTCTTTAAGGTCGGTCAAGTGCAGATGCCTCTAACGAGAATAGGATGCAGCATCTTCACAAATCTTCAATTCCAATAAACCAAGTCCAAAATCCCTACAAGCTTATGTGAGAGTCGTGAGGTCACTTGGGTGGCACCAAACCCAAAGGTATCCCTAGGCTTTTCTATAGATCTAGACTAGCATGAGTGTATTAGGGTAATGGGAAAACAAGTGTAGAATCATATTAAGAGATGTACGTTTAGATGCAAACTTGGCTTGCCCAAGGGGGCCCAAGTGGATATGTGTGCGCCAACGTGAAGAGCCCTTAATCTTGGAAGGAAGGCCAAGTGCACCTACAAGGCTCCTTGAAGATAGCCTCCTTCAATTTTAATATGAGAGATGCCACATCGTGTGGTGTGTAGAGGTTTTAGGACAAAGGGATCATATGCTCAATACAACTGTCTTGGTGACGTTATTAAGTACATGCAGATGTGATGATCACCTAAGGTCAGTCAAATGCTTCCTATATGACAAGCTACTTGTTATGTGCAAAACAATTGAGCGCCTATTATTTAGGAAGTACTTTCTAAAAAAATGGTTTCTGGATGACCATTACCTTTGGGGTCTTTGGATAAGATACACTGCCCCTTTTACCCATTGTTTTCTAAATTCAAGACTTTTAATAATGAGCAACCTTTTTCATATAGAATAGCATTTCTATGTTGACTGTTCACACCGACTGTTCACATCGATTAAAGCATAGGTTTTGTTTAAACCAATAAAAAATTTAGAAGTGGATAACAAGGTGAATTGCAAATAATAGGGCATAGAAAATAATGTCAAAATAATGCCAATTAATCTGGATTACGCACTCAATGGTGAATGCTTGTCTTAGAAAAGCATATTGATGTAGAAGCATGAAACTCGAGCCTTGTATTTTATCTTATTCTCAATGTTTCAAAAGATGAGTTACAAACTTACATTACAATTGCTAAGTTTGGAGGACAGATCACTACTACCAAGAAGGAATAAAGAATAAAGAGACATTCCATAAACAACAAATTGGCCAGGTTATGACCTGGGAATGGAATGGAGGAACAGAACATATAATACATGTGAATACAAGGAAACCAAAATGATGTAAAACCTTAACAGAGAACAAAGACTTGAATTATGTAGAAAACCTGAGTCTGGTATTGTGAAAGTCACATATGTATAACACAAATTGCAGGTTGCACAACTAACAGCACTCAAAAGGAGCAAATGTTGTACATTTACTCACCTTAGCAATCGAATCAATTTCATCAAATATGATGATATGTAGGCCACAATAGCTCCTGAAAGAAAAGATTAAAACAATCTCACTATGAGTATGAATGAACTGCACAATGAAGATATGAACTATGCATCTTTACCATATATGTTTTCATCCTCAACGGCTAGTTGAAAGAGTGACCTTATTTTCCTCTCCGATACACCTTGGAATGCATTTAACACATCTGGTCCATTTATAATTTGTATTAATGGGAGAAGAAAAAGAAGTGTCAGAATAAGATAAACAAGTGGAGAGAGAGAGAGAGAGAGAGAGAGAGAGACCAACGGCTTTTTTGCATTTAGTAATTTGCAAATGTTTCGTGCTACCAAGGTTTTTCCAGAACCTGGTGGACCATACAGTAGCATGCCTCTTACATGCTTCAAATTCAACCTAGCACAAGAAAGTCAATAGTTAATAACTAAAAGCTAAGAAGCACAAACACGGACACGAGACACACTGACACGTTAATTTTTAAAAAGTGTAGCATAACACTAATATCTAAAGTTTAAAAGAAGGATTAATAATATGTATCCTCTAAGTAATTTGTTCAAACTTATAATATGTTTCATGTGTCTAATTGATAGACATATGTGGCCCCCCCAAATATCCAACGCGTCTTTGAGCCTAAAAAAAAAAAATTATATGACACATTAGGACACTTTCAACAAGTATCCCTTCACAACTTTATATCAATTTCAATACATTTGCATTACAATTAACAACGAAGTTAATAGTTACTAATAATTCTTTTACAGGAGCTGTTACAGTGTGCACTTTTAGAAAGAGACATATTGTATGCACCTACCACAACATACGTAACAGAACCATAACATTTTGTGACAAACACCAAAAACATGTGTAACTTTTCTCACCAGAATGATTTGTAACATTTCTCACCAAAAATAGTCCATAATATTTACACCACACCGTTCATAACATAATCACAACATTTATAACATATCCACAATAGTTAGTAACTTTCACTTTATATTCGCTATTCCTAACTTTTACCGCAAAGTGGTTCACCACAAAAATTCATAGCTTTTTTTAATGATAGAGAGTGTGCCTAGTTGCATTTTCCTTCTTTTATAGCAATACAATTTCTATACATTTCAAAACCTCATACAAATAAACAAACAAACTTTTGGGAGGAACAACTAACTGGTAATGCTAGTGAGTTTGAAAAAGTAATTTAAAAAATTGTAAAAAAAATGAAGTATGTGAACCACATCACACAATGTGTGAATCTGCACCACACATTTATTTATTTATTGTTTTGTACAATTTTAAAAAAAAAAGAAAAAAAAAAGAAAAAAAAGAAGGTATTCTCTCTAGCAAGGCTGAAAGCCTCTGTTTCAAGGCAAATGGATGAATATCGATTTGGATTATAATTTGAATGAATAGTTGAATTGCCAAAGGAAATCAGACAACTATACTATAAATAAAAGTGGACAGATTATATTATACCTCTTTGCTTGAGAAGGAGGAACCATCCGTGAGCCAAATGTTGACTGTAGTATTTGAGCAAATTGGGAAGTCATACCTCCAATACCAAGTGATATCAGTTCTTCTTCTAGTGATTCCATATTGAAGCCTTCCCTAAATATGCTTTTAAATGTTTCAGCTCCATGGATTAGGGCACCCTGTGATCAACCATGCCAACAACTTTTAAAATTCACAAATCACATTGATAGATACTAGATAGAGACATATCACTGGAAAGAAAGTAGCTAATAATCACCATATTGGTTTGAGTTTTCAAATTTTATTTTTTTTTAAAAAAGGCCAACAACAGACTTAACCAACGCTTCCAAAGAGGCAAAGATCAGCAAACGGTACATTTCTTCATCCAGCGGTTAGGGCGCACTGTTGAAACTTAGATCAGACCATTGGTGGGCAGACGAGGAAGATGGAATGAACGGAGCCCTACAGAGATGGGCCTTCATCATCCATTCCATCCTCAAATCCCCGCCGTCCACCTCTCTCCTCCGCCGCACCAGCAGCAGACCCGAACTAGAAGAACCCACATCACATCACACGTGGCATGTCATGAATAAGGAGGGAGGGTTTCGGCCATGAGTATATGGGAGCATAACTCCATTTTATCTTTTGGCTATCAGGCTTAAATTATAGGCCAATTTTGTGAAGTGGTTTTTCTTTTGGCTTATTGATTTTTTTTTATTTTGAAAAAATGTGTAAAGAGATAAAGGGATTATAGGGCTTAAATAAGCTAATATGTTATTTTCTTTTAGTTTCCAAAATAGGCTTATGTACACCCTTTTCAAATGAGTCCCGCTACAGACTCCCACAAAAAGTTCACCCCCACCACCTCCAGTGATGTGGCTTGTGGATTAGACTTGCTTTGGACTTTTGCAATGAGCAAAGTGTGAACACACGCGTTCTGAAAGGAAAAAAAAAAGTGTTGTGCTCTTTTGCCTTCTCCTTCTCTCTCACTGTCTCTCTCTCTTCCGCATTTCTCTCTCCTCTCTTCCTAAATTCCTCTTTGCCAGATTTGTAAATTGCAAAAAAAAAAAAAATGAGGAATAGGAAGGAGGAGCTCCACAACCACCACAAACCATGTCCAAAATCAAACCCACAGCCACCACAAATTAGAACTCACAGCCACAAATCAAAATTATGTTCAACATATAACTCTCTATTTCCTTCAATATATATGTTTTTTTTTTTTTTTTTTTTTTTTTTTTTTTTGGGCTTTCTTTCTATTCTATTCCAATCCAAGACCAACTTTTCGAAAACCCAAAATGAGAAGGGAAAGAAGAGTTTTTCTTGAAATTTCAAAAATCCATTTCAATATATTGTAAATCTGCAATGAAGGTTCAGAAGTGGCAAGAATTCCAATCAACATTTGATTGAATTTGGTGATATGCATATCATATATATCATATAAATGTGATGAAATTGAGTTGTCAGTTATGAAGAATGAATGAATGTAGGCTGGTAATCCATCAAAGACTTTCAACCATGGACCGAAAACTCCAACATTTCCTATCCTGAAACTTTTCTGATCTCTCTCTCTCACACTGCTTTCTCTTTATGCTCTCTATATCATATGAAATATACCCGCCCTACCTTCTCTCTCTAAAAACTCTTTTTCTCTCTTTTTTTCTCTCTTTCTCTCCCATTCTTCTCTCTCTCTCCCTCTCTATCTCTTCTATCCACCGCCAACACAGGCTGCTGATTTCCCTTCCCAACCCCTTCCTCCAATGCCAACACCAAACCTAGCAAACGTGACAAATCCACTCTCAGCAAACACGCTCTCTCTCTCTCTCTCTCTCTCTCTCTCTCTCTCTCTTTATACTAGCGAACAACAACATGACGACCGATGGCGAATGGTGGTGGTTGGATCTCCTTGTCATCATCATAATACTTTGGCGGCGGTGGAGGTGGCCAGAGCAATGGTGAAGAGAGAGAAGAGAGAGAGGAGGGTTGAATGCTTTTCACAGATGAGAGAGATGAGGGATGAGATCGGTACATGGGCTTTCATTCACGTGACATCCTCCACGTCAGGTAAGGGTCGTGGGGGTCACTAAAATGGGGGTCTGAAGTATTTTTGCTTTTCAAATGATGTGTATTGTATGCACCTTATAATTAAATAAAAAATCGACATAATGTCATATTTTTTGAGTTATAACTAAAAAAATAAAAACAAAAATATCATAACTAAACCTAATATGGAACATAACTAAAGAAATCATGAGTTATCACTAAAACAAGGTCATAACCAAAGAAGAAAATTGATCATAATTAAATAAGAAAATGACATAACTCGAAGTGTATATAGTACACCATTTTTAAGGGTGTGCATATTAGAATTTTCATATAATAATACATAATTTGTCAAAAGAACAATTATATGTTGAAATCAATCTATTAGTCTATTTCTTGAAATCACCTTATTTCTTGAAATTACAAAATTTGTCATTCAATACTCTATCAGTTGAATAACACACATTTTTCTACCTTACCTACTGTCACCGGCGCCGGTGACTTTTCTGACAATTTTTTCTGGTCAATTTTTCTACGAATTTTTCAACATGTCTTTATCACAAAATCAAATTTTATCTTGAATCAAATATCTTATACTTCATTTAAATAAAAATTTTCACATATTTTCTCTAATAAAGAGTGGTGATGCGGGGTGTTAAATTTGTAAAATATAAAATTTTATTTTATTTGAAGTATATATGTTTATTATTATACAAGTGATAAAAAAAAAATTATTTTCCAAATCAAAAGTTTTGGGTTCCAATTCATAGGAGTGTGTTTGTTACAACTTAAAAGAAGTAATTATATAACTTAATTTAATTTAGAAATTTGTACCTGTTTATTTGGTGTAAGTTTTATTTATAGTTTATTGGGTAGAAATACATTTTAAAAAAAAAAACTAGTATATTAATGCAACTTTTGCTTATAGTCTATTGGGTAGAAATAAATTAAATAAACTGAAAAAAGAAAAGAAAAGAATGTAATTATCTAAAAGGGGAGAGGGATGTACTTTTAACGCACTATTATGTCAATACGACAGGAAATTTTGACTTTAGAATAGTATAAATAGATATAGATAATAATAGAGAAACGAATGTGTCGGAGGCAAGGAGACAAACACAAAAGTGTGAGTGACTATGAAGAATGTGTGATTTATTTACCAGTGATTGTGTTGGGACTTCAACTATCACTTTTGTGCGCTTTCGGATCATCCCCTGCTTTGTGCTCCTCAGAGATTCAATCCCCTCATTCTCACTGAGAGAAATTTCCACAACACTGCATGCATATGAGCTTTCTTTATATGCAAATACTACCCTCTGATATTCAGTAAAAACCTGCGCAGTCGAAAAAGTGATCAATTTCAGTAAAAACCAGTGACTCTGCATCAACTAATTACTACTACTAACAAAAATTCCCTCAAAAAACACCTGATGATGTAATGTGTTTCTAAATTTTCTCCCCAGAGTTGAAGCCGTCATCTGCAGAAAAATGAAATTTAATCAGTATACTTACTTCAAAAGTTTCGCTGTTAAACTAGATTCATTTTAAATGTTGGTTATATATGGAATTGCATACCATTTGAGTTGGAGTTGAACTTTCTAGAAGTAATTCTACCATGATTCTCAATACATCCACATCAAACCCATTAGGAGGAGGAGCAAACCTATAAAAATGAAATCAAAACAACTGCAGAATTGATTATATATGTAGGCTATGGAGCAGAAGCACAACACAACAGTAGATTGAACTTACACTTGCAAAAGGATGGTGTCTCCCAATGAAACATCAAGAGATTTGCAATGCTCTGGATTTAGAGATATGTGGCCCTTTGCTACTTTCTCATCCTCTGTATTCTTTATTAGTTAAGGTATATACTAGCAACATTATACAAAATTTTAAAACAAAAACAGAGAAGAGCTAATAAAACAAAACCAAGGTAGCAAAGGGCCACCTATGTTACATGGACTCTTCAAAATAGATCAAATACCCGTGTCGGACACCCGACACTCGGACAAGGGTATGGGATATGTGTCGGATACTTTTCAACGGATACTTCTTATATAATTGTATATAACACAATTATCATATGTGCATATTACTGTTTAATTACTATAAATGTCATTTTGACACTGTAAGTTACATATAGTACCATTTTATCTCACATATTAGATTAAAAATATAAAAATATGATATTTTTTTACCGAGTCTGCGTACCCTTAAATTTAAGATTTAATGAGTCCGACCTCTAGATACATACCCGCACCCGACACCCGTACCCGAGTCCATGTAACATAGAGGGCCACATAACCAAAACTCAATTCAAAACTTTTTTTAAAAAAAAATTAAACTTAATTCAAAACTCTTTTTAAAACTCATAATCAAAAAAAATTTTCCACACTCAAATCATAATTCCAAAACTGTCAAATTCAAAATACAATTTTATTCTCAACTCATAATTCTAAAACTCTACCAAACGCTACCCAAATCTCTGTCTATCTTTTAGAATCTGAATTAATGCAAGAATTAAGTAAGTATTGTTAGATCAATCTTCTGTGTAAATAAAATAAATGGAAACTAAAATAAACAAAATAAATAAATAACGTACAGAATTTATTTCGTTGAACCGAATAAATAATTCAAGACCAAGTCGAGTGTGTGACACTCTGTCCTTAAGACAGATTCGCCCTGCTACGGTGCTTACGGTTGAGTGGCGTCTATCTCCCAGGATACAATGATCTTCACAAATTGTAGTAGCACTCCAAACAATTTGTTCGGCGAACCAAACCTTGTGTTCTAAACTCTCTTTTTATTTTTCCTTAAACTAGAATGAAGATTATAATGTAAAATAAAATCTGGATAGCACAAAGGAACAAATTCTCACTGATTTTCGGATGAAAAAAGAACTGTTGAAAATGATTGTATTTATAGGCAACCAAATGATCCGAACAGGTACCACAATTAAGTGAAAAGGTGCCCAAAAAACTTTGAACAGTGCACTCACTATTTGAATAGTGGTTTTGTCCGTTAGTGGAAAAAAATTTGTCCGTTAGAGCAGCTGTTTCAATTTTATTACATAAACTATTTTAAATATATATATATATTAAACCATTTCAATATATATATTAAACAAATTGAATAGTTTAATAAATAAATGAAAAGGTACAAATTTTAGGAAACCACTTAGGAACCTAAAATTTGAATTTAGAATTAAATTAAATTCCCACAATTACAAATTTTAGGAAACCACTTAGGAAACCAAAATTTGAATTTAGAATTAAATTAAATTCCCACAATAATTTTTATTGAAAAAATTCAAATGAATTTTATCTAAAAAATTAATGTTAAATCCCGAAAACGACATTAACTTCCCATTCACTCAAAAATGGTTTTGACGTTCCGTCTTCACCATATGGCTTGCCACGCGGCAAGGAACACGTCACCTCTTCGGACCCATCCCAAAAGACGTTTGGGGCCCACTTAATTTTGGGCTAAAAAATATGCCTATATAAAACCATTTTTCCAACAATCCCCCACATGAATGGAATTTGATGGAGAGAAAATGCAACAATATGACCTAATAACAGAGAGTACAGAAATTGGTAATATTCTGCAAAGGATAAGTAGCTTTTGGCTTTGAACCTTCCCTTGTGAGACACTGTTGGATTTACTAGCTAAACAGTGAACATGATGTCTTGAACTATTCATCCGTTTGTGTAAACCAAGACAATAAAACTCACAGTATATCCCCAGACATAGTTTAGTTCTCACTATTGTGTTCATTTTGGCCCTAAACAACCTGGTCTTCATGAGTACTCTAGAGAATTGTAGCCCTTCACAAATCTCACAGAACCGGCCTAATTCACACTCACATAGGTGATTCTTATGAAGAGTATCCTGCCATACTCCACTAGGTTTACCTATATATAAAAATCATTAAATGTTTTACTTAACCTAAAACGCTGCAAACATCACTATTTCATCAAAGAAATGAGTAGGAGTTGGACTCCCCAGTGATCCTTCCGAGTCATTCACAACTCAGTTGTCCCTTTGAACCTAGATCTTGGGATCTCCAGTCAACTAGGTTGGGTTGCCGTTGTGGTAACTCTTATTTAATAGGCTTAAGTCCCATTTCCCTCGATGAATTCTCAACTAACTCTCTTACTAACCCTTTGATTAGTAGATCCGCTATGTTGTCTTTAGACTTAACATATTCTATGGACATAATTCCATTAGAGAGTAGTTGTCTTACGGTATTATGTCGACGACGAATATATCGAGACTTACCGTTATACATATGACTCTGTGCTCTACCTATAGCTGATTGACTATCGCAATGTATGCATATAGCAGGCACCGGTTTTGGCCATATTGGAATATCTTCAAGGAAGTGGCGAAGCCATTCTGCCTCTTCCCCAGCTTTGTCTAAAGCTATGAATTCTGATTCCATAGTAGACCTAGCAATGCAAGTCTATTTGGAAGATTTCCAAGATACAGCCGCCCCACCAAGAGTAAAGACATACCCACTGGTGGACTTTGAGTCTCTAGTATCCGATATCTAATTCGCATCACAGTATCCTTCAAGTATTGCTGGATATCTAGTATAATTAAGCCCAATGTTACGAGTAAATCAGAAATATCTTAGAACCCTTATCATTGCTTTCCAGTGTTCTACTCCCGGATTACTCGTATACCTACTTAATTTACTTACTGCATGAGCTATATCCGGGCGAGTGCAATTCATCCAGTACATTAAGCTTCCAATAATTTGGGCATACTCTAATTGAGAAATACTTTCCTGTACATTCTTAGAAAGATACAAATTAACATCTACAGGTGTTCTAGCAAGATGATCATCATCTTTGCTGAATTTGTCAAGTATTTTCTCAATGTAATGAGATTGTGACAAAGCATATCCTTTTGATGTTTTGGTAATTTTCATACCAAGAATTACATCAGCAATGCCCAAGTCCTTCATGTCAAAATGTTTATTCAACATTTTCTTGGTAGTTTTAATCATGTCATTATTACTATCAATGATGAGCATATCATCTACATAAAGACATACAATGACATAACATTTATCTATGTTTTTAATATAAACACATTTGTCACACTCATTAATTTTAAATCCATTTGACATCATTGCCTTGTCAAATTTCTCATGCCATTGCTTTGGCGCTTGTTTTAAACCATATAATGATTTAACCAATTTACACACTTTCTTTTCTTTTCCTGGAACAGAAAAACCTTCTGGTTGTTCCATGTAAATTTCTTCATTTAACTCACCATTTAAGAAAGCGATTTTCACATCCATTTGATGAATTTCTAGATTATATGGAGATGCAATGGCAATTAGCATTCTAATGGATGTTATTCTAGTAACCGGTGAGTATGTGTCAAAATAGTCTAAACCTTCTTTTTGTCTAAATCCTTTGACCACAAGTCTTGTCTTGTATTTGTCAATTGATCCATCTGCTTTCATTTTCCTTTTGAAAATCCACTTGTACCCAAGAGGTTTACAATCTGGTGGCCAAGTCCACCAATTCCCAAGTGTGATTTTGCAAGATGGATTCAACTTCACTATTGACAGCTTCTTTCCATAAAGGAGCTTCAGGACTGGACATAGCCTCTTTAAAAGTTAAAGGCTCATTTTCTAACAAAAATGTTAGAAAATCTGGACCAAAAGATTTTGAGGTTCTAGCACGTTTACTACGCCTAGGTTCTTCTTCCTCATTTTGGTCTAACTCTTGCTCTTGATCATGTTCTTGATCATTACTAGTAATAGCATCAAAAGATCTTTTATTATTACTAGTCTCTTGTCCAGTCTTATTTGGAAATACATGTTCAAAGAATGATGCATTCCGAGACTCAATAATAGTATTTACATACATTTCGGAATGTTCTGATTTATGAATCAAAAACCGATATGCACTACTATTCTCGACATAACCAATGAAAATGCAATCAATGGTCTTAGGACCTATCTTAGTCTTTTTAGGACTAGAAATAGCCACTTTAGCCAAACACCCCCACACTTTTAAGTATTTGTAGGATGGTACTCTTCCATGCCACAATTCGTAAGGTGTTTGATTCACTTTCTTTAGGGGTACTTTATTAAGTATATAATTAGCAGAAAGTATTACTTCCCCCCACAAGTTCTGAGGTAATCCAGAACTTATTAACATGGCATTCATCATTTCTTTTAAAGTCCTATTTTTCCTTTCAGCAATTCCATTTTGCTGAGGTGAGTAAGGAGCGGTGGTTTCATGAATTATTCCATATTCTTTACAAAATTCACCAAAAGGTAATTCATATTCACCACCTCTATCACTTCTAAGTTTCTTGATTTTCTTACCAAGTTGATTTTCAACTTCATTCTTATATTGAATGAAAGTTTCCAAAGCTTCATCCTTGGTTCGAATTAAATAAACATAACTATATCTAGTACAGTCATCTATAAAAGTGATAAAATATTTTTTCCCACCTCTAGTTTGAATTGATTTAAAATCACAAATGTCACTATAAATTAATTCAAGTGGTTCCGTACTTCTTTCAATTGAATGAAAAGGAGCTCAACACAAATTTCACATTTATGATTTGAATCAATGTCAAATTTAGGTAAACATTCCATATTAATTAATCTACGCAAAGATCCATAATTAACATGTCCTAGTCTACCATGCCATAAATTTGAAGGCTCAAGCAAGTAAGAAGAAGATGTATTATTATTAATAACTGAAAGTACAACGGTCATTACATTTAACTTGAAAAGGCCATCAGACATGTAACCTTTTCCTACATACATCCCATTTTTGATAAGTACAAACTTGTCACTTTAAAAAACTAGCCTAAACCCATTCTTACTTAACAAAGATCCGGAAACTAAATTCTTGCGAATGTCCGGTACATGCAGCATATTGTTGAGAGTAAGTTCCTTTCCAGATGTCATCTTGAGTATAATCTTTCCTTGTCCTTCAACTTTGGAAGTTGAGGAGTTGCCCATAAAGAGTTGTTCACCATTGTCCACTGTAGAATAAGATGTGAACATCTTTTTGTCGGCACAAATATGGCAAGTAGCACCAGTGTCCACCCACCATTCTTTAGGATTTCCGACAAGATTTGCCTTGGAAACTGCAGAAAGATTGATGTCATTTACACCATTGGAAATCTTGTCCACTTCGGTCATATGGGCTTGTGCAGGCTTCTTACTTGTTCTTCTTTTGCTTTTGCCTTTGCTACGGCAATCTTTGGCCCGATGTCTTTCTTTGTCACAAATGTAACATTTGCCATTAAACTGGTACTTTTTATTTCCCCCCCCCCTTTAGAGCCTTGTGATGAACTTTCTCTAGAAAACTTTCGTTTCTTGGTTTTTGAAGCATGTTCCACCACATTTGCCTTAGACTCCATAGGAAGCTTACCAGCCCGCTTTTCAGAATTGCAGTTGTCCTCCTCAATCCTCAAACGCACAATTAATTCGTCTATAGAAATTTCTTTGCGCTTGTGTTTGAGGTAGTTCTTGAATTCCTTCCAGCCTTTTGGTAATTTTTTAATTAAGGCTACAACTTGAAAGGATTCACTGAGAGACATACATTCTGCGTGAATGTCATGCAGAATGAGTTGGAAATCTTGAGCTTGGCTGATCACAGTTTTTGAATCAACCATTACAAAATCCAGGAATTTGCCAACCACAAATTTCTTTGAGCCGGCATCTTCCGTTTTGTACTTTTTCTCCAACGATTCCCAAAGTTCCTTTGCTATCTTGATTGGACTGTAGACGTTGTATAATGTGTTGTCAAGTCCGTTCAAGACGTAATTCCGACAAAGGAAATCGGCATGTTTCCAAGCATCAACCGCAACAACCACTTGTCGGTCGGTTTCATTCTCTTTTAGGATAAGAACATCTTCACGGAGGAAACGAGTCAGGTTCAGAGTTGTAAGATAGAACAACATTTTCTGTTGCCATCTTTTAAAGTCAGTTCCTGAGAACTTCTCTAGCTTCTCTCCATGATTTATTGGTACTGTCATCACAGGAGAGGGGGTTGGTGCAATCGCAGCCACCACAGTAGTACTTGTTTGGGCATTAGTTTTAGTAGCTATCAATTCTAATATATAAAACAAAATTATAATTAGAATTTACACTACACAGAAAATTAAACCAAATTCACAGAATTAAATTCTGCAAAAATAAAAGAAACAAGAATGTAACTTTTATTTTCCAATTAATTTGAAAATAAAATAAAATTTTATTTAAACAAATTAATTCCACACAGAAAATAAAAGAAATAAAAACTATAACTTTTATTTTTCAATTAATTTGGAAATAAAATAAAATTTTATTTAACCAAAATAATTCCACACAGAAAATTAAATTCTGTAAAATAAAAGAAATAAGAAAATAACTTTTATTTTTCAATTAATTTGGAAATAAAATAAAATTTTATTTAACCAAATTAATTCCACACAGAAAATTAATTTCAGTAACACTTCAATAATTAAAATACTGAAAACAGAATTTTAATTAATGAAAACTCAGAAAAAAATTTCTAAAAAACCAAAATTAATTTCCAGACAAAATTCTACAAAAATATATTCTGAATTGTTAATGACACCAGTATCGTACTACTAGTTGTCAAAGAAAAGAGACAGTATATTACTATTATCTGTCAAATAGCATATAATCACTATTTGTTTTTCCAACCAGAATATTATTTCGTAAATTCACAGAAAATAATTTTCTTAAAAAGGAAAAGAGAAAAGGAAACAAACGAAAAAATTCTGTAAACAGAATAAATTTGAATATGTCTTAAGATTGTTGGACCAATCTTCTGTGTAAATAAAATAAATGGAAACTAAAACAAACAAAATAAATAAATAACGTACAGAATTTATTTCGTTGAACTGAATAAATAATTCAAGACTAAGTCGAGTGTGTGACACTCTGTCCTTAAGACAGATTCGCCCCACTACGGTGTTTACGGTTGAGTGGTGTCTATCTCTCAGGATACAATGATCTTCACAAATTGTAGTAGCACTCTAAACAATTTGTTTGGCGAACCAAACATTGTGTTCTAAACTCTCTTTTATTTTTCCTTAAACTAGAATGAAGATTATAATGTAAAATAAAATCTGGAGAGCACAAAGGAACAAATTCTCACTGATTTTCGGATGAAAAAAGAACTGCTGAAAATGATTGTATTTATAGGCAACCAAATGATCCGAACAGGTACCACAATTAAGTGAAAAGGTGCCCAAAAATCTTTGAACAGTGCACTCACTATTTGAATAGTGGTTTTGTCCGTTAGTGGAAAAAAATTTGTCCGTTAGAGCAACTGTTTCAATTTTATTACATAAACTATTTTGAATATATATATATATTAAATAAATTGAATAGTTTAATAAATAAATGAAAAGGTACAAATTTTAAGAAACCACTTAGGAACCTAAAATTTGAATTTAGAATTAAATTAAATTCCCACAATTACAAATTTTAGGAAACCAAAATTTGAATTTAAAATTAAATTAAATTCCCACAATAATTTTTATTGAAAAAATTCAAATGAATTTTATCTAAAAAATTAATGTTAGACCCCGAAAATGACGTCAACTTCCCATTCACTCAAAAATGGTTTTGACGTTCCGTCTTTACCGTGTGACTTGCCACGTGGCAAGGAATACGTCACCTCTTCGGACCCACTCCAAAAGATGTTTGGAGCCTACTTAATTTTAGACTAAAAAATATGCCTATATAAAACCATTTTTCCAACAAGTATTTGAGCAAAACTTCACTCTTTGGAGGATATTGGATGCTAAATACATTCTTTCCATCGAAAATAGCAAGATAGAGCTTTTTCTTCTTCTGGATTGTAGTGAAAGGCCATGGAGGTCCTTGTGAAAGGCTCACAACAAATTGGCGAGTGTTGCCTTGACAACAATAACATAAATTGGTGAAACGATGCTCCGAACTAGTATGCTCTGCAACAACAAATGGAGCACTGCTACTCGAAGCCATGGACGATGAAGAGAATTGCCTCCACCCTTTACCATCATTATAATATATAGAAAATGGGTGATTATTTAGTAGTTCGGGTATGGTCACGCGGTAATCTATAGTAGTATGATTGGTGGAGAAAGTAAGATATCAATTATGGAAAATGATATACAAACTCACTTTCTAAACTTAATAATATGTAAGTGATATGAGTAGTTGATAACTAAAAAGATATAAGAGAGAGTGTCGCCTTAGATATTTTAATTGATTCTCGTATCATTAGTCTTGAAAATTGAGTCCAACTTTTAGATTTGTATGGGAATACCTTATAATTATTTGAATTGAATGATCAAAAAATATATTTTCTCCATCCCTAAATAATGATCCCTTTTGGAGAATGTAACTTTTTTTTAATAGTACAATTATTATATTTTAAAAATATTAATTTTTCAAAATTACTCTTTGATTGTACATTTTTTTAGAATATCAATTGTCATAATTGTACTTTTTATATTATTAATGAATTTAAAAGAAAAGTAAAATATTAAATTCATATTATTTTATTCCTTGATTTTTAAAAAAGAACAAATATTTTGAGATAATAAAAAATAGAATAAGAGACTAATATTTTGAGACAGAAGGAATAAGAGATATAATAAATAATAATTAGTAAGAGAGTATGATCACGGATATTACGCTTTCGTTTGGGATGTGAATTGATTTTTTAATTTGGGATTAAAAAGTTTTATTTGTGATAAACTTTTTAACTTTTTGAATTTTTTAACTTTTATAAAAAAAAATAACAATTATAATTTAAATGTGATATTTTATTTTATTAATTTTTTAATTTATTTTATTCTTTTATAATTAAAATAGCAAAGAAGAAATCCACCCAAACCTAACTTTCGTTAGCTATTAATAATTTATCATAGAAATACTCATTTGTCAGAGTAGGAAAGGTCGTACCATCTAAAAAAAAAAAAAAAAAGAGTAGGAAAGGTCGCCCGTGAATGCATATTTCGATTTTTCCTTCATCTTTTATTGTGCGCGGAAAGCTATGCCATGTGTTAAAACAAAAATGCTTGAAATTTTCTAAGTTGGGATTTTCAGAACATAAAGTTGGTAAAAAGTTAATTTTTTATTTTTTTATTTATTTTAGATTATATAATTTTTTATATAATTTATTTATAAAAAGACAAAATAAATTAAAAAATTTAAAAAATTAACTTTTTATCAACTTTTTAAAATACTCCAAAATAATATGCATCAATCATATATTTTTATTTTATTTTATTTTATTTTTCCATTTTTCTTGAACAAATCATTAGTGAGTAAGAATAATGAAAATTATGTTCTTACGAGCCTGTAACATTATTGGCCTTAAAAAAAAATTTCTGTAACAAATTTGAGACATTCATTACAAATAAATAGGATTGCTCACATTTGTTTGTTTTACTTTATTTTCTTTCTTCGTGATTGTTTGCGATTTTGACATATAGATAGATCCCTCGCCGCCAAAGTCTAAAAATTGTTTTGCTTACTTTATTTGGTTTCTTTGTGATTTTTTGCGATTTGGACATATAGATGGATCCCCATAGATCGATCCCTTGTCGCCCAGGCATAAAGGGCCCAACAAGATGACGTGTCCTGAGTTTTGAAAAAAAAAAATTTAAACATAAAAAAAATATTTTAAATAAAAATATTATTTAGAATGAAGTGTCAATAATATTTTTAAAATTATGAGAACAATAATGGTTATTTTAATTAAAAATAAAGAGATTATAATAAGCCATATTATTATTTATGAAAATTTCAATATAATGGTAATGTTTATCATTATTGACATGCAAACATAATTAATCTCAATGAAGATATAGAATTTATTAGATTGTTAGTTACATTTGACATGTAAAATTTATCATCCATGTGTTTCTTTACTATTGATTGGTAATATCATATGTCAATAATGATGTGATATTACTATTATATTGAATTTTTACTAAATTACTTTATCATTATATAATTTATTTTAAAACTTATATTCATGAAAATTTTTTTATATTGTCCATAATATATTAGTTACAAATAATATTAATTTTTTTGTTATTTTTTTTTAAAATCAATCGTAAAAATTTATATAAAATATTTTTATAAAATTTTTAATATTATAATTAATAAATTTTCCTTTGATTCAATTTTTTTAACTATGCCGCCAAATGTTTTCTTTGACAAATCGGTGCCATTCATTACAAAGGATGGTTTAGAATTGTTTTGCTCCACTTTATTTTGTTTCGTCGTGGTTTCTTGCAATTTTTACAGAGATGGATCCCTCGTCACCAAAGTGTGTTCTTTGACAAATCTGAGCCATTTATTACAAAGAATTGCTTAAATTTATTTTATTTTATCTTATTATATTTTGTTTCTTGCGATTTTGACATATTAGACCGATTCCTCGTCACCGCCCCGCTGGGAAACGACTAAACCCTGCCCTACCACTTCCCTCGACATGACATTAGATCATTTGTTTGCTCACATTTCTCGCCCCACCTCGGAATCTTTCTTTTTTTTTTTTTTTGGGGGGGGGGGGTGAATTCACCTCAGCATCTTCTCTAAAATTTGCAGTTAGCACACTAATGCATATATAATTTAAAATATTTATTATATTTATATGTTATTTAAGTAGTAAGAATTTTTTTTAATAAATCAAATATCAAAGGCTCGAGCCTCACTTCTCTAAAAATGCATCAACTAATTACTAGTAGTAAAAAAAAAAAATCCCTTAAAAAACACCTGAGGGTGGAATGTCCTTATAGATTCTCTACACCGGGTCGAAGCCATTATCTACACAATAATGAAATTTGATCAGTGATAATTTATTAAAAAGTTTGGTTGCTAAATGTAAATACATTCATATAGAATTGCATTCCATTTGAGTCGAACTTGAACTTGCTGGAAGTAATTCTACCCTGATTCTCAATACATCCACATCAAACTCATTCAATGGTGGAACAAACCTATAAATCAATAATATCGTACTTCTTAAAAGAATTCAAGTAAATATATCTATGTAGGCCACGGCACACAAACACAATATAAGTAGATTGAACTTACCCTTTCAAAAGCATGGTGTCTCCCAATGAAACATCAAGAGATTTGCAATGCTCTTGATTTAAAGATACGTGGCCCTTTCCAACTTTCCCATCCGCTGTATTCTTTATTAGTTACGGTATAGCAACAATACCCAAAATTAAAACCAAAAAATCAAAAACAATCTCGGTTTTTGATTTTTCACCACAATTTTGAACAAAATTGTTTTCAATGAGATTAAAAAACAAACAAACAAATAGGCCAACAAACTAATCAAGTTAGTCTAATAGCCATGGAAAAATGCCAAAACTGTACTCTTTTGCGGATATTGAATGGTAAATGTGGGAAAGTATTTTATGAGTGACAGCATGTAGTTAAGGTGACGCCGAAGTGTCAGCCGAGGTGCCATGTGGCCTAGTCATACTAGCTGAGATGATCTCAGCTAGGTCAGGTTTATCTGCGGAGATACCGGAATTCGAGATAAGCGGATAAGGGACAAGAATCTTCGACGAAAGAGGGTTCTAGCTTGGATAGGGATAACATTCTTAGGGAGTTTATTCCTATCTAGCTGAGAGTCCATGTCACGACCCAAACCCACCCCTATAGGTTTTGTGTCGTAACCGGCCAATAATCCTATGATTACCTAAAGCCTCTTAACAGAACGACAAAATATAAAGGGTTGCAGAAGCAGTTATACAAAATATAAGGTCTATAGAGCTGTGGAGACATACATAAACAGGTAATAGTTTAAACTTATATAAATGTCAAACTTCCTTACACATAGTATCATAAGGGACTTCACCCATTGTACAGGTAGACAAACCAAAAGAAAAAAAAAAAAAAAAAAAAAAAAAAAAGAGCATCTTTAGCAAGACCACAAAACTTGACTTCTAATATGGAACCTCCTCGAGAGGCAAGATGGCTGGTTGACTCCAAAACTTTCCAGGCAGCAGTTTATGCCTGGTCACGTGCTTGCTCACCTACATATATAATATAAATAGTGAGTGAAAATCCAATGAATAATAACAGAGTAAATGGATAAATGAATGATGTCCCACAACTAAAGCAATTCACAGAAACAGATTCATAATCATTTTCTTGTTTAAGTTAATAACAGAAATTGGAATTTTACACTTAATCTTACATTCGTTAACGCTAACAGATCACATACAGAGTATCAAATGTCATATGCGTCAGTTCCATAGAGGAACCTCCAGCCGGGTACAGATAACTTATCAGTTCCATAAAGAAACCTTCAGACTGGGAACGGATAACTTGTTAGTTCCATAAAGGAACCTCCACCTGGGTGTAGATAACTTATCAATTCTATAAGGGAACCTTCGGTCCAGGTACAGATAGCATGCTTGATTCACAAAATTAATACTACAGATATTTGTCAGAATTGGACAATCATTCATTATACAGAACATAACATTACATAAAATAGATCTTATTCCATATTTAGAAAATACTTATAAATTAAACATAGCTTTACAAAGTTATTACTCACAGAGGGCTCTACTTGTAGAACAGACAAAACAGACAATTTAGATGATTTATGGTGTGTGACCTATAACATAACAGATATACACATTGGAACACACGTCCGGATAATATGTAACTTATTTCACTTTGCTCTTCATGTGATTTCTAAGTCTTATCCTCATTATTGTGTCTTAATCTTGGCCTAGGAATGTCTAGGATGTAATGAGGATGCTAAAATGCACTTGAACACATTTAACAAAACTTGTTGAAATTAGGGGTCTCGCTCAAGTGCAAATTCCTTCGCTCGAACGGACATGCAAACATGTGAAAGTCCACTTGAGCGCCACTTCCTTCGCTCAAGCGGTCTGCAAATTTGAAAAAGTACTGGTTATGTGATTTTCATGCTCGACGGACGCTCGACAGTCGCTCGAGTGTGAGACTCAAATCCTCGCTCGAGCGCAACTCTTGTTGCTCGAGTGATCTGCAAAATGGTAAACTTCTGGGAGCATGCATTTCACGCTCAAGTGGACTTCTGGTTGCTCGAGCGTAGCTCGAGCGGATATACAGAATTTGGAATTTCCATATTGCACTCCCAAGCTCCAAACTCTAATTCAACCCCTCAAAACACAACTCTTGGGCCCCAAAACTTGAGAAAACACTTGTAAACTTGTAAAATATGATGAATTAACGATTATTTCATGAAATCATGGCCCAAGAGCTTGCCAATTGCTCAAAATCAAACTTGAAACTTTGCAAAACAATACATGCATGAGTTCATATAACTTCCAACCTTTCAAAATATGATCAAATGAGGTCAAAGGGTGTGCAAAGAGACTAATTGTCAAAACTACACTAGAATGAATACATGCATGTGTAAATTCTTGGAAACAAACTCAATTTGCGTTCAAATTGGACATGCATGCATGAATTAATTCTCAATTCCAACCTTTAGCTCAATTCTTGTGTAATTCACCCATCTCACTTGATTCCTTGCCTCAACCAACTAAATTATAAAACTAGAAACTAGAAATTCTTACCTTAGAAGCTTAATTGTGTTCAAGATGTCCAAATGGTTGAGTCTCTATGGTCAACACCTCGAATTCTCTACAATTCTTCTTCCCTTCCTTGGCTTCCAAGCTCTCCCCTTGATCTCTCTTTCTTCTTCTCTCTCTCACATTTTTTATGTTCAAAGATGAAAGGATGAGTGTGTAAAGTGTAATCAAGGACTCACTTGTGCCTTATATAGGCTTGAATTAATTAAACTTATTTAAACTTGGTTAGGCTTAGTGAATTCTACCTATTTTATTCTAATTAATTCATTCCGATTCAAATTTCAACTGAACCTACCATAAAATTCTAAAAATTCAAAATAACACATAAACCAAGTCAATTTCTGAATCGGATGCCGATAAGGCCTTCAATTCGCAAACCGAAACGAAAACATGAACATATCTTTCTACATTAGACAAATATAAACACAAATAAGGCAATACACATGCAAGTAATGCAAGATTCCACTTTAATTACTTATTAAGCCTTCTTAATCATGGATTGTACGTTAATCATAGGTCGGGGTTGTTACAATCCAGGATGATCATTAAACCTGAATCCACTGAAGTGAGGCTTCTAAAGGGATCAGGTCATTGCTAGTTATAAACGCAAGGCACCCTCGTGGGTTGAAGGTAAGTTCTTTCTTGTGAGTTTAAGTACTATTTGCTATTTGTGAGAGATAAAGGTTTACTGACTTGATTATCGGAGTGCCCCCGGGTAGTGAACCATCGCGGTATTCTCATCTTCTTGTTGCATATTGTTAGGCTTAATCTATTCTGCTGGTGCTCTCCAATCAACAACTATAATTTGGCGCCGTCTGTGAAAACTTAGGGAGAATAGATGACCAACAATGGGCTAGAAGAGAAGACAAATGACGACATCCATACTGAGAGCGAAGAGCATATGATCCTAATACTAGGGAAGAAAACCGTAATGAAGGAGTACAGGAACCAAACCTCGGGAAAAAGGACGTTGGCAAAGAGTGTAACGTCTTGAAAAAGGAAGGCTAAGATGAGTATTACAATGAAAGCGACTTCTAGGTATGAAAGGATAGATGCTTGAGGAGGGATGTGGAAATAAAAGGAATGGCAAACAAGTTGGCAGACCTACAGTCAGTGGTCAACTTTATGATGCAAAACAACGTGATGCAGCCACCATTCTTGTTGCAGGACACACCGGTACCAGTAACTAAGGCTGATGCCCAGAAAGGGGGACAAAAAATGATCCTAGAAGTCCTACAGCATGGCAAGGGACATGAGCACTCATATTGGCCGTCACGGGATGTCAGGCGAACAGAGTTAGTACAAGGTGAGTCGTAGAAGACACCACAAACCAAGGGTACCTATGTCAAAGAATCTCGACATATCCAAAGGAAAGGCCTCTATTTTGATGCAGTGAACGAAGGGAAGTCCAAGAGGACACACAATTACACTGGGAGCAGCATGCCAAAGAAGCTGAAATCTATTGATAGCTAAGCTCCCGGTAAGGCGAATGAGGATGTAAGAGATTACCTCCAGAGAAAGAGACAGAACGCCGAGATCACATCTACCGTCATGCCGAGGACGCTATTCTTGGGGAAACTGGATATGTTTCGAGGACCCAAAGAGCTTCAATACGCCGAGGTTTCAGATCTATAACAGTAAGTCTGATCCAAACTTTTGTGTTGGTTTGTATTTAAATTCAATGGCTTTCTAGAGCGAAAGTGAGTAGCTACTGTGACGCCCCAAAATTTTTTTTCTTTTTTGAAACGTTATAAGATTTAAATAATAATAACTTGCTAGATAAAATTTTAACTATTAATTAAGAACTTTTAAATTTTTACATAGTCAAAGTCCAACAACAAAATAAAACTACAAGTTCACACACAATGTTACAACATAGTTAAACACTAATGCAAGAAATAACAGGGTTTTAATTCGATAAAATCTTGACTCTAAGTTAGCCAAGGTTCGATGTTAGCAGCTGCTCCAATTTCAACCTCAATCCCTTCTTCTACATAATCTGGCATGAAATGCCAGGGCAACAAAATATATGCCATGGGTTTTGCAACACAGTAAGAAAACATAACCAACCTACCATTCTTTTTGAAAGAGAATAATGAGATTATAAACACGAGGTAATAATATAACTATAAACATAAATTACAATCATTAAAATAATTCAAATAATTTTAATATCTTAATTGACCATTGAAATCTCGCCATAGAGGTTTAACTTACTAACCACTAAGTCATGGCTACGGTTAATTTGGAAACCTCCCCTTGGTCAAATATTCAAGAACTACCAAACATGCCCACGCTCGGAGTTATATACCCAAGTCGTGACATCCGTGGTCTGCCCCAAGGGAACGGTCTGCCAGGGGTACGTAACTTCCTTGCGTGCCACTCGCACATCTACCCTTATTCCAAAACCAAATACCGATAAGGGTTCAAATAATCCCCGTGCCATCTTAGGGTTTCGCGACACAATTTACTTAAAAGTTATTAAAAACCAGGGTTCACCCTGAATACCCGATATTAATCCTTTATCAGTAACTTTATATATTAAACACAAATTATTCAATGTCCAAAATTTAACAGACAATTAATTTAAATCATGGTGGATACAAGAAATAAACCATAAATACACACATGCACAAATTTTTGATTTAAAAAATTAGACTAGCACAATATTAAAGTGGTGATTTTATCCTGTCCAGAAAAATTTTCAAAATATATATCATGCAGATAAAATTATAAATACATTACTTATACAACTCTAAAATTCATACCAATCTACAGGATATTCAATAAACATGTTATGGTCATTTTTCAGAAAACATTTTCCAAAAATAAATTATAAATAATTCTAAAAAATTCCAAGGGTATTTATGACACAGATTTGTCACATTTCCTTACATTAATTCCATGCTTAAATTTATAGATCAAACCCATAATCTATAAATTTATCATGAAACTAGACTTCTCAAATTTCATCTTTTAGTTAGAAATTACCAGATTTGGCTCAGTATAGAATTTTAAATAAATTTTCAAATACATGGTGAAATCTGTCTCACAGTTTCAGATTAGTTAAAATTTGTATAAATTCTTAGCAAGCTCAAAAATTGTTGCCAAAATTCCTGGACGAACTAGACATCATTCTCAACAACTTTGTAGATAAATCATCTCGAAATTTGGAGTTTAAAATTGTCTAAAAATTCGGGCAAACATTATGGCAGATTCAAAACAGATTATTTTCAACACAGCTTCAGGTTTAATTAAAATTGTTTATAAATTCGTAGAAAGCTCAAAAATTGTTGCCAAAATTTCTGGATGAACTAGACATCATTATCAACAACTTTGTAGAAGAAATCATCTCGAAATTTTGAGTATAAAATTGTCTAAAAATTCGGGCAAACATTATGGCAGATTCAAAACAGATTATTTTCAACACAGCTTTAGATTTAATTAAAAATCTGTATAAATTCGGAGGAAGTTCAAAAATTGTTGCCAAAATTCCTGGATGAAATAGACATCATTATCAACAACTTTTTAGAAGAAATCATCTCTAAATTTTGAGTATAAAATTGTCTAAAAATTCGGGCAACATCCTGGCAGATTCAAACAAATTAATTATTTTCAATCTTCTTTTTAAATGTATAAACTACACATGCAGGCCTATTTCTTTACAATAATAACATGATTTTAAGACTATCAACATCTTCAAACACTTGATATCCACATCACAAAATTCCTACACATATATATAAAATTTCTATTTATGAGTAATCATTTTAATCACAAGGACATAATCTGAAAATTTCACTAATAAAAAGAAATGAGAGGATTGAGAGGGTTTTCTTACTTAGTTGTAGGGTTGAAATGGAATAATGAAATGGTAGGAAAATATACAACCTCAACCTCCTCCTCTTCTTCCACAAAAATTCTCTCTATTTGGATGTATATGGTTTATGCTTAGCCTTCAAAATATGAACCTCCTGTGCATGACCACTAGGTGCATTTTATAGATCTTCTCCGAGGTTAGCTCTCTCTCCCTCTCTCTCACACATTCTTTTCAATTCTTTGCTCACTTTCTCCAAGTTCTATGGCTTTCCCTAAATAGTAAGAAAGATGGTGGGCTATGTTTCCCATACCACCATGCAAACAAGTAAGTGGCTGCCATGAAAATCTCTTCTTCTTTTTTTTTTTTTTTTTATAACAATAATTATTGAACATCTACTACATTTTTATTCTTAATAAGGCCTTTGTTAGTGATTGAATTGCGCTAATTTAAAATTAATTTTTTTTCACACTATTATATATTTTAGGTAGATTCTGAATAGAATTAGTTAATTTATTAATTAATTTATTTTCTTTTAAGAATAATTTAAATATGGGTTTTCACAGCTACTATGCAAGGTATTCCCTTCATCCTTTGGGGAGATAGCATCAGATTGGTTCCATAAGTTGTTGAAAGGAACTGTAAAGAGTTGTGAAGGCCTGGCCAAGATGTTTGTGTCTAGGTTTGTTACGAACAAATCATAGCCACTGAAGATAGAATCCTTATTGACTTTGAAGATCAGTGATGGCGATGGCCTTAAGGCTTACGCCAAGAGATATTACGAGGTGTATTGTCTTTCAAGAACGGCCTGAATGATAAATGCTCACTTCGAAAATCACTTGCAAAAACCTTACTGAAGAGAATGGAAAAGCTCATGGCACAAATTAAGAATTATGCCAGAGTAGAAAAAGACACACAAGCAAGAAAGGAGGAACGGCTTGCTGAAGCGAGGCTGAGGAAATATCAGTGTTGACAGGCAGATATGTTCAGGATCCTGATCTATAAAGTTTTGGAGAGGATCAGGAACTAGCCATATTATAGAGTGTCGGAGAAGATCCCAGGGGAATTCATAGACAGGAGCATTGGGAAGTGTTGTGCCTACCATAATGAGGATGGACACCTAACTCAGGGATCCAGGGCTCTGAAGTCACACTTGGAAGATCTGGTTAGACAGGGGCACCTGAGAGACCTTGTAGATAAGGCAAGGACAAGGGAAGAGCATACAAAGCTGCCCCGGGCACCGACAGCGCCACCTCCATCACCACCACCGCAGCAGGTAGATGAACCTCGAGTAATCAATATGATTTACTCGAAGGTCAATGAGAATGAGGTTTGATGGAAGACCTAGAGGCTAAGGCACCTATAAAATGTATATTAGGTCCAGCAAAAGAAGCCCAAAACAAACGAATATCAGAGACCGATGATTTCTTTCACTGAGGCCGATTTAGATATGGTGCAGCATCCACACAATGATGCCCTGGTGGTAACTCTAAAGATTGCAGATTGCTAGGTGAGGCGCATACTGATCGATCAAGGCAACTCTTATGACATCATGTATGTCAGATATTACAAGGAGCTTGGCCTTTACCCAGATGATTTAAAGTAGTTTGACAGCCCCATGGTAGGATTCAACGGGATGCAGACATGGCCTCTGGGAGCCACGAACCTGGAAGTCAAGCAAGAAGCAAAAAGGTAATAAACTGAGTTCAATGTGATAGATACTCCCTCCCCGTACAATATCATTTTGGGACAACCTTGGTTACATGCAATGAGGGTTGTTCCCTCTACACTGCACCAGCTATTGCGATTCCCGACTGATCAGGGGATTGAACAAGTAAGGAGGGACCAAGTACAGATGAAGAATTACTCTATGGCAGCAATGAAGTACACTTGTAATGTAAGGGAAGCAAAAAGTGCAGAAATTGAAAGCGAAGACCATGAGATCTTGGATGATGTAGGCAAATAACCTGCCGAGAAGAGTGAAAACCCACTGAAGAAGGGTCTAGTATAGGAAGGGGATGATGAACGTTTCTTCCTTCTCAGCTGTGGCTCAGTTGAAGGAGAAAAAAGAGAACTAGAGGCTTTTTTGAGGGAGAACATAGTGGTGTTTGCCTGGATGTTTTATGAAATGCTGGGGATCAGCCCCGAGGGCACCTGTCACAGACTTAACGTGGACAGGTCAGCAAAACCAGTAATTCAGAGAGCAAGAAGGCCGATATTGATACATGTACAGGCAATTGGGGAAGAAGTAGACAAGCTATTAGAGGCACAGGCCATCAAAGAGGTAAATTATCCCACCTAGTGATCTAATACAATAGTGGTGAAGAAAAAGAAGAATGAAAAGTGGAGGGTCTGTGCAGACTTCATGAGCTTGAATAAGGCTTGCCCTAAAGACAGTTTCCCACTGCCCAAGATTGCTCAACTGGTAGATACCACTTCAGGGCATGATAGGATGAGTTTTTTGGATGCATACAGAGGCTACCACCAGATAGTAATGTATGCCCTAAAGACAGTTTCCCACTGCGCAAGATTGCTCAACTGGTAGATACCACTTCAGGGCATAGTAGGATGAGTTTTTTGGATGCATACAGAGGCTACCACCAGATAGTAATGTATGCCTTAGATGAAGAGAAGACGACATTCATCACCCCTAAAGGACTATATTTTTACAAAGTAATGCCTTTCGGATTGAAGAATGTAGGAGCGACCTACCAAAGACTGGTCACCAAGATGTTCAAACATCTGATTGGAAAGACAGTAGAGGTTTACATAGACGATATGGTTATAAAAACCAAGGAACCTAGGAACCATCTGGCCGACTTGAAGGCAGTCTTTGACATCTTGAGATCATATCGGCTTCGACTCAATGTCTCGAAATGTGCATTTAGAGTTAGATCTAGTAAGTTCCTGGGATACTTGGTCACCTGAAGGGGCATTGAAGCAAGTCCAGATCAGATCAAGGCCAACATTGACTTGAAGAGCCCGCCAACAGCCAAGCAAGTACAGATGCTGACTGGAAGGGCAGTGGCCTTGAATAGGTTCATTAGCCGAACTTTTGATAAGTGCAAACCATTTTTTCAATTGTTGAAAAAGGCCACAGATTTTTTGTGGACAGAAGAATGCGAAGTCACCTTGGCGACTTGAAAAAATACCTAACAATAGCTCCAGTATTGTCAAATTCAATAGTAAGAAAGGAATTATTTTTGTACCTAGCAGTGTCAAACCACACCGTGAATGTCGTGGTGACCTGAGAAGAAGAAAGAGAGCAAAAGGCAGTGTACTATGTCAGTAAGACCCTAGCAAGTACAGAAACCAGGTATCTGCCTCTAGAAAAATTGGCATTGGCCTTAGTAATGGCCTCAAAAAAGTTAAACCACTACTTTCAAGCCCACAAGATTGTGTCATTGACAAAGCATCCCCTAAAGTCCCTGCTGCAACATGGGAACTTGATAGACAGAGTCACTAGATGGGCAATGATGCTGGGCCAATATGGCTTGGAATTCAGGCCAAGAACAATAATCAAGGGCTAGGTTCTAGCCGACTTTGTGGTCGAGTTCACTCTTGGCATGATCCCAAGGCGGTTCAGGTGAGTCGCGACATGGGATGTCTAGAAGAATAAGAAGAAACCCAACTAGGGCCCAAGAACCCCATACTAGCAGAGCAGAAGGAGGAAGAAAAACCAAAACCGTGCAATATCTACATCGGGGACTCCTTCTGTGATGACCCCACCATGTATAATGGTTAGCACTTAATTAATTAAGGAGATTGAATTTTAATAGCTAATTATTCTAATTTAATCTGAGATTTATGAAAATTATGGAGGCTGATTCGTAAGTAATTCTACTAAGGATTTATTTTAGAATTAGAAATTGAAAGCCTAAATGGCTCAAGATAGTACAAATGGTGAATTGAATTATTTTAATTTCGAGTATTGGACCATATGAGAGTTTAATTAAATATTTGACTCAGATTTATAAAATTAAGATTTGATTAATTGGGTCTGAATTGAAGTTAGTTAAGTTATACGAATTCAGAATTAAGATTATTATGAATTAAATTTATTTATGAAATGTACAATTGAATATGTAATTCACTGACGGAGATTTTGGGTTTGATTTAAAATTGAAGACCTTAATGATGTGAGAACCAAAATTGAGGGTGGTGATAAGTTTAATTTGACATTTGGAGCTTTTTGGGAGTTTGATTAAAAATCTAATTCAAATTAGAAAAATTAAATATAATTAATTGGGCTTTAATGGAAGTCAAATTAGACAAATTAAATTATGTGGGATTTATGGTTAGCTATGAATAATTTAATTATGTGCTAATTAAGATTTTTTTTTTAAGACTAAAAATTGAAATATGGAACAACCTAGAATTGAGAGTGTATTTGGGTGTGGGTGTGTAGAGAAAATTTTGTGGGTGTGTACATGTTAAAGTGTTGTGCTGTAAGTGCTACAAGAGTGTGTGCGCACGTGTAATAAAAAACAGAGGATGTGAGTAATATGTGTAATGTGATGAATTGAAGAGTGGAGTATATCATTGAGTCCAAGAACTCAAAAAGAAAAAGAGAAGAAAACTGTGAGAGAGAGAGAGAGAGAGAGAGAGAGAGAGAGAGCTCACCTTATCTTTGTTGTTGGAAAAGAGTTTGCTAGAGAGAAATAACTCAAGATAAACAACTAAGAAAGCATAGGAGAAATAAAAAAAAAGGAAAGGAGACTCAAGAATTTGTGATGAGATTTAATCATTCAACAATTCTAGGTAAGATTTCTAACTCCAATCTTGTAGTAAATCCTCCCCTACATCTCAAATCAAGAAGTAATTGGGTTCAAACTCATATAAATAAAAAGAAATTAAGAAAAGAATGAAGAAATTACATTAAGTCGAAGAATCAAAGAAATAACTTAGGAATTTCATTATTTGAGTTTAATTTCTTCACTCTTCCATGTAATTTAAATTCTATCTTAACATGCATCATGGAATTTCAAGGTTTTGAGATTTTAATTTATGTTTTATGAGTTTGAATTTGGATTTGATATGAGGAAAATTAATAAAAATCTAGATTAGAGCAATTCAAGATTTTAATTATGGTTTGAGCTTAATAATGTGGAATTGGTTGGATTTTGATAAATGTTTCATACATGCAAATGATTTTCTAAGAAGTTTATAATTTTAATTTCATGTTTCGAAGGAAAATAGAAAAGAACTTGAAGTTAATTTTATGTAATTAAAAAGAAAATCAAGAATTGGAGCTATGTTCAAGAAGTTAAATTAGAAATTAATTACTTTGGGTTTGAATTTAGTTGTCTCAACATGAAATTAAATTTCAATTGTACATGCATCATGAATTTTTAAGAGTTTTGGAAGATCAATTCATGTTTTAGAATTTGTGGATTTAAAATTGGGCTTGATATGAAGAAAATGAATGAAATTAAATTTGGATAAATATGGAAATAAATTATAATTTATATTTGAGAATCAAAAATTAGTTTGATTTTGATTTAAATTTCATACATTCAATATTTTTGAAAGGGCTTTATAGATTCAATTTTAAGTTTCATTAAACAAAGAAAGAATTGAAAGATGATTTTTAAACATGAAATCTAAGGTTTAAATTTGAATTAAAATCATGGAATTAACTTTAAATATATGAATTGGGAATGTTTTTGTATATTCGAGTGAGTCATGCATGAATTTGGAGCCTTGGTAATGTGTTTTGAAGTTTAAACAACATTCTGGAAAACTCAAAATTTGTCATCATCGCTCGAGTAAAGAAGTTGTTGCTTGAGCATAGAATGGAAGCAACCAGTATTTTGCAGACCAAGGGGTCTGCTCGAGCGACCAATGTTGCGCTCGAGCGAAGAGTCCTGTTTCAAAAAATTTTGAAAAGCTGTTTCATATTTCGATTTTTGTTCTCTTTCACTTCCACGCATTCTTAGGCAAGAATTATGACTCAACAAGAGTAGTAAACTACATAAATTAATTGGTTAAGGAATAAATCACTGATTTAATAGTGATTAATTAAGAAGCCAAGTATGAAATCGCTCTATTTAGAAAATAGGGATGTGGTAAAGAAAGAATATGTGAAATAAAAGCCCGATCCATTTGAATAAAAAAGAAAAGAAAAGAAGAATGAGCGTAGTAGAACTTCGGACTACTTAGATAGAAAAAGACAATAAAAGTCAAGTTTGATAAAGAAATTGATATTGTGTTTCAATGTGTATATGTTATGTGTTTGTGTAGGTCACGCGCTATTGTCTGCCTGATTTATCTGATCTGCCCAATCTATCTAATCTGCTTTTGCAACTATCTATGAATAATAACTCTGTAAAGTTACATTTAACTTTAATTATTTTCTGATGCTATTAAATGATCAGTTTTCTGAAATGCAATATTTTGTACGAATGAATGATTGTCCAAATTTTTGAAATGTATTTGTGGCATCCTTAGCACAAGGCCCGTACCTGGGGGTAATAATACCGTAGTCTATAAGTACAAGGCCCTTGCCCAAGGGTAATAATACCGTGGTCTCAAGGCCCTTTCTCGAGGGGTAATAATACCGTGACTCAAGTATGTTACAAGTTTCCCAGTACCGAAGGTTCTTTAATAAAACTGACAAGCATGATAACGCTAATGGATGTACCATGTATGATTAAGCATGAACTCTGATTTCTGTATATGATTTGAATAAGAATATGAATATGAACCTGTTTTTGATTGAAATCTAAATATACATAAGACTCTGTTTCTGATAAGAATCTATTTTTGATATAAACTTTAATTTTTGACTTTGTGATGGACATCATTCATTAAAATCCTTTACTTTATTATTATTCAATGGGCTCCAGCTCACTGTATTATTTATGTATGTAGGTGATCAGGCGCGTGACCAGGCTTAGAGGTATTTGCCCAGAATCTGTTTTTGTCAGCCAACCTATGTGCCTCTCGTGGAGGTTCCGGATATGTTAAGTGGTTATGACTATGTGATTAAAGTTTAAGTTTTATTTTCTTGATTGGTTAAACAAGTTTTTTGTTTATTATGTAAATAGGGCTAAGTCCCTTTTTGTCTAGCTTATATATATGATGATGTGTAAATGTATGAATATATAGTTTAAAATTTTTCTATTTCATACAAGTCTGCACAACTTAATAGACGTTGTATATTTGCTATTTGCTTCCGTTAGGCCCTAATATTATGTTAATCTGTCTCAGAAGCCTTCAGTAATTCCAGGATTACTGCCCAGTTACGATGCTAAACCTATAGGGACGAGTTTGGATTGTGATAGAGTGGTATCAGAGCACGAGTTAATATCACACACACGTGTCCATTGAGCATTAGAATGTCTATAACTGATTTAAGTTCTATGCATATAGTAAATAAGTAAGTAATTGTGCATTTAGAAATATGTATATATGTTCGTGTAATACATTTCAGTATTGAAACTCAGAATTAAGAACTGCTATGGACTTTTGATAATTATAAGGAAACTGGATGTGTTTAATAAGTTTAGTAATGAGGCTAAAAGATAAGAATTATTGGAGGATTTCCAATGTTAGAAGGAAATTAGAATTTATGACTTGAACATTGGTAAACACAAATCTGTTGATTTGTGGAAACATGGTATTATGAGGGAATTAGAATCTTTAATGGAAGTCAAGAAAGCTATATGGGTCATATGTCAAATTAAACTATGAGAATATTTGGGAAATGTAGCGATCCCGATTTTGACCCGGTCAACTTTGAGGGTCGAGCTACCTGGTCAGCTCGCCGAAAGCAAAAATGCAAAATGCATTCGAAATTGCTTACGGGAAGTGTATTTCACGCTCGAGTGACCTTGTTACATCAGTCTGTAAATTAGGGTTTCAGATCACTTTTTGCAGCCCCCCCTCTCTCTAAAACTCTCCAAATATCCAGGTCTAGAGCTTCTCTCTCTAGAAGTCATCTTTTCTCTTTGATTTCTCCAAATCCATTTGGATTTAGGCCTAAATTCTTCACCAAAGTTGGTCATCACCTTAAGGGCTTCATTGTGTGCGGTGGAGATCAAATTTCGACACTGTAGATTTTGGGGTTTCATTTCAGATTCTCTTCAAAACTTGAGGTAGGGATTTTCTACACTCTAATATGGTTTTTAGCTTAGTTATTTGCTATTGTGTATAGATGATGAGATTTGGTTGTGGTTTGGACAAATCTAGGATTTGGGTGTGAAATGAAAAGAGGGGTTTTGATGAATATGAGGTAAATGAGTATGAGGCTTGTCACAACCCCATTCCGCCCCTAGTAGAATGGTGCCATGATGGCCAGTAATCTGAGATTACCAAAGACCAACTTACAAAGATTCACACACAATCAGAGTATACATATGGGGCCTACATGTGCGGAAGCAATAAATTTAAATCTAAGTAATCCATAAGAGCTACGCATAGATTAAATGAAATGACATACATTTTAACATGGTTTACAACTTGGATACAAATAAAATAAAGTACATATTACATCTTGATCAAAAGGCTTCTCAAGCAGACATATACAAAAGAAGTGAATTAAAACTAAGAAACATAATCTTCAAGAGGTTAGCAAAATGAATCCCAAAACAACTTGCAAATAACATCTTAGGCGTCACCGCTTTCTTGCTTGCCACCTACATATATATAAAGGGGAGGGTGAGCTTGGATACTCAGTGAATGATATAATTAATAAAGGTTTGAATGAATGATATCCGAGATCTTTATCAAAACAATATATATCATAGCTTGTAACAAAACATGAGATGAATCAAGTTCATCAATCAAATCTTTCAAATCTTCTTGGGATGTTTAATAACATCTACATAATACATAGGGGATGACATTCCGGACAAAACAAGGAAATAATTGACCCGGAATTGATTAGACAAATCCACCCGTACAAGGCCGTCGGTGGGGCCATCCGTACAAGACCGTCGATGGCAAAGATCTCTCAAACATGGTGCTACATGGGTTTAAAGTCCCCTAGCATAGGAGGACTTTCCAAGAATGTCATCAAAACAAGATAATACTTGATACAAAAACTAGGGATAATCATTCATGCTTGATCAAATACTTTTCCAAAACGAAGCAAAGCTTTATCAAAACTTTATAACATAGCTTTATTAAAAATACCACTCACATAGCTCTTCGGGTGTAGGGATTAAGACAAGGATCTAAGACCTACAAATACATAATAAAGTCTACTGAATGCACTTCAAGAAGATGAGAAAGAATGCTCAAAGATGGTTGTGCAATGCATCCTTAAAAAGCTTTACATGAATGAAAATGATCCCGATATTTCTTTCCAAAACCAAGTCAAGACAAAGTAAAACATGTGCTAGAAGTTAAAATACTCTTTTTCTTCTTAGAAAAGCATGCTGGGTACCAACCAGGTCTTGGAATGGATGCACAGAAATGATCTAGGCAAAAATGACCTAGCTGGGTGAACTCAGGAGGTCTTGGCCGAGGTCCCACACCTCTTGGCCGAGGTGTGGTTACATAGGCTTTGGTGTGCAGCTGCCTACTGAGGTGTTACAAGGTGCCGACAAGGGTGTACCATGGTCGGCCTAGGTGTGCAGTGGTTAGCCTAGGTGTGCATACAAGATAGACTAATGTGCAAGTGATCATGCAAGGTAGGCCAAGGTGAGATACGATGCTTAGCCTAGGTGTGAGATCTAGGAAAGAGTGGTCTCGATGACCACACCTAGGGAAAGGCAAAGTCTGGAAATCTGGGTTTCCCTCTTGATGAACATGAAGAACATGAAGGACAAGAACATGAAGAACATGAATGCTAAAACCATAACTTTTATTCCAAAATTTAAGATTTCATGAGATGAGTTCGAAAACATGGACCTGGGTACCCATACTTGAAGATCTTATGAAAACAAACACAAAAACATGGATCTTGATATAAACTTTCGGATCAAAACATGGTTTTCTTTCAAGAACACAAGAACATCATTTTCTCTTTCTAAAACAAGATTTAAATCAATGCATGGCTCATGAATCATGCTAGATCAAGCAATGTGATTGGATCAACATAAAGAATAACAAGAGTAGATCAAGAATCCAACCTTAAAACATGGATCTAACGGTTCAAGGTGTGAAGATCAAGCTTGGAAATCTAGTTCTCTTTCTAAGAACTTCTCTTCCTCTTTCTAGAGCTTCTCTCTCTATAAAGGCAAAGATATGACAAAGTGATGTGGGTTTCTCTACTACCAGCAGACTTAACCCTCTACTGGGACACGTGGCAACGATTGGTTGGCTCTCCTAAAAAAGTGACAGAATGACAAGACAAGAGCATGACAAAGGGTGTACAACAAGTAAGGTGGCATAGGCACTCTGGCAAGTAATGATCTTGGATTAGGACATAGGCTTCGGCAAGTAAGGTCTCAATGATCTCAGCTAGGAAGGATAACACTTGACCTAGCTGTGCCACACCTCGGCCTAGATGTGCCACACCTCGGTCTAGGTCATTCCAGTCCCGGAACAAGATCACTAGGTGCAAGGATCAAGGATCTAGGACGCCTAGATGATAACATCTCAGCCTAGATGATATACATCTCGGCCTAGGTGATGCGCACCTCGGCCTAGATGATGACATCTCGGCCAATATGCCAGGGTGAAGGTGGAGGTCAACCAAAGTGGTTCCAAGATGGTCCTAGGTGTAAGAGGTTCAAAGGTGTGACTTAGGCTTGAGATGAATTAAGCTTAACATGACCTAGGCTTGGCATGACCTAGGCTTAACATGATCTAGGCTTGACATGACCTAGGCTTAACATGACCTAGGCTTGAGACAGCAAGGAAGGAACAAAGCATGCATACAACACTTAGGCAAATCACATAAGCACAAAACAAGACAGAGACCTTTACTTAGGCAAAACAAGTCAAAGTCTACAAATGCAAGCTTAACAAGACAAAATTATGCAAATGCACATGAACATGACTAAGGCAAGAATGTGGGTTATTACAAGGCTTGAATATAAGATCATTGTCACGACCCAAACCCGGCCCTATGGGTTTAGCAATCAGAATCGCGGCGATGTCCGAGATTGCCAAAGGCCTCTGAGCGATGTCTGATCAAGCAGTACGGGGCTGGCGGAAGCCAAAAGCGAGAAATAACTAGTGTCCATTGAGTGAAAATCAGTATGTCAAAAACATTTTTATGCATTCATACGGTTCAAAAGCAGTACAATCCATATCTGATCTATACAATCATTTACAAGCGATCGACGGGGATCACATCCCTAGACAACAAGATAAAGAACGGTCTATACAAAAGTACAATCTGAAGGAGACCGATAGGGACACAAAAACACCCAAGCCATAACATGGCAACTCGGAACCTCGCGGTGAGGCACAAAGGTGGCTTGACAAAGCGGGGACCAATCCCACGCTCCTAGCTCCGTGCAGTTCTTTGAGAACCTACATATATATATCTGATGAGCTAAAGCCCGATGAATAACATAACGTGTAAAGAGGTTATGAATGAATGTCCCTTACGGTAATGAAATCAATTCATTATACAGTATTTCAATCTTTCAGTATTTCAGTCTATCAGTAGTTCAATCAATCAGTCATATGTGGTACATCCATTAGCCTATAAACAGTAGGTCCAAAGGACCGGCCTATGAACCAACAATAATGATAGCCATCAAACAAGCGGTATGGTTCCACAAGGAAACCAACGAGCTCTGTAACGATCAATAACAGTGGTGCTAAGGATGCCTGTCTGATTCGAAATGCAGGACATACATTCATTCAATAAACAATATCAGTTCAATAAACAGTTCAGTTGAGTATTCAAAATATAACCATTTGAACATATCTTTACACAATCTGTTACTCACAGAGATTGGGCTATAGCGACTAAATGGCGTCCCTAAGCCAAAAACAGTTAGCAAATAGAACACACACTAAGTTTACAATCGGAAGGGTGATAATTAAATCCCTAAATTTCCTCGGTGTGGTTCTATGTCTAAATCCTCATTAAGATGCCTTAAACTAGGCCTAAGAATGCCTAGGATGGGATGAGGATGCAAAAATGTGTACAGAAATCAGTTTCAGAATTTTCAGAAAATAGGGCCTCCGCTCGAGCGTCAACTTCCCCGATCAAGCGTACAAGCCGACAAAGGTCCCTTTCGGCGTCAACTTCCCTTCGGCGGGATGATGCCTGATGCAAGATCTTTGGATCGCGATTTCCGCCGGCGTGAAACTCTCCGCTCGAGCGGACTGTAAAACAATGCGAAGAAATGCAACATAATAGATAACTATTCGATTTCAGTTTCGATTTCAATCAGTCCATTCAGTACTTCAGTTAATCCAATTATCAGTCATTATCGGTTCAGTTTAACAGTAATCGGTATATAATTCAGTGGTTATACGGTAATCAGTACGAGGGTTGTTACAGTCTCCCCTCCTTATAAGGAGTTTAGTCCTCTAAACTCAAGTTACCTTCAGTCTGGAAGAAAACAGGATTCAGCGGGAACAAATCAGGATATCGCCTAGCCATGTCATCTTCCCTTTCCCAAGTGGCATACACACCACCATGGTTCTGCCAATCAACTTTCACTAGCGGGATCTCTTTGTTTCTCAGTTTCTTGATCCGTCGGTTTACAATCTGTATAGGCCGTTCCTCGTAAGTGTAGTCATCACTCAACACGATACGGGTAGGCTCAATCACATGAAACGGGTCTCGAAGATAGTCTCTCAACACCGAAATGTGGAAGACGTTATGCATATGCTTCATTTCAGGAGGGAGCGCAACTTGATACGCCACCGGATTGATTTTCTCAATAATCTGATACGGTCCGACATATCGCGGCGCTAACTTGCCTTTGACTCCAAAGCGAGTCTGGCCTTTCATTGGTGTCACTTTCACAAACACGTGATCACCCACTTCATACTCTCTGTCTCGTCTTCTGACATCTGCATAACTCTTCTGTCTACTCTGTGCAGTTTTCAATCTCTGTTGTATCAGTTTTACCTTTTCAGTTGTTTCATACACAATCTCGGGCCCAAGCAACGGCCCATCTCCAACTTCCGCCAATGATTGGAGATCTACACTTTCTGCCATACATTGCCGCGAAAGGCGCCATACCGATACGAATGGTAGCTGTTGTTGTAGGCGAATTCAGCCAACGGCAAATGACTTTCCCAATTTCCCTGAAAATCAAGGACACACATTCTCAGTAGATCCTCTAGAGTCTGGATGGTCCTTTCTGACTGGCCATCTGTCTGAGGATGATAGGCACTACTCAGCCTCAATTCAGTACCCAATGCAGTCTGTAGGCTCTGCCAGAATCTCGATGTAAACTTCGAATCCCTGTCAGAAACAATAGATACAGGCACTCCATGCAATCTAACAATTTCATCAATATAGATAACAGCCAATTTATCTGCATTATAAATCGTCTTGACAGGTAGGAAGTGTGCGGATTTAGTCAATCTATCAACAATAACCCAAATAGAGTCCATACCTTTCCTGGAGCGAGGTAATCCAACGATAAAATCCATCGTGATATGCTCCCATTTCCACTCTGGTATGGGCAAGGGTTGTAGTAATCCAGCAGGTCGTTGATGTTCAGCTTTGACTTGCTGGCAATGAAGACATTTGGACACAAAGTCGGCAATTTCCTTCTTCATTCCTGGCCACCAGAAATTCTGTTTCAGATCTTGGTACATTTTCGTATTCCCTGGGTGAATCGAAAACTTCGAACTGTGGCCTTCCTGTAGGACTCTTCTTTTCAATTCAGTGTCATTCGGTACACACAGTCTGTCTTGAAATTTCAGTACATTGTTGTCAAATTTGAACCCCGGTCTCGGTTTTGAATCCCTTTCTTCAATAACCTTTTTCAAGAAATCATCCAGTTGTTGTTTTTCTTTAATTTCCTCAATCAAGGCTGGTTGAGCAGTAATGGCAGCTATTGTTCCACCTTGTTCTCTCAAAACGATTTCAATTTCAGACTTTTCCAGATCAAGAAGCAACTCTTTCTGTCCAGTCAGCAAACAGGCTAAGTTCCCAATCGATTTTCGGCTCAAAGCATCGGCAACGGTGTTGGCTTTTCCCGGATGGTACAAAATCTGTAGGTCATAATCTTTGATCAGTTCTAGCCATCTCCGCTGTCTCATATTCAGTTCTTTCTGAGTGAAAAAGTATTTCAGGCTCTTGTGGTCAGTATACACTTCACATGTTGCTCCATACAAATAGTGACGCCAAATTTTCAGTGCAAAAACTACTGCAGCAAGTTCTAAGTCATGGGTCGGGTAGTTCTTTTCGTGTGGTCTCAACTGTCAGGAAGCATAAGTAATAACTCTCCCATTCTGCATTAAAACACACCCCAAACCCTTATGAGAAGCATCACTAAAGACAGTATAACCATCCGTACCTGAAGGTAGAGTCAAAATCGGTGCAGTCACAAGTCTGGTTTTCAATTATTGAAATGCTGATTCCCTTTGGTCAGTCCAGTCAAACGATGTCCCTTTCTGTGTCAACTGAGTCAGTGGTAAGGCAATTTTTGAGAAGTCCTTGACAAATCTCCTGTAATATCCAGCCAGTCCCAAAAAGCTTGGACTTGATTACATTAAATCGGTCTAGGCGATTCACTCTGACTTCAATTTTAGGATCAACAGAAATTCCATCTTTGCTAACAACATGCCCCAAAAACATCACATGATCAAGCCAAAACTCACACTTAGACAATTTAGCATACAGTTTCTGTTCTCTTAAGGTTTGCAGGGCAAGTCTCAGATGGTGTTCGTGTTCTTCTACAGTCTTAGAATAGATCAATATGTCATCAATGAATACCACAATAAAATCATCAAGGTATGGTTTAAAAATTCTGTTCATGAGGTCCATAAATGCGGAGGGCATTCAGAACTCCGAACGGCATAACTAAAAATTCAAAGTGGCCATACCTCGTTCTAAAAGCAGTTTTATCAATGTCTTCCGGTTTGACTTTCAATTGGTGATACCCCGATCTAAGATCAATCTTGGAAAACACTTGTGCACCCTGTAACTGGTCGAATAAATCATCAATACGCGGTAATGGATATTTATTCTTTACAGTTACCTTGTTCAATTCACGGTAATCAATGCACAGTCTCAGTGAACCATCTTTCTTCTTTACAAACAAAACAGTACCCCACGGTGACGTGCTGGGCCTGATAAACTTCTTGTCTAACAGTTCCTGCAATTGTACCTTCAATTCTTTCAGTTCAGTTGGAGCCATTCTGTAAGGAGCTTTAGATATCGGCTGTGCACCCGGAACCACATCCACAATAAATTCAATTTCCCTGTCAATCAAATCCCCTGGCAAATCATCTGGAAATACATCTAGGAATTCTCTGACTATAGGAATACAATTCACATCAGTTTTAACATTATCATTAGCAGACTGATCAATACGGAAACACGATATCCTTTACACCCCTTTCTAATCAATTTGACAGCCTTTACAGAAGAAATCAGATATGGAGGAGGTACTACTCCACTCCCATTAAACACAAATTCAGGCAAACCCGGTGGACGGAAAACTACTTGTTTTGTTACACAGTCTATAGTGGCATGGTATTTTTGTAGCCAATCCATCCCCAATATTACATCAAAGTGGTCTATGTTCAATGGTAGTAAATCAATAAACAGATGCATATCCCCAACAATAATCTCACAAGCAGGATACATATATGCACATGTCATGGATCTCCCAAAGGTGATGATACAGCTAGCAAATAGTTCATGGGTTCTAAGGGTCTATTCAATTTACGCGAAAAAGCATGCGACACATAAGAATGTGTAGACCCCGAATCAATCAATACATATGCATTTTGAGCACAGATAGAGAGGATACCTGACACAACAGTCTCAGTGGTCTGTACATCTCCCGGTACTAGGGCAAACACTCGGCCCTGCCTCATAGGCTCTTTCCCGGTAGCTTTGGGGTTCGGTTTTGGTGCTACATTTGATGCTGCTGCGCTCGGTGCAGCTTTACTACTAACTGGTGGAGCAGAAGGGCAGTCTTTGATTCTGTGGCCCACCTTGCCACACCTGAAACAGGCTCCAGAAATCTGGTAGCAAACCCCTTTGTGCTTGTTGCCACATATGGAACAGGGTGGAGTAAACCCACTCCCTTGGCTGGGGCTAGTAGTCGACCCCGTATTCTGTTTCTTGTTTGCTGGGTTATGCTTGCCTTTCTTAAATTTAAAACCCTGTCTTTTTCCTTGCCACTCAGTTGTTGGTGTTTCAGATTGTTTCACCGCTGCAATGTTTGTCTCGGCCATCAATGCTCGGTCGAGAACACCCACAAAAGTTGGCATTTTCAAAACAGTTATTCGGTCCTGTATCGCAGCACTAAGGCCTCCTTCAAATCTTCTGGCTTTCTTATATTCGGTATCCACCATATGAGGTGCATACCTAGCAAATTCGGTGAATTTCTTCTCATATTCGGCAACAGACATATTGCCCTGTCTCAGTTGTTCGAACTCAGTCACTTTTCTATCTCTGATGCACTGGGGAAAATACTTTTCAAAGAAGGACTCCTTGAACTGAGTCCAAGTCACAATAGTATTCGCCTCATGGGTCAACATCCACCACCTTCTTGCTTCTTCCTGAAGGGTGAAGGTTGCTAACAATACTTTGTTGGCTTGAACCGAAACATTTCAAACAATTTCTCGCCTCAAGAACCCAAGCTTGACCTTTAATCGGTTCTAAGCCTCCCCGAAAGGCGGTTTCATCTTCTTGAACTTATGGGTCCGTGCAATAATATCCACCTCATTAGCATTCACATTCTACATTACATTCTCGGTTGCACCGGAGGAGGAGGAGGTAAATTGGTTCGATTGTTGATCTAGTCTTTCCATTATCGGTCCCATCATTTGTTTAAGTCTGGCCATTCTGGCCTCAGAGGATGATGCTTCAGTTTCATTTGCATTATCCATTTCACTATAAGCAGTTATAACAGTTATCATTATAAACAGTTGTACAATTAAACAGTTTAACGCTTTAACACATAATCAGTCAGTCATAAGCACACACTTTTCAAATTCATGAGATGCCCTAATTACTTTTCTAGGACACCCTATAGCTCGTTTGGACACGTGTGTGCGGTATAACTCGTGGTTAAGTATCGCTCTGATACCACTCTGTCACGACCCAAACCCGGCCCTATGGGTTTAGCATCAGAATCGCCAAGAATCCGAGATTACCAAAGGCCTCTGAACGATATCTGATCAAGCAAACAGAGGGCTGGCGGAAGCCAAAACAGTAGATAACTAGTGTCCATTGAGCAGTGAAAATGTGTATGTCAAAAACATTTTATGCATTCATACGGTTCAAAAGCAGTACAATCCATATCTGATCTATACAATCATTTACAAGCAATCGATGCAGGATCACATCCCTAGACAACGATCTGATGCGGTCTATACAAAAGTACAATCTGAAGGAGACCGATGGGGACACAAAAACACCCCAAGCCATAACATGGCAACTCGGAACCTCGCGGTGAGGCACAAAGGGCTTGACAAAGCGGGGACCAATCCCACGCTCTAGCTCGATGCAGTTCTTTGAGAACCTACATATATATATACTGTGAGCTAAAGCCCAATTGAATAACATAACGTGTAAAGAGGTTATGAATGAATGTCCCTTACGGTAATGAAATCAATTCATTATCTGAGATTTCAATCTTTCGATATTTGATCTATCAAGAGTTCAATCAATCGGTCATATGTGGTACATCCATTAGCCTATAAACAGAGGTCCAAAAGGACCAGACATATGAACCCAACAATAATGATAGCCATCAAACGGTATGGTTCCACAAGGAAACCGACGAGCTCTGTAACGATCAATAACTGATGGTGCTAAGGATGCCTGTCTGATTCGAAATCGGGACATACATTCATTCAATAAACAATATCAGTTCAATAAGCAGTTGATTCGGCATTCAAAATATAACCATTTGAACATATCTTTACAATCTGTTACTCATAGAGATTGGGCTATAAGCGGCTACAAGCGTCCTGAGCCAACCCTAAACAGTTAGCAAATAGAACACACACTAAGTTTACAATCGGAAGGGTGATAATTAAATCCCTAAATTTCCTCGGTGTGGTTCTATGTCTAAATCCTCATTAAGATGCCTTAAACTAGGCCTAAGAATGCCTAGGATGGGATGATGGTGCAAAAATGTGCACAGTAATCAGTTTGAAATTTTGAAACAGGGCCTCGCCGGCGTCAACTTCCCGCCGAGCATAAGCCAACAAAGGTCTCCTTCGGCGTCAACTTCCCTTTCGGCGGGATGATCTGATGCAAGATCTTTGGATCGCGATTTCCCTTTCGGCGTGAAACTCTCCGCCGGCGATCAGAAACAATGCGAAGAAATGCAACATAACAGATAACTATTCGATTTCAGTTTCGATTTCAATCAGTCCATTCAGTACTTCAGTTAATCCAATTATCAGTCATTATCGGTTCAGTTTAACAGTAATCGGTATATAATTCGGTGGTTATACGGTAATCAGTACGAGGGTTGTTACAATCATGTTGTGCCAAAATAGTTGATTTTGGTGTTTGGGTTGATATTTGGTGAAAGGGGGTTTCTGCCCAAATTTTGATTAAATTATTATTTTGCATAAATAATTGGGATTAATATTGAAAACGTGAAATTGGAAGGTTATGATTATAAATGGTGATATTGGATATGTATTATCTCACCTATGGAAGTTTTGAATAAACTATTTATTTTGATAATGAACATCTCTTTAGAAATAATTGCATTGAACTATCGGTGGAGGATAACTATGATTGTTGTAGAAATTACATGAAGATTAGGCGATTTAATGCTAATCCATTGTTTGTGTCGTTGAATATGACCATGTTATAGATATATTGTATATGTATGTTTATTAGGAGGAGAAAGGGAATGTACTCCATATGTGATTATGTTTATAAATACATTGCATATGTATATTTGTTTGGGAGGAGAAAGGGGATGGACTCCATTTAAAGCAAGTTGGCTGGAGTGTCCTGGGTGAAAGACCCGAAATTTTATATATAAATGGGTGCCGATTCCTTCGGACGAAATATCCGTAAAATGGCAGGTTTGAAGTGTTTATGTGAGATTTGCATAATTGGAAAATCATTGAGTTATAGTCTCATTTTGATTGTTGAAAGATAACGAACTTAACTCATGAATTGAGTAGCTTATATGAACTGGAAATGAAATTAAAGGAAAATGGAATAAGGTTGGTCTTAGTGGCATATGGATATGCAGGTCTTGTGGATGTTTCAAGATCGGTATTGTTTATGTACGTGGTATTTATACCTTTGCTAAATCTCATAAATTGTGTTAGATTATTCCACTAGACTGTTGGTTCACCTTATATGGGAATACCATTTTCAGGTACAGGTGAGATGCTTCCTCCAAGGCAATAGCGTGGATGGAGTTTTGGGAAGCAAGAGCTTCTTAAATATGCCTTATGTGTGTATGTTTGTTATTTGTAAAGCCAAAGGCTTAAGATGTAATGAGCGAGACTCAATTTGTGTAACCAAGAATGTTCTTGGATAAATTTGTAAGCCTGTAGGGCACTTACTACCAGTTTGGCTTCCTTTTCATACTTGTTGTAAAATGCATGTTTGGGATTGGAACTGGGGCATTGAGATGTGAACAACATGTAATTGGCATTTGGGATTTAATGGAAATGGGTGTATGGATTACTTAGCAATATATATGTGTTTGTCTATCAGGAGGGTTTTGTAGCATAAATGGATATATCCTGCCCAAATTTTAGGGGCGTTATAGGAAATTAAGGAATTTGATGATCAATGAAGTATGTGAAATTATGGTAATTGAGGATAAGAAAGTTATTTGATATGTAAGAGTGTATATTTTGGCGAGGAACCTATTATGATCATTGTTAAACCATAAAGTCTCAGGCCTTTGTTGAATGACCTTGAAAGTCCGATTGGAATCAAATTTAGCCAGCATAACTTCAAATCGGAAATTCTTGGTAAATTCCATGGGAATGAATAGGTTACCCTACCAGTGTCCTTATATGCCTACATGTATATGTCTACTTGTATATGACGTGTTCTGTGTTATATTCTAAGTCAGTTAACATTAACCCAAGTGTTATCAACCATCATTTTGTGTTTAACCCTTCTCTTCTATCATTCGGAAAAGATGGTGAAAAGTAAACATGAAATGGAAGTTGAGACTTTGGCAGAACGACTAGGCAAAGTAGAGGAAGTACTTGAGGGAGTAATGAAAGCTATGCAACAATGCTATGACAAATGGCAAGACCAAATGAAAAAGTTAAGTGTGAAGTCAAAGAAGGAACCAAAGGAGAAGCCTAAGAAATTTGTGCTAGAAGACTTAAGCAATTCTAAGCAAGGTAGTAAGTTTCATCCATTATGTTCAACATGTCACCAGCGACATAGGGTGTTGTGTCATCGACTTATTGAAGCATGTTTCAAGTGTGGGAAGATGGGGCATCTAGTAAAAGACTGTTCTAAAGCCCAAGAGAAAACTCAATGATTTAGTTGGTCAAAGGTTAGTACTTGATTATAAATTAGGAAATTAGTAGGAATGTTTTGAATACATGTATAGAAATCTAAGGTTAAAACTACATGTATAAAATTTTATGTATAGAAATCTAAGCTTAAAATTTTATGTGGAAAGGTGGCGTGGACTGCATAGATACATCGTCGGGCAAACCGACAAGTAGATCTTCGGCCACCATTGGTTTTGTGACCCATCTCTTTGCCAATGGCTGCAATGGTCACATCGGTGCAAAAGTTGATTGCGGGTACGGCGATGGGAGGATTCGCCGAATCATAGGCCAACGAGTTAGAACCTCGACGTCTACGACTTTGGGTCCGACCGACGGATGCGTTTGAAACACAATGTCGGCGTCAACGTTGAGATAGTGGAATGAGCTAGGCAGTAGTAGAAGATGAAACCTGCTCTACAGGATCAAAACTGGAGGCCTGGTCTGGCCTTAGAGAAAAGGCAGCTAGTAGAGTTGAGGCAGATGGAGGAATCTGGCTCTTTCTGGGAACGTCAAGGAGCGAAGACCGGTACGTCAGCACGTAATTCAATAGGATGGGGGGCCTTGCATTTCGCAATGGGAAGGTCCAGGAGTTTTTTCAAATCTGGGCTTGGAATGAAGGATTGCCAAAATGACTTGTTTAGTTGAGGCAGAACTGCAAAAAGCCAGAGGCAAACATCAAAATTGATAGAAGAAATGAACACACAAAGTACAACAAAGTGGGACTTTGACTAAATTCTTACCCTCATCCTCTCTAAGAACTCCTCGGCGTAGAGGGTAGAGGTGAAGATCATCGTTCGACGCAAACTCCTAATTGCCCGAGACAATCAGGTAGTCGTCTCCAGCGCCTTTATTAGAATTAGACAGGTCAGCAATGAGTTTGTATGCGGTGGATCTTGACTTAAGGTAATAGGTGTAACCGTTGGAAGACTTGAGGCTACACATTGTATAACAAAACTGGATATCAGCTAGGGTGACCCTAGCATTTTCTCGGCGTGCCAATTCAACAATACCGTTGATAACCCTAAATGTGCTAACAGCTAGTTGCATGGGGTTAATTTTGTAGAAGTGTAAGACTTCTTTGAAAAGGATTTCCAGAGGAAACCTAATTCCACCCTCAATAATGGAAACTATGAGAAACGACATGTAATCCTTCCCAGGCATGATTGAGTCCTCCTTCCTAACCAACCTGAGGTGGACGTCGATTGGGATAGAGAACTCCTAGTAAAAATATTCCAGTTTAGTTGGGGTGTCTACCCTCCACCTAAACATCCCCATGATGTCGGCTTGAAGTAGTTTGTACTAAATCTCAGAGAAAATAGTTGATAAAGGTGTGAAGACCTCTGCAAAACCCTAGACGAGCACTAGGGTAAGGGTTTTTGAAGAACTAAAGGCGGAGTTTGTTTCAATTTTCCTAAATGATTCCTAAATCAAATCCCAAACCTAAGATCTATGTAAGTGAACAATATTTGAAAGCAGAAATCTGGAAACAAAGCAAGAAAAACAGAAAATAAACATGATTCCAGAATCAAGAAGTGCAAAACCAGAGGCATGACATGTTTGTGAGCATTAATTTATGACATTTAATAAAAAGTACAAGGCAGTGTAACGAATGCTGAAGACAAACAGAATACAAGTGTGAATATAGATTCAAGAACACGAATTAACTCACAATGTCTAGAGCATGAAAAATGGCAAGCAAATCAAGGAATAAAGAATTTGGTATAAAGAATATTGGAGAATAAACAATTCACAATAGTGTCATACTCAAAGAACAGTAGAAAACTGAAAGTGGAAAGAAGAAATCAAAGACTTACTAAATGAAGCCGAAGAAGTGGATGCCGGGATGAGGTTCGCCGGAGTCAGATGACGATGATGACTAGAATCAAATAACGAAGAACTCGCAGGAGGAGACAAATGAAACAGTTGTAGAGCTTCGAAGGGCTTGAAAATGGAGTTTAGAGAGAGAAATTTTAGAGAGAGAGTCTGAGACGAAGAGAGAAATTGAATTTGCAAAAGTGAAGAGACAGGGAGAGAGAGAGAGAGAGAGAGAGAGAGGGAGTTTTGCCAAAAATATGGAAAAATGTCAAAACATAATGAGGTTGCCTTGGATGATGTGTTTGTCGGGCGGCGTGGATAGAAACTATGCAACCTATTAGCTTGTGTTAGGTATGAACCAGTGAGAATGGGCCACGTGGAAGAAACGGTTAAAACGATTGTGCATGACAGCTTATGTGCACTAGGAACACATGTGTGATTCTTGAAATTCTTGAGTAATGAGGTTGTGACCTCGGCTATAAGTGCGATCCCGGTTAAGATGATTGAAAAAATAGTGGTACTTGGTTCTTGGTATGGTAGGCACTCCAATTTTGATTGTTGAAGCCAATGAGTCATGATCTAGGCCAGAGTTGTATGGTTGTTAGCTAACATATTGAATGATTGAATGATATAGGTTTTATCACCTTAGTTTACTGAGGTAACAAAACCTAGGAGGCAGTTATAGGGAAGTATTTTATGAGTGACAGTACGTGGCTAAGGTGACGCCGAAGTGTCAGCCGAGGTGCCACATGGCCTAGTCATGCTTGCTGAGATGATCTCGACTAGGCTGGGGTGTCATGACCCAAACCCGTCCCTATAGGTTTAACATCGTAACTGGCCAGTAATCCTAGAATTACCAAAGGCCTCCGAACAGATCATCACATAATAAGGGGTTGCAGAAGCAAATATATAAAACATATATAGTCCATTGAGCTGTGTACACATACATGGGACAAAAAATTTAAAACTTATATATATATCTGTGACGTTACTAACACATTGGTCTTACGTCATCATATCCACAATACAGAATATTTAGTCAAAATATAAGAAATATAAAAGTTCCAAACATCTATCATAAACACTTGACCATGACAAAACGGGAACCTCCTCGGGAGGCATAGAGGCTAGCTGACCAAAACAATACTCCAGACAGCAACTTAGGCCTGGTCATGTACCTGCTCACCTACATACATAAATAATATAGTGAGCTGGAGTCCAGTGAATAATAACAGAGCAAAGATTTTAGTGAATGATGTCTATAACAAATTCAAAAATCAAATTTCAAATCTCTTGTCAAGTCAGAAACATAATCATGATCGTATTCGTATCAGAAACAAAGTCATGTTTATATTCATATTCAAATCATGCATGGTACACCCATTGGCCTTAACAAATCACATTGGTCATTCATATCAAGTTCCATAATGGAACCTTCGGTGCTGGGTATCATATAACATAGGTCACGGTATTTTTTCCCTTGAGCGATGGTGTCATGCCACGGTATTGTTTGCCATGGTATTGTTTTCTCAGGGAGAGGGCCTCATGACCATAAGCCACAATATTATGTCCCTTGGGCAAGGGCCTTATGACCATAAGCCATAGTATTACGTCTCCTAAGTGAGGGCCTTTGCTAAGGATACCACGAATACAATTCAAAGAATTGGGCTATCATTCATGTAATTTCAAAATAACATTTTGTACCATTCTTTTCAGAAACAGATCATATCATATCATAATGTTTAGAAAGTATTTCATATTGAACATAGTTTTACAGAGTTATTACTCACGGATAACGTCAATAGCCTAACAAATGGATAAAATAACTCACGACGTGTGACCTACACAAATATATAACAGATACACATATTGAAACACACACTCTGATAGTACTTAACTTATTTTGTTTCGTTCTTAGTGTGTTTCTAGCCTTTATCCTCATTATTATGTCTTAATTAGGATTTAAGAATGCCTAAGATGCAATAAGGATGCCAAAATGTGCTTCAAAACACTTAGTCAAATTTTCAAAAACAGAGCAATCCGCTCAAGCGCAACTTCGGTTGCTCAAGCGACATGTAAGGTTTGCAAAAGTACTGGTTGCATGAATTTTTTGCTCGATGGACACTCGATTGTCGCTCGAGCATAAGACTGAACGAAAAAGGTCTCCGCTCGAGCGCAACTTCGGTCGCTCGAGTGGAATGAAAAAGTTTGTAAAACTTCTGGGAGCTCTCATTTTACACTCGAGTTCAACTTTTGCCGCTCGAGCGGAGGGTCAAAAACAAAGATGGTCGCTCAAGCGCAGGCTCTGTCACTCAAGCCAACCCCCCAAACTCTACAAAAGTACTGGGAACTCACATTCTCTGCTCGAGCGCAGACTCTACCACTCGAGCGGAGGGTGCAAATTCTGAAATTTCTAGATTGTAGTTCTAAGTTCAAAACTCGAATTCTGTAACAACCCTCATACCGTTTATCGATAAATTACTGAATTACATACTGATTGCTGCTAAACTGGACTGCGTATGACTGATAATTGAACTAACTGAAGTACTGAACGGACTGATTGAAAATTTAAACCGAATTGACTGAGCGTGTTTATTGTATTGCATTTTTATCTTTTCGATTATTTGATTATCTGTTCGTGTTTTTATGTTTAAACTGCAAATTGAAGGCCTTATCGGCGGCCGAACTGAAAATTGTTTAGTGTTTCATGATCAGTAGGATTTTTGTGATTTAATGGTATATTTAACTAAAATGTGATTAGGTATGCTTAAACTAGATTAATTTGAGCCAATTAAAGAGTTTGCCGTAATTGCGGAATTGCCATTGAGTGGGCCTTAGTTTATTTTTATTATTTGAGCCTTGTATACACTTAACCAAAACATTTCCCTCAGCCACAATTGAGAGCCATAACCGACCAAGACTAGAGAGAGTGAGAATTAAGGGAGAATTGAACTCAACTTGGGGTTTTAGCTTGAATCTTGTAGAATTGGAGCATAAGTTGGCAAATTGAACTTTTACACTTGTAATTGAAGACTTAGGTAAGGAAATATAACCTCTCAATGTTGAGTTTATGTTGTTTCTTGCATGATCCTTGCCAAATTGTAGAATTAAGTCATGAATTAGTTCATACATGTTGAATTAGAGCATAATTCATGCATGCATGGTTAAAATGTTGAAATTTGAGTTGAATCCATGGTAATATGTACATGCATGTTCATAAATAGACTTGAGTCCATGAATTCATCATGTTCTTGAAGAAATGAGTCCATTTGGACAAACTTTGAAGGTTGAATTTGGTTTGAATCCATGCATGTTGCATATTCTCCATGTTCATGAAAAATGGGTTTGAAAAATGGTTTTAATTGACTCACTCTTGGGCTTTGAATTCACAAATTGAGCTTTGAAACTTGTTGTATATTGAATCTAGAGGTGTTTTCCAGAATTTGGGCCCAAGAGGTCGAGTAAAGAGTGGTAGAATGCTTGGTTTGAGCTTGGAAGGCAAATCTGGAAATTCCAGATTTGGCTTCTTCGCTCGAGCGAAGGATTCCTCGCTCGAGCGACCAACGTTTACTCTGAGCCACGCTCAAGCGAAGGATTGGTGGCTCGAGCGTAAAATTCGAGCATCCAGTACTTTTACTGTTTCAACAGACCGCTCAAGCGAAGGGTTTCTCGCTCGAGCGAAGCCTTTGATTTTGGAAGCTCGCTCGAGCGAAGGAAGGCTCGCTCGAGCGAGGATCCTATTTTCAGCAAACTTTGCAAAATGTTTTCTAAATATATTTTTGCATCCTCATCCCATTCTAAGCATTCTTAGGCCTAGTTTAAGGCATCTTAATGAGGATATAGATGTAGAACACACCAAGGCAAATTAGAGATTTAGTTATGATATTTTCCAACTGTGTAGCTTAGTGTGTGTTCAACCTGTGAACTGTGTAGGGTTGACGACTGGGGAGACACGCTCTAGCATGCTGTAGCCCGAACTCTGTGAGTAACAATTGTGTAAAGATATGTTCAACTGAGAATGTTTTACATTTGTCTCTGACTGCTTTTACGAAATGATTACTGCTATTTGATTGAATGTATATCATATATTCTGAAATGTACTGTGGCATCCTTAGCACCTCTCATTGTTTCATCCTTTATTCTGAGAGATCTCTGTCGGTTCCTCGTGGAACCATTCTCATTCTTGATTGATGGCCATCATTCTTGTTAGGTCTCTAAGACCTCTTGTTTCTTGCTATGCTAATGGATGTACCACATATGGTGAATAAGCTATTATGGTGAAAAATTTGGAATCTTTATTAAATGGCTGTTTTCATTATTGTAAGGACATTTCATTCTTAACCTCTTTACGCATTATGTTATTCACTGGGCTTTAGCTCACTATTTATACATATATGTAGGTGCTCAGCCACCAGATCGGAGCTAGGCGTGTGGGTTGGACTCCAGTTTTGTCAAGCCAGCCTTTGTGCCTCACTACGAGGTTCCGAGTTGCCATGTTATGGCTTTGGGGTGTTTTGTTTTTCCCCCGTCTGTCCCCATACTGTTTTGGATTACTGTATAGACCGTCAGCTATTAACTGTACTGTTATCAGGGATTAAGTCCCTGCACTGTGTGACTGTAAATTTTGTATAGACAGTACTGTTCTACACGTGTGAATGCATGAAAAATCTTTTTGGCATACAGACTGTCACGGCTCAATGGACATTATTTCTTTACTATATTGGCTTCCGCCAGGCCCTGAACTCTGTTTTACTGTACTACTGTTAAACAGGCCTTCGATAATCTCGGATTACTGGCCGGTTACGGTGCTAAACCCATAGGGCCGGGTTTGGATTGTGACAAATTCAAAGCTTCAAAACACATCCTTTGGGCCCAAAACTTGAGAAAACATGTCTAAACTTATATAACATCATACTTTAAAGATCATTTTACAAAATCAAGGTCCAAAAGCATGCCAATTGTTCAAACTCAAGCTTGAAATTTGAAAAACATAACATGCATGAGTTGATATGAACTTCAACCTTCCAAAACATGATCAAATAAGATAAATGGATGTAAAACATGATGAACATCCAAAACCAAGCTATGATTAATGCATGCATGTAAGAATTCTTAGAAAATAACTTCAAAGTTTCATGAATTATGCATGCAATGCATGATTTCACTCTCAATTCATCTATTTAAGCTCAATCCACTATTATACAACCTACTTCTCTTCAATTCTTGTAGTAAACAACTTAAAGTCATGCCTAGGAGTTGAATTCTTACCTCAATTCTTCAAATGAATTAAGGGACAAAATCTTTTGTTCTCCTAACTAATTCCCCTCAAATTTCTTCCAATTCTCTTGTTTGAGCTCAATTCTCTCTCTCTCTCTCTCTCTCTCTCTCTCTCTCTCTCTCTACGGTTGGTATCAAGAAAATGAAGAAAAAAGATAAGTTAAGGTACATATGGAAGCCTTATATAGGCTTGGTTAAGGGCTTAATTAATTAAGCCTAGATTAAGTTAAACAATGGTGATTATTTTATTCTAATTATTTCGTTCCGAATCAAATTTCAATCAAACCTACCATAAAACTCCAAAAATTCCAAATAACACATAAACCAAGTCAAATTTGTAATCAGATGCCGATAAGGCTTTAATTTGCAGAATAAGACAAAAACACAAATAAATATTTCTATGACAAACAAATATAGATGCAAATAACATATAACACATGCAATTAATACAAAATTTTCTCCTAATTACTTATTAGGCATTCTTAATCATGGTTTAATAGTTAATTATAAGTCGGGATTGTTACACCGAGGTTATTTGCGGAGATGCCGGAATCCAAGATAAACGGATATGGAACAAGAATCCTAGACGAAAGAGGGTTCTAGTTTTGATAAGGATAAAGCTCGTAGGGAATTTATTGCTATTTAGCTGAGAGTCTAGGATGAGCATTGAGCCTGAGTCCACAGAAGTGAGGCTTCTAAAGAGATCAAGTCACTCATGGTTATAAAAACAAGGCACCCTCGTGGGTCAAAGGTAAGTTTTTTCTTGTGAGTTTAAATACTATTTGATATCTGTGAGAGATAAAGGTTTACTAACTTGATCGTCAGAGTGTCCCTGGGTGGTGAATTACTGCGGTATTCTCATATTCTTGTTACAAGTTGTTGGGCTTAATTTATTCTGCTGATACTCTCTAGCTGAATTTCCTCTTTTGGTTATGTGGTCAAAAATCAACACCGACAATAAATACCATCGTGCCATTGACAAGAGCAAGGTAGAGCTTCTTTCTTGTAGTGAAAGGCCATAAAGGTCCTTGTCGAAGGTTCACAACAAATTGGTTTAGATCTTCTAGACAACAGTAACATAAATTAGTGAAACATTGCTCCGTAGTAGTATTTTGTACAACAAATGGAACACTACTACTAGAAGCCATGGATGATAAAGAGGAATGTGGTGGCCTAAACCAAAGGGTGTGTTTATATAATACATATAAAGCCTCGTAGCTAAATTTGATTTGATGGTCATAAAATCTTTGTCAACATCAGAGTGGCCATATGAACGCCAAGGAATTGGTTAAAAACCTGTCAACATCGGATTTGGGATGCCTATTATGCTTGGGGCACAGCAGGCAGTTGTGCTAGCCTATAGGCTCATTTTGAGGTCCGTTTTAATAATCTGAATCGTTCATATTTTAGAATATATCAAGAAGAACATACCTATAAAAAAAATTAAGTTAATTGGATATTGTTAACCCTTTCATCCACTCACATTTGAATCTACAAAAATCAATGACATTATAATTTAAAGTTTTAAAATGAATACAAATGTGAGTGAATGAAAGGGTGAACGATATCCGATTAATTTGATTTTTTACAGATATGTTTTAGTCGATATGTTCTAAAATGTGAATGATTTGGATTATCAAAATGGATCCCAAAATAATCTCATAAGACAACACAACAATGCCTGCTGTGCTAGAAGCACAACAAGCATCCAGATCCGTGAATAGTAGAGAGGCGATATGAGCACCATCCTCCCAAGAACTCACTTAAATTTATCAACATTAGAGAGGTGGGTATGAACGCCAAGGAATTCATTAAAAATCTGTCAACATCAGAGAGGCCATGTGACTGCCATCCACCCAAGAACTCACTGAAAATTGTCAACATCATGTTTAATTTTTTTTATTCGAAGGCAGACTAAATGAATGAACGTGATGGAATTCACATTAGCCCTGTTCTACTCATTGGCCAAGAATCTTGTCAACTTCGTATGGCACTTCGGTGTCAATTGAAACTTTGAAGAAAATTTGGGTACATGTTGAATTTTATCGAAATGTTTAGAGATTTTATAAATTGACTCTATGAAATTATAGAAAAAAAATAATATTTGAAATTTTATAAATTGAATTATTATAGATTCACAATAAATCAACCATCATTATAGGTGTAAGCAATTTGATTCAGTTGGGATTGAAAAAAAAATTAATACAAAATCGAATTCTTCAACCTGATTAGTTTGATTGAGATAGGAACAAGGGCAAAGTAAGAAGGGATGAATAGTAATCTATGTGAAAGAAAATGCTACTTAAATAGAATTTATATATAAATTTTGTCAGCCAGTAGGCATTCCAATGCAGGTACATCATTCAAATTGAGGTGAAAGGCCACTGGCTGGGTCTTGTACCAAAGGATGTGCAAGGCTGAAAGATTTTGATCATTTTCCTTCCATTTATATAATGGAAATTTTCTATTTATATATCTAATAACTATAAAATAGGAATGTAAATTTCTAATTAATTTAATTAAAAATAATTATAAATTAAAAAGATCATTACACTCGCCATTGGATGATGAAATATAATATCTCCATTACAAATATGTAATAGAGAGAACTACAATCTGGGGAAAAATTACATGCCCCTCAATTTTTTTTTTGAAGATTTATTATTATTATCTGTGCGTTGTAAGTATTTGTAAAATATATATTGAGATGACTCTTTAATTTTATAAAAATCACTTTACTAATTTACTGTTTCATTATGTTATCCCATTATAATGATATCATCTACACTTATTTTCTAGAGGACTGTTATTAGCACCTACCTCTTTACTTTGGACCCACTAATTCTTTGAACCCCTACCCAACAAAATGAGTCTTCACCATTTTCTCTTTAAACCCCCATCTTAGGGTTGGTTTGGGATGTCCTAAAAAAATGCACTTTTTGACTTATTGGTGGGTTTGGGTTGGATTTGATGTGATGTGTTAGAGAGGTGATGTGATTTAAATAAAATGATGTGACTTAAATAAGATAGTGACTTTTTGACTTTTTGGCTTATTTAGGTTATACCAAACTAGCCCTTAATACCAACTATACACCAAACCCAAACCCAAACCCCAACCCTAGCCCCCACTCCCAACTACCACAGTACAACAAAATGCACATTTGACAACCAAAATTGACGACTAAAAAAAATTTAGTCGCCAAAAGTTATTCGGACGGAATGTTATTCGGATCTGTAGGTTGGGATTTAGAGACAAATACGTCCAAAACTTAGTCGAAAAAGAGCGTTTCAGAGGGCGAAAATTCAAAGCAGCCCCGAACCACCGTGTGGCCGACACAAATAGCTTCCCCATGCCAAATACAACTTGTGGCATTCGATGGAATATTATCCAGACCCGTATGTTGGGATTTAAAGACGAATACGCCCAAAACTTAATCGAAAAAGGGCGTTTTAGGGGCGAAAATTCAAAACAGCCCTTGAACTGCCGTGTGGCCGACAAGAACAGCTTCCCCATGCCAAATATGACTTGTGACAATTGACGGCATAGTATTCGGACTCGTAGGTTGGGATTTAGAGAAGAATACGCCCAAAACTTAGTCAAAAAAGGGCGTTTCGGGGGCAAAAATTCAAAACAGTCCTCGAACCGCCATGTGGCCAACACGAACAGCTTCCTTATGCCAAATAGGACTTGTGACAACTGACGGAATGATATTAAGACCCGTAGGTTGGGAGCTAGAGACGAATACGCCCAAAACTTAGTCGAAAAACAGCGTTTCGAGGGCAAAAATTCAAAACAGCCCCCGAACCGTCGTGTGGCCGACACGAACAACTTCCCCATGCCAAATATGACTTGGGACAACTGACGGAATGTTGTTCGGACCCGTAGGTTAGGATTTAGAGACGAATACGCCCAAAACTTAGTCGAAAAAGGGCGTTTCAAGGGCGAAAATTCAAAATAGCCCCCGAACCGCCGTATGACCGACACGAACAGCTATCCCATACCAAATATGACTTGTGACAACAGATGGAATGTTATTCGGACCCATAGGTTGGGATTTAGAGACGAATACGCCCAAAACATAGTCGAAAAAGGGCGTTTCGGGGGCAAAAGTTCATAAGAGCCCTTGAACCGCTGTGTGGCCGACACGAATAGCTTTCCCATGCCAAATAGGACTTGTGACGACTGACAGAATGTTATTCGGACCTGTAGGTTGGGATTTAGAGACGAATACGCCCAAAACTTAGTCGAAAAAGGCCGTTTCAGGGGCGAAAATTCAAAACAGCCCTTGAACCGCCGTGTGGCTAACATGAACATCTTCCCCATGCCAAATATGACTTTTTACAAGTGACGGAATGTTATTCGAACCCATATGTTGGGATTTAGAGCCGATTAATAAGCACTGACATACATTAATAAGCATCGATGGTTTTATATCCAATCTAATTATTCAAGTGCCTTTTGCAAACAAATAATAAGGAAGTTGGTAAAAAAAATACTTTCTATTCACATTGGACTTTGATATTAGTTTAGCCACAGAATTTGGATACATGTTGCATACAAATAGAAGATTGTTACATTAGCTTTATGTTACTAATGAAAGATTTAGTAATGATTGTTCTGCATTTAACAATGTTCCTTATAACAAAAAAGTTTAGAAAGACTGTACAATGAATGATAATTGATTCATCATGGAATGTTGCTTCTCACTTATTTTATTTGTCACTTGTTCCCAAATTCATTCATGAAGTTGGGCATTTTTGGGTCCAATTCTAATTTTCTTTTTGTTTTTTGTAGATGACTTTGTTGCATGGACTTGCAGAGATATTTTGGTGTATGAAGAAGAAATTGTACTTTTGTCATCTCCGGCTTTTGTGTAGTTAACTATTACTGATACATAAAACTTTTGGCAGGGAACAGCTAATTACTGGCATGGTAGATAGATCATCTTTTGACGCCGTACAGATATATGATTTTTTGTCGTGGTACATAGATGTATTTTTGGCTTGGTACATACATCACCTTTTGTCGTGGTATAGATTACGGTGGTAATTTGTACCACGCCAAATGGTCATTTCGCATGGTATAGTAAATGCAATTTTTGTATATGGAGGGCTTTACTTTTTGTATGATTCTATATGTTGTATGGAATTATTATTTTAGTTTGGACAATAGTTGGTTTGTATGTACTTGGGCAGTTAAAGTAATTTATTTTTTGTATACGGATGCAGATTGTGGAATAATTGATAGTTTATGTATCATTTTATTTATATACGTATTACAGGTTGCATAGAATACAGACAGGTATAATATTTGCAATAAAACATAATATCATGTTTTTGCCGACTAAACGTTTTGTAGCCAATAAAAAGGAAAAAAAAAAAAAAAAAAACAACAAACATTTGGCTACTAAAAGTTTTGTAGCCAAAAGAAAATCAAACATTTGGCTACTAAATTTTTTGTGGGCAAAAGAAAAACAACCATTTGGCTACTAAATGTTTTGTAGCCAAAAGAAAATCAAACCTTTGGCTACTAAAAGTTTTGTAGCCAAAAGAAAATCAAACATTTGGTGACTAAAATATTTTGTAGCTAAAAACAAAAGTGGAAGAATAAAAATACTTTTGGCGACTAAAAATTTAGTAGCCAAAAATGTGCGAGTTTAGGTGACTAAATTTTTAGTAGCCAAAAATGTGGAAGTTTAAGCGACTAAATTTTTAGTAGCCAAAAAACATAGTATTTGCTGACTAAAATTTTAGTAGCCAAAAAATATTGACTTTAGACGACTAAAATTTTAGTAGCCAAAACACTAATATTTGCTTTCGGCGACTAAAAAATTTAGTAGCTAAAAATTTTTCTGCGACTAAATAATTGGCCTTTGGCGACAAAAAAAATGGTCGGCAAAAATGTATTATTTAATTAATTTTCCAACCTATTGGCGACTAAATATTTAGTCGGCAAATGAATACATTTGGTGACTAAATTAAATTTAGTCGCCAATTAGCTTTCCCGACTACTCTTCGGCTACTAATTTCTCGACCAAAAAATTTAGTCACTAAAAACTATAGGTGACTAAAAACTGACCTTAAAAGTGAAAATTCTTGTAGTGCCACCTTTGGCACCATTATTGTTGCCTCCGGCAGCCCACATTCTTTTTATTCTTCTCCTTTTGAGAGACCCATCATAAAGAGAGAGAGAGAGAGAGAGAGAGAGAGAGAGAGTCATCTTTGCTATGGAGATTTGGAGGAGTTCTTGCTCTCTGATTCAAGGTTTTGATAATGGCTTTAAGACCCGTCGTTCAACACCAAAACAGAGAAGGTATTTTACATTGTCTCTTTCTCTCTCTAAAAATTCACTATCTTGATTGATTTTTCTTGAGTTCATTGTGTTTTGGTATCTTCTTTTTCATTATTTCTAATTTCTAATGTGGGTCATTGAGTTCTGTTTCATTATCTTCTCTTCCAAACCCCTAAACCCATCTCCAGATTTAGATGTTTTTCATAAATCCAAGTCTCAAAGGCCACTTCGCTGGAAATCTAGGAGCCCCGACTGTTCCTCTGCCGAAGTAAGGCTAAAGAGGGACGTTGCTCAAGTGGGTAGGAGGAGCAGACCGAAAGCCCCTCTCCCTAGCTGGAAGTTCAATAATGGAGATAATGAATAGAAGTCTTTGCCGGAGTTGGGTCAAAAAGGTCACCAGAAGGAAAGTGTGAGAGGGAAAGAGGTGATGGTTTCTTCGATGAAGCTTGCCGCCATACTGTGGTTGTTACAATTACTGGAGGTCATTTTCGTCGCACTTTCGAAGAAAGACCTGTGACAGGAAGGATAGGTGATAGCAGTTGCCGAAGGTGATGGAAATGGTTAGAGTCAGGGTTTGGGAAATTAGGGTTAGAATGGTAGAGATGAGGGTAAAAACATAATTTCATGTTTGGATAAAATTGGAATTATAAAAAAAAAAAAAAAAAAAAAAGAGAGAGAGAGAGAGAGAGATGGAGGGTCCAAAAAAGAAAGGTAGGTGCTAATAGCTGCACTCATTTGTTAGTTTAACCTCTTCATATGGTATAACCTTTAAGCTTCCCACTTATTGAGTTGCAACTTGCAAGTCCACCGTCTTACTTTTATATTTATGGGTGAATTACTATTATATATTATTTATTACTAATAATAATAATCTCTATATTTTTTTGCTTTATTTCCTTTCTTGATTCCCACGTTGGAATCTAAAGGAATTTCTACACTTTCACTTGGAGGGAATTTAATATTTTGTTTTCCCTTCATTCACTTGGAATTTAATTTTTTTTAGCTTAGTTTCCACATAGAAATCTTGAGCGAATGAGTGTGCTCTCATCTACTAGAAATAGAGGAAGAACTTTCCATACTCCTTCAAGTTTCCATCGGAGGTCTTCCATTGAAGATATCCATGAGATGGAACTTCTAGTTTATATATATATATAAAGAAATAAATAAAATATTCAAACAAACAGTTTGGGACTATTTGAATAAATCAGTTTAAAGATTTTGAATTCGGACATCCTAACCACTAGTTGGTTTGTGGACACTGGGAAACAATTTCAACTTTTGAATTCCCTAAGTTGGTGTCGGTTCGAGTAACCATATAAGGAACTCCCTTTAATAGCCCACGCTTACTAGGGTTGGGCATAGGGTTATCTGAACCGCCAGAACCAATTCACATACAAATGGGCAGTTTTGCAGACACAATGCGGGCGGATACGGTTTGGAATATTATATTATTTCGGGTTGCGGGGGGTTGCAGGTTTTACCCGCACTCACAAGAACCCGCCCTCACTTAGAATTTTTTTTTTATATATTTTTATTTTTTATAAAAACTTGGACCATTAATTTCACATCATATCCTAGATATTTTTAGATTTTGAATGATTTTACTTTAATTGTATTATTGGATAGTGAATGATTTTGATGATTTAGTTTAAGATTTTGAAAAATGTGCTTGTGTTAGTTAATGATTTTATTTAAAAGTTTAGGATTTTGATTGATTTGCTTGTATTAGGAATTGATTTTGTTGTGTTTTTAATTTTATAAATTTTAATTCATTAATTATTAATGTTGAGCCTTTTAGAAAATGGGGGTAAAATGGCTCAAAATAAATATTTACAAAACGGAAAGAAAAAAGAAAAAAAAAAAAGAGGCCCAAACATAAATTTAAAAAAAAAAAAGTCCAATTCACAAACTGCCCACACATCCACGAATCCTATCCGCACAAACTACAACCCGCACTGCAGGTGGTTGTGGGTTCAATTTTTTCCAAACCGCACATATGCAAGCGGGTGCAAACCGCAAACTGAACCATCCAAAACCGAACCGCGAGCATTCCTAATACTTTCTTAATTTTTCCCTGCAAGTTTTCTTCATTGTTTTCATTCTAAGTTTTCTAGATTAAGGTTCTGGTTTTGAAAACAACTAAGGAATACAACCTTAGGATTATTTTCTAAAATAAGCATTATATCCTAGAGATATAATTTCCAAGAGACCTTTCTGTATAATAAAGAGAAAATTACTATCTTAAAAAAAGTATCCTGGATGTGCCTTGCCTTTGAGTATTCTACTTTTCTTCTTTAGTGAATATGTTTTTCCTTTTATATACATTTTATTTATGTTTATTAATTTTATCATTATCATCAACTGCCATTTATAATCAAATAAAATTATTGATGTGGCTCTAAAACTTCATTTTACCACTTAACCTATTTTCGAAAGGCAATTACACTCCGGAATATATTTTTGTGATACTATGTGCTAATGTTCATTGGAATGAAAGTCAAATGAAATTATCCTTTAATCAGAACAATTGGAAAAAGAAAAAAAAAATTACATATAAGTTGTAAGACAATAAAAATTTTAGTATATAAGTTGTAAGGCGACTTTTGAAAAAAAAAAAAAAAAAATTGTATAAATTTGTGTAAAATAACTTGCAAAAAAATAAAATAAATAGGAATAAAAATTATATAAATGTAAATTTTGTATAATGACTCATCAAATGGCCAACTCTTGTATAGGTTTGCACTTTACTTTTATATTTCTTCTGCAAAGCCAGTCAAAACTTCCGAATTTTAGCCCCTGAAGACCTTTCTCTCAATTTCTAAACCTAATAATTATTCTTCTACTATTACATCTCTTTCTTCCTCAATTTCTTGTTTTTGTTTCATCCATTTGGGCATCTTCAATAGACTCAATCACATTCAGTCATTGAGAATATAAAAATTAAAACTCTTAAATCACTTACCGTCAAAGAAAAACAAAAGATAGTCTATTCCTTTGCCATAATTGAATCAAACACTTTTGTACTTTATATATATACTAGCGTATGCCCGTGCCTGAAGGCACGGTGCAAATAATATTGTGATCAAACTACAAATAATATTGTGATCAAAATACAATTGTAATTCATACGTATCATATTAAAATTTATAGAGTCTGCAATATGTTTTGACAAAAATATTGAAAAAATATAAAGAAATACTATTCTTTTTAAAAAACTTAAAACAATTTTATTTATACCACACGTTTTACAGAACTCAAATAAAATAACAATGAAATTACCCAGAACTCTGGTGATGCAGCCCACGAAGAAGCATCGAAATACTCCCACTGCAAGTAAACAAATAATAATTTTGTTGTTTAAAAATTTCAATAAAAACTAACAATTATTCCAATTGATAACTATAATACTATCAAATAAATAATTATTATGTTGTTTAAGAATTTCAATTTAATAGTTTGTCCAACAAACAATAAAAGCTAAATAAATTAAGATTCTAAAAATAAAAATAATAATAAATCTGATATTGTGATTTCTCAGAAGTCGTGAAATTTTCGGACCCCTTTCCCGGGTTGGTGGTGGGTCACCCAAAGCTTCCTCTTTTTTTTCTTTTTTTTTTTAAGACTACACTTTCTATCGCTTTTCTTGCTTGCTTTTTCCATCTAGCCAATCACATAACGCCCGCATATCCTTGGCAACAACTATAATTTATCTAGCAATAGATTTTAACACCTTCAAACTACTGATTTATGGGCTAATAAATAGTACAAATCTAATTTATGGTGAATTTGATGAGTATAAAATTTTGATTTATCGTAAAGTATGGGTTTCTAATCAGGTAAGTCCCCAGGGTTGGTCTGGAGGTTTAAAAATGTATCACCCATAAAAATTAAAAAATGTATCACCCATGAAAGTAATGTGTCACCCTAGTGTATACCCGTGTCTAAAAGAAATAATGTAATTAATTATAAGATTAAAATATAATTAAATTTAAAAGTAATTATTTAAATGAATTGATTTATCCAATTTATTGACTTTAACATGAATTTTGTGTATGCCTCGGCACGGGCATACGAAAAATATTTATATTATCAAGCAAAAACACCACAACAAAGGCCCGTCACAAATTTGCATCAAGGAAAAGGAAAAAAAAATGAATTAATCTGTAAGAAAAACCTCAAGTAGTCCCAATCTAGCCCAGCAACTATTACAATTTTCCCATCATGGTTAGCAACCTTGCAGCAAAAATCATAAAGGTCGCCAAAAAATTAAGCTTCATCAATGCCAATCACATCCAGCTGCCAACATGTAACCAGCATTTAGAAGATAATAGAAAAAGCATTAAAAAAAAAAAAAAAAAAACTCCAAACTTACGGCATCAGCAATCTGCTTCTACAAACGGACTGCTTAGTCCTCATCCTGCTGCTCCAACACCATGATCAAGAATATGATTGGAGTCTCCAATCCATTCTAACTGATATTTTGTCTTATTGTAAACCTTTTCATCATGTTGTATTAGAAAAGGTGGACCGAGATGTGGTTCAAGATGCTCATCATCTTGCTACTGATGTAAGACATTCTACTTAGTTTAATGTTTATATTGTTGTGTTCTACTCAACAAAAAAAAAAAAAAAAAAATCATGAATAGCATTTGGTTTCACATTTAAAAAATAAATAAAAAAGAGAGCCTAAACAGTTAAGATTACTTGTCCACCAGTTAAATTAGCTCCAACACCAATAATTAGAAAAGTAACTTGTACAATGTCAAGCCACAAGAAACAATCAAATTCTTCTTTCTTACATAAAACCATGAAGATTATAGTAACATCACTTCAATATCACTTACAATATATCAAACACATCCAACTTATGAAGCTACCAAGCCCATAGAACAACTGGGACACCATAGACTGAACCAAAATTTTTTTTTTTTATAAAAAAAAAAAAACACAAATCAAATGATTCAAGTTTGAAATACCTTGGCATAAGCCTCATCTCCAAATTTTTGCCTAAATGACAACAGATCCGGCAACGCCCAACAGGGAAACTTTGTCCCATCATGTGTCACCACCGAGTCAACCGCATATCTCGTATCCTTGCTTGACTTTATTATTGCAACATTTCTACATTTACATGGTTGGCCCCAAAATAATAGTTAAAATAAAATAAAATTCTTTATGCATCCAACATAAACTTAACACATTGTTATCATGTACAATTAATTAACATTCAGAATTTCTTAACTACATAACACCATAAAAGTGTTGAGAATAAATTGCACAAATTAAATTACAAATCAGAACCCCCAACTTTACAAATCAGAACCCTCAAATTCACGAAATTAACAAAGTCAACAAAGTACCTGCCATTGTTGCCCTCAGATTCGACTCGACGAAGGAGAGCTGTTGTTTTTCCAGCGAACATTGGCCCAACAATGACGTGAATCTCACCGGAAGGGTGGTGAGACAGACCCATCCGATCGCTGCTGCTGCCGTCAACTGATGAAGCCAATGAAAGTGGGGATTTGAAGGAAGACATTGGAGGGACTTAGAGAGAGGGAAGTAGGGTTTGATTGAGATGAGGATACCGATCTCTTTCTTGTTGGTTGCGTCGACCGATCTACCTTACATTTGATCAACACTTTACAAATCAACATTTCACAAATCAGAGTGCACAATTGGAAACAAAAAGCCAACAGAGCAAGAAGAACAATGTAGGTTTATTTTGGGCAAAAGAGATTACCCAAAAGCAAAAGAAGCTGTTTGATTAGCAAGCCAATCATTTACCCCAATCACAGAAGCTGTTTGATTAGCAAGCCAGAAAATTAGATTGAGAGACACAGTTAGCAGAATTACTATGTATAGACACAAATAATATGCAAAAAAACTATGAAATTATTAAATATGGGCATCAACTAATACACATTCTTGGTATATGAAATTATTTCTATTTCCTTGATCAATCAAAGACAGCTGTACAATACAATAGAGTTTAGTGTCTCTACTGATTCCTTAAAAGAAGAAATCTGATTCGAAGTTCTGAACATCCAAATTGGGCAGTATGTTTTTTCCCCAATTGTGCAATATGTTACATGCGTTTTACTATGTTCAGATTTAAAGTTCTAACTTTGATATTGAACGATTTGAAAATCCTATAATGTTCAATTTCAAGTCAGCTTTAAAATCTGCACCAAATACAGTAAATCAAGCTCCCAAATAAACAGGTTATAAACCCAGATAAACCCAAATAAACAATGGATATAAACCCAAATAAACAATCAAACCCAACCTCAGGAAAGAAATCATTTACCCCAATCGCAGAAGCTGTTTGATAAACAGGTTATAAACCCAGATAAACCCAAATAAACAATCAATATAAACCCAGATATAACCTAATAAACAATCAAACCCAACCTCAGATTATAAAGACGACAGGAAGAGGCAGAAATCTTACCTTGGGAGCCGAGACTGAAGAGCAGGAGCATCGGGAAAGAGGGAGGGTATGAAAGAAGAAGAGAGAGAGAGAGAGAGAGAGATAAAAAGGGAATGAGGAGGAGACGTGGATGAGAGGGAGAGAGAGATAAAGATAGAAGGAGAGGAGACGTGGGTGGGTGGAGGTCTAATGTTTGGGTGGGAACTACATAAATCTGAGTCGTTGATATATTCTCAGGATTGATATAGACCATTGATCTAAAATGTATCTCACATACATTTTATATATTTTTCAAAATTCATTCTGTTTTATTATATAGATATCAAGTGAAACCCATTTCAGACCCAAAACTTTTTAAAAATGAAAATATCCAGATTCAAAATCTATTTCAAAATCTATGAAAATATAGTGTGTATAAACTGGGTTTATTTATATATTCAAAGTCTATGAAAAATGAAAAAAATTTGTGTGACAAACTATTTTTGAAAATATTGTTCTTAAGAAACATTTCTAAACATTATTGTTTTTGAATTTTTCAAGAATGTTTTCACACCAAAATGGAAAAGATGTGTGTTTATGAATTTGTCATTGTTTTCAAAAACCCATATAAAAACAAAAACAATAATGAAAAAAAAATTTGAAAACAATATCGAACTATAGTGAACTTACAAAATCATATGTTTGGTTAATGTGGTTCACTCGATAGAATTCCTCAACAGTTTGTTGTCTTTCACTCTTTGCATCATAGTCCTGTCAAGTTTTTTCATGTTAGAATTCATCTCATCAATTCGGGTCAAACTTGATTGATTTATAGCCCTAATTGCTACATGATGCAACTTCAATTTTTGCTCATACCGATTATAAATATAAAAAAAAGGGGGAAAAAAAAAGAAAAAAAACAAAATAAAACTGACCTAAATGAGTGGCCAAATGAATTGATCTCTGGGGCATCAAACCCAGTATCTTGCATCAAACCAAGTCATTGTTATCAAAAAGAACCCTCTTATCCTCCCCTTGTGAACCTGTCAATAAAATTAAAAAAAATATAAATAAAAATAAAATATGTATCCAAAATGTATTGATTTTCTATCCTTCATGAAATTGATGAGTACCTGTTATCCTTATCCTTCATGAAATTGATTGAGTACCTGTCAATAAAATGAACCTGAATGTTTATAAAAAAATATAAACCTCTTATCCTTCATGAAATTGATTTTCTATACTGATCATGACAACCATCAAAGTATGTATCCAAAATGTATACAGAAACATGTTTTATAAAAACAAAAACAATAAAAACATACCCATATCAGGCTGCTCAAATGAAACCCATTTCAGACCCAAAACTTTTTAAAAATGAAAATATCCAGTTTCAAAATCTATGAAAATATCCAGATTCAAAACTCATTTCAAAATCAACCCAACCAAACACCCACATATCAAAAATATCCAGATTCAACTTTACAAACCCACAAAGAATTCAGATTCAAGCAAAAAAATATTCAACTTTACAAAACATTCAGATTCAAGCAAACCCACAAAACATTCAGATTCAACTTTACAACCAAACCCACAAAACATTCAGATTCAAGCAAAAAAGAAGTTCTAATACAGATTCAACCAAACCCACAAACCCACAAAACATTTAGATTCAACCAAACCCACAAAACATTCAGATTCAAGTTGGAAGTTCTAATTTACCTTGCAAGGGGAGAGAGACGAAAGAGGAGGGTGAGAGGAGAGGAGGTGGTCGGTGGTGTCGGTGGTCGTCGGCGTCGCACGGGATGGGCTTCGATGCAGTTAGAGAGAGAGAGTTCAAAAATTGAAATGAGAGAGAGAGAGGAGGAGATGAGTACCTGTGATGAAGAGGAGAGAGAGAGAGATTTTCTGACCATTAGAGGGAAATAAAGCCGTTGATGCTCAAAGAGGGAAATAAAGCCTCTTCTTCATCAACCATTGATGGAGAGAGAGGGAAATAAAGACATCTCAACCATTGAAGTTGAGATGAGACAATTTAGACCACTGGATCAAAATGTATCTCACATACATTTTGAGACATTTTTAAAAAGACTCTTGTCTTATTATATAGATATATATATTGTAGAAATAGCGAAAGAAAGCAAAAAAAAAAATTAAAAATGATAAAATTAAATTATTGAAGAAGAAAATAAGTTATTACTGAATATTTATTTGGAGATGGTTGAGTGAGAAGTTATTGTAGAGAGATTATTATAGAGTAGTTTTTTATTTTTATTTTTTAATTATGTGAATATTACGCCACAAAAGTTTTGAGAAATCAAGATAGAGGTTCATATAACATAATAAGGGTTTGACTTCCCTCAAATCTTAGATCGGATTGGAGGATATTGTTGGGCCCGTGAGGGTCCATTATGAGTCCCGTTTTAATAATACGAACCGTCAATATGTAAAACTCGTCAACTACTATATACTTGCAAAAAATCATGTTGATCGGATAATAATAGTTACGTGATCAATTCTGTTTTGTATAAAAAAAAATAAATGGACCGTAAAAAAATAAACGGTTGATAGAAATCTGATCTAATGAAATAACTATCGATATCTGATTAACGTAATTTTTTTTTTATAAATATATAATATTCGACGAGTTTTACACATTAAACAATTTAAATTATCAAAACAAAACCCATGATGAACCTCTACAAGCCCAACAATACCTTCCAATCTTATGTCATTGATTATTGTAATTCATTTTGTGTTTATTGACTATTTTAATCCAAAACTTTCTTCCCAAACAGGGCAGAAATTGCAATTTTTTGTTATATCAAATAAGGCAATTTGATTAAGCACAAGAAGAGATTACATCTTTAGATAATAAGGAAACAAGACTAACAGGTGGGAGCACAACCCAAAAAACAGGTAAACGATGAGAAGTTAGAGCCTTGACAACCCAGTGCGCCACTCCATTATTGGATCTGTTAGTTAGTCCACAAAAAGGATAGCTTGTGCTGAGAGGCAAGACTGTGAATATTCATAGTGATAGCACTAAATTCTCATGAAGGGACCTTCTCTTAAACACATCCACAGTGATAGCACTAAATCCCATGAAGGGACCTTCTCTTAAACACACAAGTGAATAATCAGTTGGTTGTCACTTTTAATTTCTGTTAGGTTTTTATTCTTGGCAACCCCGTTTGACAAAACTCCTTTCAGATGTATTTTTTTTCGCACTTTTATTTCAGTGAGGCTATGAGTTTATTAGATGCGAATCCAAACCCGAATCGAGCCATGCAGAGAAGTTTGTGATGTTAATGCTTTCAAGATTGCCACTTCGCTGATTAGTACGGGGGTCGAGCTGCCCGGTCAGCTCGCAGCCGAAGCAAATTGCATTGAAAATTGCATTGAAAATTGCATATCTGCCATTGGTCGCTCGAGCCAAGAATATCTCGCTCGAGCGAAGGTTTGCTCGCTCGATCCAAGGAATGCTCGCTCGAGCAAAGGATTGCGTCCATACAAAAACCTGAAAGAAGTGATCGGTCGCTCGAGCCAAGGCACTAGTAGAAATCATGAAAATTACTCTCCTCGCTCGAGCCAGGAAATCTTCGCTCGATCGAGCCTCAGAATCCGGATTTCTCAAGGAGTTTGATTTCTTCCCAATCTTGGATTACTTTTGGTTCTCTATAAATACTTGGTTTTCTCCCAAAACTAAGTAATTGATTGAAGTCCTCCAGATCTTCTTTTTGGTTCTTAAAGGTTTATATCTGGGGATATTTTGTTATTTTTCTTTGATGTTTTATTGAGTATTCAACTCATGGTTTAAAGAGAGTACATCAAAGGTTTGTTTGTTATACACAAAAGAGAGAGTTGTTCTTCAGTTGTGAATTTCAAGAATTCGAGCTGAAAGCTTTGGAGGGAATCCGGAGTGGCTCATCAGAAAGACAATTCCGTGCTGAAGATGGGGTTGGAAGAGGCACATAGAGGTTGGTTCAATTAGGCGTTGTGAATTCGCTAGATAATTGAGAGTGATACCTGTGTAATTCCTTTATATCTTCTTAGTGGATTGTCTTGTGGCAGTTGCCCGTGGTTTTTTTATCACAATTGGAAGGTGTCCAATTGTGATTTTTTCACGTAAAATTTTTGTGTCTCTTTCTCTTGATTGTTTGATTGGGATTGTTATATTTTGCTTAAAATTGGTACATAATCACAAATCAACATCTAGGGTTTCTAGATTTTTCAATTTCCACAAGCGATAAATTAATTACAGAAAATTGCAACTTTGAAACACAAAAATTTAACTACATGTGGAACTTTATCCAAAAGTTCAGACATTTTATAAATTGACTACTATCGAATTATAAAAATATATATATATATATATATTTGTTTAAAATTTTATAAATTGACATAATGGAGTTAGGGGGAAAAAATCCTACTACATACCTACAATAAATTATTGAATCCTTTACCAACCATGATTAGAGACATAAGCCATTCAGTTCAATAGGAATTGAAAAAAATTTAAAACCAAACTGCAGTTTTCGATTTTGTTAGTTAAATAAAAAAGATGTGTCCAAGACAAAGTAAGAGGGGATGAGTTGAAAAATATGTATCAGTGAATTATTTTCATAAAGTTTTTTTTTTTTTAAATGCAAACTGTGTGAACTGTTCATCCTTATTTAGGCCTTATTTGGTATGATCTAAAAAAGTCAAAAAAGCAAAAAGTCATTATCATATTTAAGTAATATTATCTTATTTAAGTCGCATCACTTCTCTAACACATCACTTTAAACCCAACTCATATTTTATAAAAAGTCAAAAAGTACACTTATTTAGATCATTCTAGACCACCCCTTAAGGCTTGTAACATGATTCGATATATATCAAATAAATAGAGAAATCAATAGTAAATTAGATAATTATAAATTTTTTATTGATTTATAATTACTTTTCATGAATCACATATTGAAATTATTTGCATCTTCCTTCGTTCAACAACAACCAATTTTCCAATGGTTAAATTTTTTTTTATTAATAAGTATATGAGAGATACCCGAATTTTATGAGAAATTCTAATACATATCTCTTTAAAAAAGGCATACCATATGCAACCACTAATTATGTTTTTTTTTTTTAAATTATGACAAATTTTATTATTTAATTATGATATAATTTTCATTATGACTCATGGGTTCTTTAATTATTTCTCATTTTATACATTTTTTTCTTTTTATTAGTTATGACTCAGAAAATTAAAATTGTGTACCATAACGTTTTCCAAATTTTTTTGATAATAATAAAATTTATAACTTTTTATATAAAAATTTAAAATAAAATAAAATAAAAAACAAAAATGAAAAATGAACCAGATCTAGCGTCCAGAGGATGCGTGGATGCTAGAAGGCCATCAATAATAAATAATGTTGTTGAATGCTTTGAATAAGAATCTTGTTAAACAGAGCTCAACAACTCTACCGCGCTACCTCAACGTCATCACATTTTGCATCCAAAAAATAAAAACAAAGGCCTCTTTTAGGAAAAATAAAAAGAAGAAAGAAGAAAGTTAAAAGTCAATTTTTAATCTATTTTGAATTATATCATTCTCTTTATTTTTTTATATATTTTTCAAAATAAGTCAAAAAAATTAATTTTTAATCAAATTCTTAAAACAACCCAAAATCATCACATCAACAACACCAACAAGCATGGTCTCCTCCCATGTTTTTCTACCAAAAATGTTTAAGAGCATTAAAAGTAGAGCTCTATTTATGTGACAGTGTGTCTTATTTATGAATAATTTGATGTATGTGTTTTGTTTTTTTTTTTATTTCATATCACATCATTAATGTTATTATTAAAATTTCAAATTTAAAATTATGAATTATTGTTTTTTTTTCTACCCCTTACGGTCCTGCCCCATTATCCACCTCAGGCTCAGTGGGTCCTGTCCGGTGAGACATGGACGCCAATTTTTTTAATTTTTAATTTTTAATTTTTTTTTTATTATTATTATTTTTTTAATGTAGAGAGGAATTGTGCAATGTTCAAGACATAAGTAAATTTGATGGAGTTTTTTTTTTTTTTCAATCTATTTAATTTTTTTTTACAAATTAATTACGTAAAAAAATAAAAAAATCATTATTTCACATTGTTCTATTTTTTTAGGGCAAAAATAATTTTTAAAAATTTAAAATTATCTTTATTGGTGTTTTTTTTTTTAAAATAAATATATTTTTAAAAAATGGGGAATTTTTTTTTTTTTAAAATTGAACCAAACAAGTATAGAGCATTTGTCATTTGCAACTCATATAACAATCGGATGTATTAAGCTATGAACCAAAAACACCAACATCACCCTGCAATCACATACTCTCTTGGTTTCAAAATATTAGTCTTTTATTTTATTTTTTATTATTTTAAAATATTAGTTTCTTTTCAAAAATTAAGAACTAGAATAATATAAATTTCTTATTTTGTCATTCTTTTAAATTTATTAACAATACAAAAAGTACAATTATGACAATTGATATTCTCAAAAAATATACTACAGAGGGTAATTTTAAAAAATTAATATTTTTGAAATATAATAATTGTATTATTAAAAAATTTTAAATTTATCAAAAAGATTATTATTTTAAGAAGAAGTATTTGAAGTTTAAATGGACATGATTCACCAGATGAAAACCACATGGAGCATCTGAGCTACTTCTCTATGATGTGCTTGACCATGAAAATTGCGGTGAGGGAAAACTATGGGTTTGAGGATGATTTAGCTTGGCCAAATTAGTTCTATTTAGAAAGAATTTTTTGATTTTTAATCTTTTTTGTAAAATAAAAAGTAAAATAATTATGATTTGAATGTAATATTTTGTCTTCTTAATTTATTTAGTCTATTTTATCTTTTTATAATTTTTTAATCTCAATCCACCTCCAATCCACTTGCCAGGCAACAATGTATATTTTGATTTTTTTTTTTTCAAATAGTGACATTTGGTTAAAATTATTTTATAATAAAATTTTAATGTATTAAGGATAAATATCAAAAAAAATTCTTGAAAAGTCTAACACATACTACTATTACCAAAATATCAAATGTTAAAATAATATAACTTTTGATCTAAATGTATGATTTTAATAAAATTAGTATTTTTATAATTCTCTTGTCACAATCTAACTCCAATACCCAGAGGTTAGATGTCGCGGCAAGTCAATAACTTAGGTCATCAAAGGTCAAATCAAAATTAAATAAATTTATAACATAGCGGAATAAAATAAAAGCATACCTACATATTTATTTTATTAAAAATATACATCAGAATTTTTATTTATTTACATTGCCAGAGTTAAATTATGATTACAAAGTGTCTTATGCTTACCTCACGCACTGGTCCCGCTACTTCCAACTTATAAACAAGGGATTAACACTCCTCCCTAGGTTACATCACCTGAAAATGTTTAATAGTTATAAGCACATGGCAGAGTGAGAAATATGATAAAGAGTATAAGGGTATAAAAATCACTATGGTTAACACACTAAATAGTTTGGTTCGAATAAATAAATTATTTTAAATAACAAAACAAAACACAGAAATCATATAGTAAAATATTCATAACTACGGTACAAAACAAAACAGGGGTCAATGGATCCATAACAAACAGAAGATCATTAAAGTGACTAATCAGAGGGCCAATAGTTATTTAAGTTCCCAAAACATAAGACCTCCGTGATGGTACTTATAAAATAATGGCTCAAAAACACGTTTAAGAAACATTTATATCAATAGATTTTTTTTTTTTTATGCAAATATAGTTCATTTAACAAATAATATATCCAAAAAGCTAATATAATTTACAAATCATAATTTATATAAAATAATTTATAATAACTCAAAATATAATAAACTCACTTAATTATCGATTCTAAAATTTTCCCTGACTTCACTGTTCACCGGAACTTAGTTCCTTTACTGACTATTTTTCGTTTGCTGTTTATTTTATTTTTCCTTGCTTTCATTCCCAGCACAAATTCACATATTTACAAGTGATCTTTCTACAGCTTCTTGGTGCCAAGCATAACCACGTGGCAAGCTCAGTAATTGTCACACCTAGTAATGTTATTCATAACTTTACCCAAGGCATATCCCCCAGGTAACTCTTTATATCTATTTTCACTTAGGCCCATATCCTAAAATAATTATTGCCCATATCCTAAAATAATTATATTAACATCTCTCTTGGTGACATATAATCCCTAATTAAATTATATTTTATCACATACAATCATAACATTAAATATTTTATTTTACTATTATTATTATCATCATTATTATTATTATTAGTTGATATTAACGTGGTGTTTAATTAAATATTTAAGGTGTCACATTTCTCTTCTCCTAAATAGAAGTTTGTTTCCAAAACTTATTAATTATATTCTTTTCCAAGCGTTAATTTAACTATTTTATATAATAAAATAACTAATTTGACTCAAGGTATTCAAAAATAGATAATAGTATGATTTTTGTAAATAGTATTATTCAGGGTGTTATATCTTTTATCAAGATATGTTAAATAAGATTCATATTGACTATGAAATTCTTAAAAAAAAAATTATTACCGTCGAAATTGATATAAACAGTAACATATTACTTTAATTCATAGTAACATGTTTTTTTGACAATATTGTCTAAATATATATATATATATTACTTTATCCTTACTCAATTAGGTGCCTCCTCCTTAGGAGATTTATGAAGCAAAATAATTGAACGTCTTTTTCACCAAATAAGGATCCAAAATTTTGACTAAATTTTTCTTTTCAAATATTGCTCCCCGTCTATCTTAAAATGAGACAAAGAAAGGTAGTAAGTCCCACTATAATTTGACTGAAGAGGCCCTTTTATAACCAAAAGAGACTACTGTTTGCCTTGTGAGTGAATATTGTTAGCCTTGTGAGTGAATAATCTTGACTTGAAAGGAGCATCAGGAGCACATGGGAGCTGTCTGCTGCTTTCGGTGAGTGACTAAAGTTGATGGTTGCCTTTTATTGTGCTGAATTTGTCGGTGGGATGAATCATGATGAATGATGAATAGTAATGTTAACTTTTTGATGAATAGTGAATAGTAAAGTTGACTTTTTTCACTATTTATTGCTTGGAGGTATGTGACTAAGGGAATCAATATAGATATATATATATATATCAACAACTTTTCTCTAAAGACGAGTATTGATTGAAGCTGATAATTATAGCTAGATAGAATCCAATGACTGACTTAAGTATAAGGGTCCTGAGCATCTTAAAACTCGGGTCCATATGAATTTTGAGTAGTTGAACCTTCAGAAGAGTTTGAACTGTCTGAACCATCTTCTGAACTGTTGTTATCTGAGTCTAACTCGGCTTGGGCCATGAGGAGATGAGCCATTTGGAGGAACTCATCTTTAGATGACTTGGACTTGGGCTTATTGTTTGATCTGGACTTATCCTTTGACTTAGGTTGGTCATTACTGAGCTTTGCTGACTTAGATTTAATCTTTGATTTGGATGACTTGGGCTTGGAAGAGCTGGTTGTTGGGCTTCCAAGATTGACTGGAGAAAGTTGGCTTCCTTGTGTCAATGGAGCAGTTGGGTTCTGCTGGGCTTTAATCATGGCAGGTGTAGGGGCATGAATGTTGATTGGAAATTCAGTTTGAATAATTTCAACAATGCGTGGAATCTTGAAATTATCCCACCATTTAACCATGTGTTGCTGGTAAATAACATCATCAGAAATACCATATTGCCATTTGAATATCCAAGGGATTTTGTGTTTTGATATAAAAATAAGCAATGAAGGGAATTTCCTTTGTTGTGGAGTGAATGAGAAAACAATGGAGAAATAATTGACTTGATCCATAATTATAGAGGGGAAGATTTATGGGATGGCGCCATACTGAGTCCACCATCGAAGAAACCAAGTAGGTAATTCAGATTTGAATTTTTGATCAAACTAGAGAAACCAGGAGTGACTATTTGACTCATTTTGATACAAGAGAACTTTGAACCAAGCATCAATGTAATCATAGTAACTGTATTGAATTAAATGACCAAGCAGATCTCGTAGTTGATAAGGAGAACCCCAATCAACCAGAGAAATAAAGTTATGAATATAGAGTGAATGGCACACAATTTTACTTATGTAAGTGCGATCATAAATAGGTATAATCACAATTGACTGATGGTTGAATATGATGTCTTTATAGAAAGTAATTGTTTTTTCTGGATGGAGAGGAATAAAATGCCATCTAGGAGGGAAATAAGATTTAACCAGATCATGAACAGTACGACTCTTTGGGTGACTAGGTTCTTTGAAAAAGAGATTAGTAGTGGTGGATTTAACATAATCAGATCGGGCTGATTTAATAGGATTAAGAGGGTATAGAGTAACTGCTTGACTAGATGAAGCAAAAGGATCAGTAGCCAAAGCAAATGTATAACTAGGTTTTGGAATGTTACCAAGAATTTGGTAACGGTTAACCAATTCAGCAGGATGGTATTTGGTGACTAACTCCAATGGAGGAGGAACAAACGATTGACTGGATGGGACCAAGGCTTTGGAAGGAGGCTGTTGACGAGACATCTGTGAAATAGAGGAGATAAATTAGCATCCACTAAGGATATCTAATTGATCAGTATGTTCGTGTAAACAGTTAATAATGATATATATATATATAAATCTAAGCATGATGGTGGAGGAAAAATCTGTGTTCTTGTTTGTTCAATTTGAACATAAATTGATCTGTGTTCTTATCTATATGATATATATACAAATAAAATTAAAGAATATATACATTTTTACCCATTTCCTCAAATTGCACACCCATATTTCATCTACAAGAAACCCAACAGTAATGGAAACAAAAACATACAAGAAACCCATCTCATCATAGTTACAGAGATAAATCGAGGTATATAGTAACAACAACAATCATCAAAAATATATATATATTCAAGAAGCCAGATCCCCCCAAAAAAAAAAAATGCAATATCTGAGAGAAAGAGATTCATTTCTTTCAATTTCTATAAGCAACCAAACACAAAATCAGTTAGCTTTTACGACCAGTATTATGTAGATCGGAGAGATACAAGGAGATTGGAGAGATTAGAGAGAGATAAGATCGAGGATCTAGCGGCACGACAGGCACGAGGAGTGAGATCTAAGCCACGTGAGGCAGATCAGAGATGAGCAAACTGGGACAAGTAGAGAGATAAAGGAGATCGACAGTGAGGAATTGGTGATATGGTGGTTGTCGGTGTAGATCTGTGCGATTCACCAATGGAGAGAGAGAGAGAAAGAGACAACAACCCTAAAATAAGTCAACAAAACACATAAACATATATATATATAAAGAGAGGGGTAAAATAGTAATTTTACTTCGGGGACAAACGGGGATGGGGCTGGGGACGGGGCCGAGGCTTCGATACTTATCATTGTCCTCGGCTTGAAACTGATCAGGAATTAATTTTCGAATACCATCCCCGCCTCGTCGGGGGTATTTTTCGGAAAAAAACCGCTCAAATTAGAGTCGGGAGACGGGTCCCCGTCGGATCGGTTTCAAATTACCATCCCTAATGGGCAGAGGTGGAACAGTGAAGAGACCACACGATTTTGAAAATTTAAACTTGTCATTTGACCCTGTAACGGGATCTTCTATCATCTTAGCTCAGTTAACATACGAATATGCATATTATTTTGCTTCACATATGCACCTATACATTGTTGTATAGATTATTTATTTATTTGGTTGAAATGGTAGGTTAACACGTTATGAGAAAGACAAACAGATAAACAATCACATGACATGATAATACCCAAAAAAAAAAAAAAGAAGTTCGGTTAATATTTAGATGTATTTGTAATTTATTTTAGGGCAAATTGCATATACCCTCTCGAAGTTTGGCTAAATTACAAATATCCCCCTGAGATTTGAGAAATTACAAATTCTCCCCCTGAATGTTATATTTGCATAACAAATTAGGGGGTAATTTGTTATGAAATTTAAACCTCAGGGGGACAAATTGCTATGAAAATACAAACCTTAGGGACGGGATGTAATTTTTGAAACCTCAGGGGAGTTTCTATAATTTAACCAAACCTCAAGGGAGGTATATGTAATTTGCCCTTTATTTTAAAATTTATCATTACCAAATGCGGTAAAGAATTTCAATCAGAGTAATAGGAACGGATGATAATTATTCCTAATAAACAATGGACAAGCTTGGGTGGGCTTCAGGGCCTATGTCCAGCCTAAGTTGGCACCCACGCTATGTCCGTTAATCACATCAGAAAGGGAATGTACTTCTTGCAGGCTTTGTAAAGCGAACATTCTTGCCACCATTATCCCTCTAATGCTCCAAACCCTTTTGGTGGTGTTTATTTGAAAGGATTCAAGTATGAGATAGAATTAATAATCTGTTGTTTGGTTTAAAATTTTTACATCCAGTTCATCCGAATATGAATCCTAAATTTATAAGATTGTTCTATCTTATAGGGGGTGGGACACAATTCATAGGATAACTCATCTCATGAGATTAACTAGTGAAATTATATTTTTAACCCTTTACCATTTAATATCTTTTTAAAAATAAAATTGATTTATTAAATTATTTATACTTAATAAATTTATTTATTACATTATTTAATAAATTATACTTAATAAATTATTTATTAAATTTTTTTACTTAATAAATTTTATTTATTAAATTATTTATTTTAATAATCATATGGTATTAATTATACTTGGTAAAGTAAAATAAAATTTAAAAATCTCAATTACAAATTAAAATAAATTTATGTAATTTTATTAATATTCTATTTATTTAATTTTTTAAAAGTTCTAGTAAAAAAATTAAATAAAATTTATAATTCAAATTTAATATTCTTATTATTTAGTAAATAATTTAAAAGGGCAAAATAATTTTTCAAGCATTTATCATTCTCTATAATATTCCAAACAAATATAGAATTCAATAGAATAGTCCAATCCAGACATCTAATCCCATGACTAAACAAACATATGGCATCCCAAGACTAATAGTCCAGTGAATTACAATCCCCCTTATCCAGTCTGTCCAAACAAACATGTTGTTTGTGTTTTGGAAAGCCTAAAAAAAAAGTATTTTTTCCCCCCTAATAATGGTCAAAAGTATTTTCTTTTTCAAATAAAAAAGAGAAAAAATCAAAATGACTGAAACATTTAGTATATAGTACTGATCATTTTACAACACTGAACATACACCGTTAAACGGAGTTTACATAACAAATTCATACACAACCAAACAGAGTTTCAAATTCAAACATTTCTAAAACAGTAAGCAAGCAAAAATGCCAAACCGAAGTGTCTCCTACACAAAGAAATCATACATGCACTGACATCGACGACCACTTGAAACTCACATATGGTCAAGTGCACAGTGAAGTGTCTCCTTCCATACCACATCCAAAATGTTAAAAGCCTCGATGAAAAAGGAAAACGAATGAGAACCAATATAATTTACAAAGAAGAGGACTTACAAGTTCCTTATCAAGTTTGACAGTATCCTCTTTATAACAAGCAAGTGTAGCCTGAAAATATGCACTGTCCTTCTTGAGCCTTGCAATGTCTTGTTTAATGTGTAAAACTTCAGTCAAATTACTGAGCTGAACTGCTGTAGAATCTGTAAAACAAAATATAAAATGAGGAGGATTATAGAGCAGGTGATAGAGGTAGTTTGGAGAGTAATATTCAGCAATGTTACCAATTAAAATTATGATTCTAAAAAGTTTAGACACTTTTACTGATCAAAATAACAAAATCAAGAACCTTACCATTTCCTCCTTTTCCATCCTGAAACTACCAGAAGAAAACAAGAAAATTAATTAGAAAACAAGAAAATTAATCAAAAAACAAAAATAAGAACAATTTTCTTCTACCTAACAAAGTTACAAAATCTCTCTCAAAGAATGAATGATTACTTGTAATTATATCAAGCAATTATAAAGTCTTATTTGTTTAAAGGGGAAATTATACTTGTCTTCCCGATAATTTGCCTCCCATGTCAATTTGGTCCCTATAATTTCATTTGTATCAATTTTGACTTGTAAATTTTCACATTGTATCAATTTAGTTCAATTGATAACATCATTTAAGAAATTGGACATAAATTAAGGGCCACATGGTCCATTCAAAAGGGAATGAACCATTTTAAATTGGATGCTAACCCCTTAATCACTCTGCGAAAACTGAATTGAGTATTTTGCCCCTTCATTTTATTCAAACTTTTTAATTAACGTTATCAATTGGATTAAACTAACACTACGTGAAAAATTCAAGGGTAAAATTGATGCAATTAGAACTACATGGAACAAATTGACACAAGAGACAAACTACAAGGACTACCAAGATTTGCCATTGTTCAAAAAATGTAAATGAAGAGAGAACAAAAACCAATAAACTAGGTTTTAACTTGCACATACTTATTCTTTGGATCATCTAGATTCATAAATACTGATAAATAAAGATAGTTACATCAGATTAAGAATTAAGCTGACAATTTGTGCTCATCCCAACGTTTTGCACCATGAACATATAATAACATCAAATCAAATAAATGAACTTGAGGAATAATTTGAGTCAGCACTTAGTGTATATCTTTTTTGCACCAAATCACAAAACAAACCTACAATAATGTCATGACATGAACCCACCCCTATGGGTTAATAACATAACCGGCCAGTAATCAAGAGATTACCTACGGCCTCAATCCAAACCAGACATAACTCATCAGAGTAAATGGACCAAACGGAAGCAAAAATTTAAAACTTTGTTCATAGAGCTGTGCTTACATGGCACATCATAACAAACCATGCATACACATATTAATAACTCACATCAGAAAATACAGTAACATAAAGTTCTGTACAGACAGGATTATCCAAGTCTAGGTTAGCCAATCAAAACTATATACAAACGTATCCAAAGTCCTCGCCAACATGACAAAATAAAACAGGGTAGCAAAAGGGCGAAGACGAGTCTCGTGCGTGAGACGTAAGGCTGACTCTTTAAAACATTGGTTGTTCCACACAAACTTCACTGAGACTGGCTTTGGACCTCTCTTGGCTCACCTACAAACACACGAATGAGCGTCAGCGAAAGCCCAGTGAATAATATCAAATAAAGTAGATACATTAGAACAACGTACGTCAGACGGCCTTGGGCCCAATTCATATTGCTATCTAGTATGTATATATAGATCAAGTGACTGCGGTTCCAAACACATCGAACGGCCTCGGGCCCAATCTATTCATGTCAAACTGGCCTTTGGCCCGTTCAAACTTTCATTCATGTCAAACTGGCCTTCGGCCCATTCAAACTTTCATTCATGTCAAACTGGCCTTTGGCCTATTCATTCATTCGTATCAAACTTTTGTCCACAATTCAATTTAACAGACTTATAGGAAGATGAGCAATTGGACAAATGGCATATTTCAGATATCTTTGTTAAGATATTACTCACAGTGATCGGTGGGATGATTTGCCCTGGAGTTCAACCCTACACATTCCATGAACACAATGGGTCACAAACAATTTAATCCGTTCTTAATTCACATATTCCTCTTTAGGCTTCATTCTTATCCTTTTAACTCATTTACGATGCTTAATGCATGCCTAAGAGTACTTAGAAGTGGAAGGGAACGGAAAATGGAACACAGAACACATTTACAAAATTTCAAAAACAGGGGTCTCCGCTCGAGCGTAGACTTTCCCGCTCGAGCGGACCCAATAGGTCTGCAAAAGTTCTGGTTACATCATTTTTACGCTCGAGCGTAAGTTCGGACGCTCGAGCTGAAGGTCATCCTACATAGCTCCCCGCTCGAGCAGATATCCATGACTGTAAAAATACTGGGAGCCCGCATTTTACACTCAAGCGGCAGTTCCCCCGCTCGAGCGGACGTCAAGAATTCTGGGTTTTCCAGAACTTGTTCTTGAGCTCATATTTGACCTTCAAAGGCTTAAAATCCACAATTCTGGTTTCAAAACATGCAAATACAATATATAGCACGTGGATGTAAACAACATGAGGCCAATCATTCAAAATCATGATCCAATTCTTCAAAATTAATCATGGCTCGTGCATTCAACTCTCATATAAGCTCCATAGCTTTAATAATCAAACATGCATGTCAATTTTGACTTCATTTCTATTTCAAATGATGCAATTGGTGTTCATTCTCATGAAACTCAATAAAAACATGCTTGCATGTATGATCCAACTCTCAATCTTTTATAATTTACATGCTACATGTTAGATCATGAAAATTTATGGCAATTCATAGCAATTTTATGCATACATGTGCATATCTCATCAAAATCAACACAACTCATGATCTAACTTATCAATTAGTCTTCAATTCACAAAATCACAACTCAAATTCAAGAGTCAAAGGTTGATAACTCACCTAGGAGCTTTAATCCTCCAAACTTATGCTAAATTCTTGAGTGTAGCTTCAAAATCCTCAAACTTCTTGACCAACCCTTCAATTTCCTACACTCTCCCTCTCTAATTCAGTTCTCTCACTCTCTAGAGAGCCAAAATTAGCCAAAATGAAATAAAAGAGAGGAATTTAGTGTATAAGGGTCCTTTATATAAGCTCTCATAAGCACAACTAATTAAGGATAAATAATTGAGCACTAAAGCACCAATTTAATCTATTTAATTTGATCCGAATCAATTTTCAATTAAATTTCACCATAGGCTCTAAAAATTACGCCCAACACAATGACGTAATCAATTTCGGGTTCTGCGGCCGATAGGGCCTTCAATTTAAATTCCAAAGCAGATAATCAAACAGATATTCCTACGGTGAACAGATAGAAATTCAAAACCACATATTTTCACATAAATGGCACACAGAATCATATCAAACACATAATCACGGTCATAATAAGGACCAATTAACATAACACGGAACAAGGTTATCACAAATAATGTCTCCATTAATATCAAAAACCAAATGAATGCTGGTAAAATGAGAACAGCCTAAAGAAGGGTTCTTTTGTAAAAGCAAACACTATTGCCACCACCACCCCTCGTAATGACCCAAAATTCTCTTGTGTCTCATCAAGGCAGTGGCCACAAAAAAATCTGTCATAATTTGAGCTTTACCTTGATAATCTAGTGATCTAGGAGTTGTAAAGGTTGAGTCTGGGACAATGGAATACATTGCAAATAATGCTTCTATAAAAGTAGATTGCAACTCTTTGAAGATTCTCAAATTTTGAGGTTACCATTATTGAAATGAATCTAATAATAAACATATGTATTTGAGGAAGAATGATTTTATTGGATGGGAAATCTATGATGTGCACCCCTAAAGTGGAAGATATACTTTTTGTGGTGAGCAAAACCTTGTAATACTTTTCTTGATGAGAAAAGTTATGTCATTTTCTGGTTTATGTCACAAAATCTGTGGGGTTGTTATGAAGGGCATACCATATGCACCCTTTTAGGGGTGCACATAGTAGTGTCTCCCTTATTGGAGAACACTTCATAACTTGAATAAAATTTATAGGATATTGTTCAAGTTGAAAAAATAGAAAGGCGTGGACAAAATTTTGACAATATAATACTTCTATTTGTGTAAATGCACTTGTTTGAAGTATTCTTGCAGCTATAATGTATATGACCTTTAAGCAGAAAACAAATCTTTACACCACTCCAAACACATGGTTGGAAGTGGATTTTGTTTTCCATTGTTGAGTCAGTTTTGACAAAGTTAGAAGAAAACAATAGGTATCCAGTTTTAAATAATTAAGGTTGTCAGAACTCGGGATCAAGAAAGAATAAAGGAAGATTTCATGCTAAAATATAGGAAACATTATGTTTTAATTGAAATAAAAATTTCTATGATATGAACAATATGTCATTCAATTACAAGAATTAATTTTGATGTATATTACCTGTTTGGTTCAAGGCCAGATTCCTTAAGTCTAGACTTAATATCTTCTATAGCATAGAGGAAGTGGTTCATTGTTACTTTGACATCCTTCTAGACATGCTTCACTAGTCCCCTCTCCCCTGCCTGGACCACAGCATATAAATGTGCACGGGTGACTAGAGATGCAAGGGCAGAGCCACTACAGCCATCCGTCATGCAAGCTGTGCGAACAAACACATGCACAATCTCATTTCATAATGATGAATTCATGTTTCCACTTGCACAACATTCTTGTTCAAACAATTTACCAATGTCTTGAAGATTCACATCTTTATAGAGTACAAATGCTTGTCTCATGTTCCTTGTGTTGATGTCCAAAATTTGCAAGCGCCCTCGCTCATCTGGGTACTCTAATTTGACATGTAGTTCGATTCTACCTTCCCTAAAAACAAATACAAGAAACTATATTTCTTGTTTTCATTGAGTTAGAAAAATGATAAGTCAATAAATAGCGATTTATATATATTTGTTTGGTTACCCATAAAAGATGAATGTGTATACATAATTTAACTTTTCTTTACTTTGATAAATTCAAATTTTCAACATACCATTCGAGTTCAAAAAATGTGAGATATTGTTGAAAAAGAATAAAGAAATCAGCAAAGAACAACACAAGGGAGAGAATGTTACCTCAGTAGTGCTTCATCGATGAGCTCCTTTCGATTTATAGTAGCAATAATAAAAATGTTGTTCAATACTTTCATGTCATCAATCTGAAAGGCATGCAAATTTTCAAGTATTGCCTAGACAAGGAGAAACAATAAACAGAACAAATTGAAAAAAGAAATATGAGAGATATAGACCATGGTAAGTAGTTGGTTTACAAGCATATCATCCATATGGTATTGTCCCATAGCTACCCCTCTTTTCTACAAAAAACCGAAAACATATTTAAGACATGATTTGCAATATAGATATGGAACCAAAAAATACCATTCTCACTCTCTCTTAATGCTTATTATTAATATTCTCCTTGTTGTGACCTCTGCCCTTTATTTATGTCGCAAACTTGTCCTAAATCGCCTTTCTAAGCTACTCAAGCTTGGTTCACACAGTCTAAAGGGTTCTTCCACCTATTGTCAATCAGTTTTTGGTTGGATGCCTCCAGTATTTTTAACATGGTGTTAGAATTGAGTCTTAAGTAATTTATTACGGGCCAAGACTCCACTCCAGGTGTCTTTCTTTGGTTTCTCTCATCTCCACTTGCAGTTGGACAGCATGTTCAAGAAATGTTAAAATTCGGCCTCATGTTTGAAAAGTGTTAGAGACTTGTTCCAAATCGTCTCTCTAAATCACCGAAGCTTGATTCATATTGTCAAGAGGGCCCCTTTACCTATTGCCAATTGATTTTGGGATTGATGCCTCCAATATTCTAACAATCTACAAGAAGATTGTGCTTAATAAAGAATCTTAGGGCTTGCACAAAACTCTTCAAAAAAAAAAAAAAATTATACCTCCACAAGAGACTATGTCACATGTGCAAGAGTGTTCGGGACTTGTCCCACATCACCTCTCTAAGTCACCCAAGCTTAGTTCGTATAGTCTATAGGGCCCTTTCACCTATTACCAACCAATTTTGGGTTAGATGCTTCCAATAATATAACAATATACAACAAGATTGTGCTTAATAAAGAATCCTAGGGATTGCACGAACTCTTTAATTCTTTTTAGTCAAATATTGCTTCATGCTTAATTTTGTTAAGGATCTTTCTTACCTAGTATTAGGAAGAAAATTGAAGTTCTATATGTGGTTGTGTGGGTGATTTGAGGCTACATGAGCTAGTAAAGGAGCTTTCTGGAAAGAATGTTGGATTATGATATGACACTAGGTCATTAGATACTAGCTAGGTGAAAGCAAAGACAACCTTCGGAAGAGAAAGAGTGAGTGAGTTGTTATAGAGGTCTAAAAGTGAATAACCAAAACTATAAGCAAGAGGTGGAGATGGTTAGATCATCTCCATGCATGGAGGTGGAGGCTATATTTATAGATTGATTGGGCTATATGGGCCAACTCACTTGGTGGCTGGAATGGTGGTCACACATGCTTGGATATGAAGCACTCACTTGTCTTTATCATGTTCTAGAGTTGTCTTCATGTCGAGATCTCGCTAAGGTTGGTCAAGTGCAGATCCCTCCAACAAGAATAGGATACGGCATCTTGACAAATATTCAATGCCAATAAACCAAGTCCAAAATCCCTACGAGCTCATACAACAGTCATGAGGTTGCGTGGATGCCTCGTAACCGTGGCACCAAACCCAAAGGTGTACCTATGCCCTTCTATCGATCTAGACTGGCATGAGTGTATTAGAGTGATGGGAAAACAAGTGTAGAATCATATAAGAGATGTACATTTAGATGCAAACTTGGCTTGCCCAAAGGGGCCCAAGTGGATATGAGAGTGCCTAGGTGAAGAGCCCTTAATCTTGGAAGGAAGGCCAAGTGTACCCACAAGACTCCTTGGAGATAGCCTCCTTTAATTTTGGTATGAGAGATGCCACATCGTGTAGTGCATAGAGGTTTTGGGATAAAGGGATCACATGCTCAATACCACTGTCTTGGTGAAGTTATGAAGTACATGTAGATGTGATGATCACCTAAGGTCAGTCAAATGCTTCCTATATGACAAGTTACTTTTTATGTGCAAAACAATTGAGTGCTTATTGTTTGGGAACCACTTTCTAAAAAAATGGTTTCTGGGTGACCATTACTTTTGGGGACTTCAGATAAGATATAGTGCCCTTCTTACCTGTTATTTCTGAATTCAAGACTTTTAACAATGACCAACCTTTTTCATATAGAATAGCATTTCTATGTTGACTGTCCACACTAATTAAAGCATAGGCTTTGTATAAACCAATAAAAAATTTAGAAGTGGATGACAAAGTGAATTGCAAATCATAGGGCATAGAAAATAATGTGAAAACAATGCTGATTAATCTAGATTACACACTCAATGGTGAATGCTTGCCTCAGAAAAGCATATTGATGTAGAAGCATGAAACTTAAGCCTTGTATCTTATCTTATTCTCAATGTGTTAAAAGATGAGTAACATTACAGTTAGTAAGTCTGGAGTACAGATCACTACTACCAAGAAGGAATAACAAGACATCCCACAAGCAACAAATTGACCAGGTTATGACATGGGAATGGAATGGAGGAACAGAACATATAATACATGTGAATACAAGGAAACCAAAATGATATAAAACCATAACAGGGAAAAAAGACTAGAATTATGTAGAAAACCTAGGTCTGATATTTTGAAATTCACATATGTATAACACAAATTGCAAGTTCCACAACTAACAACATTGAAGGAGCAAATGTTGTATATGTGCTCACCTTAGCAATTGAATCAATTTCATCAAATATGATGATATGCAGGTCACTTTTAGCTCCTGAAAGAAAAGATTAAAATGATCTCACTATGAAATGCACAATGAAGTGAATTTAAAATTATGATATGAACTATGCAACTTTACCATATCTGTTTTCATCCTCATTGGCTGCTTTAAAGAGTGACCTTATTTTCCTCTCTGATACACCTTGGAATGCATTTAACACATCTGGTCCATTTATAATCTGGATGAATGGGAGGAGAAAAAGAAGTGTCAGAATAAGATAAACTAGTGGAGAGAGAGAGAGACCAGGGGCTCTTTTGCGTTTAGTAATTTCCAAATGCTTCGTGCTACCAAGGTTTTTCCAGAACCTGGTGGACCATATAGTAGCATGCCTCTTACATGCTTCAAATTCAACCTAGCACAAGAAAGTCAATAGTTAATAACTAAAAGCTAAGAAGCATAGAAACAGACACAAGACACGTTAACACATAAATTTTCAAAAAGTGTAAGACATGACCCGTGGGGGACACACACAAAATATATGATTTTATATATTATGTCAAATATATTTCATTCAAATTTATAAGGGCAAATTACGCTATTAGTCCCTATAGTTTGGGGCTTGTGTCACTTTAGTCCCTGACTTTTTAATTTTTGAGCTCGAATTCTATAAAACTAAAGCTTTGGGATTATTTTGCGGGTTGAACAAAATTCTAGAAGTGATATATACACCTTGAGAGCTCTTGACTCCTCCTTTTTCTATTGCAAGGCATCTTTGAGCTAACCTAGCTTGCTTATACCACCTATATACACCATATACAACCTTGTCTTACCACCCTAAAGCCATGTGTAGACACCACATTTTTTACCGTCCTCAAGACTTGGACGTCATCAATTGTGCACTCGATGATTGTGTTCGTTTGTGTTCGTTTTGTGCGCCCGAAGTCCTCGGCGGAACGCCTTGTCTTTGAGCCTCTAAACCTTATCTATTTTGTGCTTGTTTTTGGACCAAGATCTTGTTGCCTCTAGTCTGGAGGAGTGGAAGACATGTTAGCCAGCCCCCTAGGCTGTCGGCCAAGGCTTGTTCTTGTTGGCTACCAGTGGCAACCGATGGCCATTTGTCTCTTTTTCCAGATATTTGTTGCTAGCTGTGCCAGCTGTTGCTCACTGAGTTGCATCTTCATACATGTGTATGGTGAGATGTTCACAAGCTCAAGACTTGTTTTTCTATATATAGGGGGTGTCCTCCCCATTTTTGAAGGTTAGCATTTTTAGAACAAAAATTTCTCTCTCTCTCTCTCTCTCTCTCTCTCTCTCTTGTTATTTTGCATACACTTACCTAGTTTCTTTTGGCTTTTGCATATCAACCCTTAACCAAACACTCTCACCTTTGGGCTAAGATTACTTGGAGCCTCCTTTGAGATCTAGAAGGTGGTTTAAGCTCATATTTGTGCCTATTTTGTGCTTTGTTTCAAAGGCATAGAACTTACCCTATTTAAGCTTGTTTTCAATACTTGTTTTGCCATCCTTTCTTATTGTTTTAACGATGGTTTTGAAGTGAAAAAACCTCTGTTTTTATGACCTAAAAATGGTAGTTTGAGGTTATTTTGTGTTAAGGGGTAGTCCACCCTTCTTGCTTCTTTGCTTGTAAAGCTCTTATACCATCTTTTCATCACTTTCAAACCAACTTTTTTTGGCCTTTTAACCATTGAATTTTAGAGGGTTTTCAATGGTGAAAACCTTATTTTGAAGTCCAAAATTGGAGGGGTTAGCCTCCCCTCCTTGTGTCTTGTTTGCATGCCTAGTTAGCCTCATATGTTAGCATGTTTTTATAGCTTAATTTAGCTTAAGTCCAGCATGTTTTTGCCTCTAAAATAACCTATTTTGGCTCTATTTTGGGCTGGTTAGTTCAGTTGAGGCTTGTTTTGCATAGTTGTACTGTTAATTCCTTCACTAGCTTGGTGTTTTGAGGCATTTACCACTATTGTTTTGAGTTAATAGCATGTTTTAGTTGTTGTTTTGCACTCCATTTTAGCACTTAAAATCTTTGCAATCTCCCTCTATTCTTCACTCTGTTGTTTGCTTTGAAAGTGGTTTCAAACCACTTGTTTGCCTAAGCGTGAAATTGAGGTATTGCACCTAATGGTTTAATCCCTTAGGGGCTTCCTTACCAACGGTGTAATGCCTCTTTCATGCCCAAGGCTACTTGAGGTTTGAGCCATCTTTCCATTAGAGGATACTCACTCTTGGACTTAATCGATTAAAGAATGAATCGGTAACGTAAAATGAGTAAACAAAATGAGCGAGTAAAAGGGGCAAAATAAGCATATTTTGTGTTGCATTGCATGTGTTTGAATTGGACGTTAATTTGAACACAAGGAAAATAGGACGTTTCATACTCAAAAGTGATGAAATGTGCCACTCTCCTTAGTCACCATCCCCCTTGATCATGCATGATAGGGTGGTGGTCTTTTTGAGTCTTGTTTTGCACTTATTAAACTTGTTCAAACTTGGTTCTTTGGCCATCATGCATGGAAATTGCTTGATTGGTGGTTTGAGAGTCAAGAGTTACACTCTTTGAACTTGTTTAATGATAAGGAGGGTAACAGTACAAACAACCCTTGAGAATATACTGTTTTGCCTTTGTTTGCTCTCTGTTGTAACAAAAGGAAGTTCATGTCAGCAGTGGCCGACGGGCCACCAGCAGTAGCCGACCGGCCATTAATGGTAGCCGACGGCCACTATTGGTAGCTGACCGGCCATCAATGAAATTTACACAGTATGATTGGTATGGTGGAGCAGAGGCATTCTAGGAGTTCGTAGCACTGTTGGTGTTCAAATGTGCAAACAGAGGTGTTCACTTCCCGAGGCCTTTTAGCTGCTTTGCTTAGTTAATTAGTGGTAGCTAATTCTTGCAAGTGATGTAATTATTCAAGTAGATTAGCTAGTTAATTCATGTTGTAATTAATTAGACTAGTTGCTATGTAATTAGTTAGTTAAGCATTTAGCTAATTAATTTGATTTGTAATATTTAATTAGCTTAGAATAGTTAGTTAAATAGTGTTGTAATAGTTAGCTTAATTAGCATAGCGAGTTAGTGCTTATTCATTCGGACCCTCCTTCGTGAGGGCGTAATGTTGTAATAAGTGTGCATGCTTGTGTGTATGTCTTCCAACCCCACGTCTTTCTCCCTTTTATTTAATCGCTTTTGATGGTTAGATTAGGGACATTTTTCAATTAGCATATCTTATGCTCGCATGTTTGCATCCATTCATTTGTCTTGCATGCACTGAGGCTAAGCACATCATTCAAACTGCATTGTCAATTCAATACTTCTTTGAAGACGTGTTTCAAAGCATGCTATCAAAGTGTTGCAAATACTATGATTAAGTAGCCAAGCCTATTTAGTTACATCATTGCATGTGTTACATTAGTCATTTAACATAGTTAGGAATCATGCATTTTTCTAACTTTGTTTTCTTTCTTGGTTCGGAGTACTCGGTGAATTTTATGCTTTAGCATACTTGCATGAGTGTGATTGCCATGTTGCCATGTTTCGCATGCTTGCCATGAGGCTATGTGCTTACTTGTTAAACTGTTTGAATACCTGTGGATGAAGGCTTGTTATTTGAATTGGAACAATTCAACGAATGTATGTTTTAAGCCCACTTTGTTGAGTGGCAAATTATGTTTTAAGCCCATTATGTTTGGTGGCAAAATCTGCATCTTTAAGCCCACTTGAGGGTGGCAAATTCAAACCGTTTTCGCAAACAAACATGACTTAAAATGTTCCAATTCTTGCGATGTAGTCTATACTTGTATGCAGACTCATCACATAGTAAGGTTAAATTAATAACCGGAATTAGAATGCATAATGCTTATAAAATATCATATCATGATTAGTAGAGGCCGATCTTTGATCGGGCGAGCAGGGGTGCTTATTTCAGGACCTTCCTCTCTCGTATCTAAGTTCCCGAGCTGTGGCAACTTTGGTGATGACGGACACGTGGCCTTCGGTATGAGTCAGGGTTTCCTAAATTTTCCCAAAGCAAAATATTTAGGTGGTGACTCTATATCTGGCAAAGTAGTCTAATTTTGGCATTATTTGATTTAAAATTGATTTTTCAAAACAATTTGCCGAATTTGGACTCTTTGGTGTTTATCAGTTTCACATTGCACTTGTGAGACTAGATTCAGAACTGCGGGAGTCCGAACTGTGAGGCCTTCTTTTCAAACCTTTCCAAAAGACAGGGCGCAAGAAAAAGGCGAGTCCACACCTTGGTTGATCTTGGAGAAGTATAATTCAAGCTTGAGAGTACATTGAAACCAAGTTTGAAACATTAACAACAAGCTTACTTCTTGAAAAGTATAAGCTTGTTTACTCTTCTCTTGCCTTCATTTCTATCATTTACTTTATAATTCTTGCTATTTTGGATTGTTTTGAGCTTGTTTGAAGTGATTGGAGTTGAGTTTGAAAAGTTACCAAAAAGGAAAAGAGAGCTTGCTCTTTCTATACCTTTACTTATAACTCAAACGTTTTCTTTTTCACTCTTTTTCTTTGGTATTTACACTAATTTTCAAAGGTTTTGAAAGGCTAAAAACCATGTTTTGAAGCTTAAAAAGTGGAGAGGTTAGCCACCCCTCCTTATCCTTGTTACTAGCTTTAAATCTCATCTTTATTGTCTAGCTTTTCAACCCCTTTTCATGCATGTTTTACCTCTGATTTTCATGTATTAAGGGTTGTTTTGAGGTTGTCTAGGTCTTTTCAATTGGTTCATGCCTTGTTTAATACACTTTGTGGTCTCATTAAATTGGCATACTTGTTATTTGTTATGTTTTCTTTATTCGTTTTCCATGTTTGGAGTCTAAGTTTACTAATCAATCAACCGTCCATATCTTTCATTCATGAGAATGGTTTCAACCAATTGAGGTTGTTCAATGCATGTAAAGGAGACCTACACTTAATGGCTTAATCTCTTCGTAGATTCATCGTCAACGGTGTAGTCTCAATCTCATGTCTTAGAAAGACCTCTTGTTTGACATTATTTCTTGTTTAGAGGACTTTAACATCACATTTGGACAAATGGACTAATGAATGGCAATGACTAAAACAATTGGCTTAAAACTTGGGTTAACACACTTAAAGAAAGTGGCTTAATAGCTGGAACTTGGCCAGACGTTATGCCAAGTTTCTTGTGTCAAGGGTCATCAAGCATCAATTCATGGTGTTTTCGATGTCCTTGAAGTGTCTCAACTTCCTTTTTTGAGTTCATTCTATGACAAAAGAGAAAGGCGGTCATTTGCATTACATTCATTGATTTTTGTCCCAAAATGATATCTGATATCATCAAGCGATCATATCACTCATTGATGGTTTTGGAATCAATCCCAACCTTCTCTTGAGGCTGTCCCATGACAGAGACGAAGGGAGGGACAAATAGAGCTTGAAAATGCTCTATTTGCACTGTTTTCACCTTAGAGCACAGAAACGGAGCTTTGCACCAAATCAATGCACGGCCAGCCCTTGGTGTGTGGCCAGCAGTGCAATTTTGCAGAAACAAAGGCAGTGGCTGAAGGTGAAACAGAGGCGGCCTGGACAGACAGAGCAACTTTCAGGCGATGCGCATGCAACCTCCATCTATCTCTCATTATGCTCATATCGAATGCATTCTGTTATTTAATTGTTTCATTAGCATAATAGTTGTGTTGTAATATTTAATTAGCCTAATTAGTTGTAGCTAATTATTCGGTGTTGTATTAATTAATTAGCTTAGATAGTTAGTTAATAAATAACTAAACTAATTAACTAATTTATTACAACACTTGAAATGAGTAATTAACTAACTGTAATTAGCTTAATTAGCTTAGCTTAGCTTGGTTAGCTAGTTTATTCATTCAGACTCTCCTTCGTGAGAGCGTAATGTAATAATGTGTATGTCTTCCAACCCCACGTCTTTCTCCCTTTTATTTAATCACTTTTAACGGTTAGATTAGGGACATGTTTCAATTTAGCATACCTTATGCTTGCATCCATTCATTTTATATTACATGTATCGAGGCTCGTTGCATCATTCAAACTGCATTGTCATTTCAATACGTTCTTTGAATATGTGTTTAACCACATGCTATTTAAATGAATCATATGCCATATTAGTAGTCAAGCCTGTTAATTGCATATTGCATGTGTTGCATTAGGCATAATTGTATAGTTAGGAATCATGCATATTTTTCTAACTCATATCTTCTTAGCTTGGAGTACCAGGTGAGTTTTTAATGCTTTAGCATACTTGCATGAGTGTGAGTGATTGTCATGACTAGCATTCTTACCATGAGGCTAAATGCTTATTTGTTAAACTGCTTGAATGCCGGTGGATGAAGGCTTGTTGTTTGAATTGGAATAATTCAATAAATGTACGTTTTAAGCCCACTTTGTTGAGTGGAAAATTCGCAAACTTTAAGCCCACTTAAGGTGGCAAATTCAAACCACTTTCGAAAAACAAACATGAAATTGAAATGTTCCAATTTGAGCAAACTAGTCTATACTTGCTTGTGCGCATTGTGTAGTAAAGCTAGCTTAATAACTAGAACAAGAGCACATAATATACATAAAAATCGTATCATGATTAATAGGGGCCGATCTTTGATCATGCAAGCGGGGGTGCTCAATTCATGACCTTCCCCTCTCATACCTAAGTTCTCGAGCCGAGGCAACTTTGGTGATGACAGACACGTGGCCTTTGGCACGAGTCATGAGTTTTCTAAATTTTCTCAAAAATAAAATATTTAGGTGGCAACTCTGTATCAGGCAAAGTAGTCCAATTTTGGCATTTTTGATTCAAAATCGATTTTTCAAAAAGGTTTGCCGGATTTGGACTCTTTGGTGTTTATCAGTTTCACATTGCACTTGTGAGATTAGATTCAGAACGGTGGGAGTCCAAACTATAGGCCTTTCTTTCAAACTTCCGAAAAGGGGCGCGAAAAAGGAAAGCTACACACACCTCTTTTCCTCCTAATCGATCAAATTTTGCAAATCTTAAGGAATTTCTTTCTCTTCGTTTTTATCAGAGTTTTGGAAAAAGGTTTTTGAAATTTTTTTGGTCAATGCAATGAACTAAAGGCACAGAGAAGTAGGCAAAATTTATGACATCTTTATTCAGAAGAAACTCTGACTCAGTGATGACAACAGACTCAAAAGAAAACAACAAAGAAGACCTAGACAAGACAAAGATGTCTAGGCTAGCACTCCCAAAATCAATAGATTTTGCCTAACTAGATGTAGACACCCCATTTTTTACCGACCTTAAGACTCAGACGTCATCGTTTCATCACTCGATGATTGCGTATGTTTGTGCTCGGTTTGAGTTTTCGGAGCCTTCAGCCGAGCACCTTGTCTCGGGACCTCTTAACTTTCTCCTCTTGGCCTGGTTTTTGGACCATGCCTTGTTGCCTTTGCCTAGAGGGAAACAAAGGTCTGTAGGCTACTTTTTGTAGTCGTAGACTACCTTTCCCTCTCATAGGCCACCTTTTGCACCCGTAGACTAGTCTCAGAGGCTTCCGGCTGAGTGCCTCGCCTTGCAGACTCTTGTCTTGCTTCCTTTTTGGTTTATTTTTGAACCAAACCTTGTTATCCTTTGTATGGAGGGTGGAACAGGGGTGTAGACCAGTTTCTCCCTCTGTAGACCACTTTTTGTCCCTGTAGACCACTTTTGGTGGTCGGCCAGCTAGGTTGGTGGTCTGTGGACCACCTAAGGTGGTTGGCAGCCTACCACCACCTTCTACTCTTTGTGCAGACCCTCTCTCCCCCTTGCCAACCAATTTTTGTTCCTGTAGACCACTTTTTCTGGTCGGCCGACTAGTTGAGGTGGTCGGCCGACCACTTTAACTAGTCGGCGGCCATCCTGCATTTTTTGCAGATATTTTCCTTGCCAATTGTGCCAACTGTTGGGCATAGAAGGCATCCTCCATACGTGTATGGAACGATGGCTTCAAGTCTCTAGCTTGTTCAACAAGCTTGAGGCTTGAATTTCTATAAGAGGGAGGCTCTCTCTCTATTTCCAAGGTTCACAAAATTTGCTTACAGCTGAAGTTTACTCTCTCTCTATATATATATATATTTCTCCCTCTCTCTCTATACTTGCACTTTGTTTGTGCTCAAAAGTGCCATTTCTTCACACTTTTGCACACAAACACATAGTGAAACACCTTCACTCTTGGGCGGAGGTTCTTGGAGGTTTGTTTGAAGCTCAAAAGCTTGGTTTTCACCTCTGAAGTTGCTGCTTTGAAGTGGTTCTTCAAGGGTGAGTCTTCATCATTTTAAAAACTTTGTTTATATTGCTTATTTGGCCCTATTTGCATGCTTCTTTTGGATTAACTTTAAACTGCAAAAAGCTTCATTTTCAAGTGCTTAAAGTGTTTGTTTGAGGCCTCTTTGGTGTTGGGGGTGGTATACCCCCTTTTGTGCCTTGTTTGGCCTTGTTTTGTGCCATCACTTTAGGCCTTTGAGATCACCTTTGTTTGGTCTCTTCACCACTGAATTCTAGAGGAATTTCAGTGGTGGAAAATGTGTTTTAAGGCCCTAAATAGGAGGGGGTCATCCCCTCTCCTTGTGTCTTGGTTGCTTGCCTTGTTGGCCTCATGTTTGAGCTTGTTTTTTAGTAAGTGTTGGCTTTTTCTCAGCCTATTTCTAGCCTCATTTCAGCATGGCATAACTCTATTATAGCTTGGTTAAGTCACCCTATGCATGCTTTTTACACTTGTAGTGTAATCTTGCCATTTAGCCTTGTGTGCTCAATGCTTTGATCCATCATGCTAGCCTATTTTGGTCCTATCTCAACATGTTTTTTGGTGTTATTTTAGCATGCCTTAGCTCTATTTTGGGTCGGTTTGATTGCCTCTTGCATGCTTCATACCCTTGTAGTGCAATCCTCTCTATAGCCTTAACATGCATCATGCTTTGAACCATCATTTTAGCATGATTTTGGCTCCTCCCCAGCAAGCTTTTACTCATGTTTTTCCATGCTTAAGCTTTATTTTAAGTTGTTTTGGTCATGCATGCCTTGCTTTGTATAGCCATAGTGCAATCTTGCTCACTGGCTTTGAGTTTCATAGTCTCTAGCATGGCTTACTTGAGTTGTTTGCATGCTTTGGCCTCATCTCTAACATGATCTCAGTGTGTGTAGTGTAGTCATACTCTCCCATGCTTCACTCTTTTAATGCTTTTGGAGGGTTATGCTTTATGCCTCAATTATGAGCCAATTTGTATGCTAACTTGCCTAAGCCTTTAGGCTACCATCTCAGTGTGTTTTTGGTGTTATTTTACCATGTTACAACTCTAGTTTTTGTTGGTAAAGTCATCTCATGCTTGGTTTTGGTAGGTGTAGTGTAATCCTCCTCATTAGCTTTGCATGCATCATGCTTTGTGCCTCACATTCTAGCATGTGTTAGCTCTATTCCATGCATGTTTTGGCATTGTTTTGACCTGCCTTGGGACTGTTTTGAGTCACCTTGGTCCTTGGAGCTTGCTTGATATGGCTATGGTGCAAGTACCTTTGCTAGCCTTAAGCTTTGAGCCTCCTAGCATGCCTTATTTGTGATATGTGCATGATTTGGCATCATTTCTTACATGATTTCAGAGCATATTTTATTTCCACACTCTCACATTTTCCACTCCCTCAATGTGTTTGAGAGTTGCACCTTTATGCCTTGTTTGTGAGCCAATGCATAAGCATCATTCTCTTGCCATTCATGCCACCATTTCAGATCATTTTGGCCACTGTTTTGGCATGCATGAGGCCTGTTTGGTATTGGTTTAGTCCATTGAGCATTGTGTTGCATGGTCCTAGTGTTGTATCCTTCACTAGTGTTTAACGTTTAAGTGTTCTAGTATGTTGTGCATGAGTGTTTACATATTGGAACCTTGTGCATGCCACATTAACATTGTTAGATATGCATGTTGTTTGCATGTTGTTATTGCATTGTGTTTGCATGTTTGTTGCATTGCATTGTGTTTGGATTGGGCGTTAATCCAAACACAAGAAACGAGGGGCGTTTCATACTTGAAGTGATGAAACGTGCCTCATTTCTCGATCGCCAACCCTTTTGATCAAGCATGATAGAGGTGGAGGCTCTTGTGTGTTATTCGTGCATTCATTGGCATTGTCTTGTGCAAACTTGGCTTCTCGGCCATCGTGCATTACGATGCTTGGTTGGTGGCCTAAGAGTCAAGAACCATACTCCCTTGAGCTTGAAAAATGATAGGGAGGGTGGTTGTGTACACATATCTTGCAAATACACTGCTATGCCCCTTCTTGTCCTCTATTGCAGCAAAACTGGAGTCTAGCAGAATTTCTAGTCGGCAAACCAGTAAAAGTGGTCGACCGACCACTTTTTTTGGTCTACAACCAGTTTAGGTGGTCTACAGGTGGTCTACACCACCCTTTTCTGGTCGGCAGTCCACCAGGAAGTCCTCATGTTGGAGCAGAAGCAATCTGGAAGTCTGTGTAGTGTTCTGAGATCAAATGCAAACAGAGGCAATTAGGGGCATGGTAATGGATTTCCGAGCGAAGCCGACCGAGCATGCATCATTCATTATTCTGAGGCAGAGCTGTGGTAGCCTAATTTAGCTTCTTTTTCTTACTTAGTTGGTTTTGTAACTTAATTAATTTGATTAATTAGTTAAAGTATTATAATAATTAGTTGTAGCTAGTTATTCAATTTGTGTTGTGTAATAATTAGTCTAATTAGATCATTAGATTAGTTAAGTAGCTTAGCTTAGTGCAGCTAGCTTAGCTTATTCTTTCGGACCCTCCGTTGAGAGGGCAAGTGTTGTAATAAGTGTGCGTGTGTGTGATGCATGTCATCCAACCCCATTTCTTTCTCCCTTTTACTTATCAGCTTTTGATGGTTAGTTTTAGGGCATGTTTCAATTAGCATACTTATGCTCGCATGCGTGCATCCATTCATTTGTCTTGCATGCACTGAGCTCAGTGCATCATACAAACTGCATTGTATTTCAATACCAATTTGAATACATGTTATCTAGTTGCATTCACATGACATCTTAGAATAGCCGAGCCTATCTTAGTTGCATTTTGCATGTGTTACATTAGGCATCTTAACATAGCTAGGATCATACATTGATTACTAACTAGCTTCTGTTTTGGCTCAGAGTACTCGATGAGTGTTTATGCTTTAGCATCCTTGCATGTGTGTAAGTGCTGCCATGATAGCATGCTTTCCATGAGGCTAACTGCTTAAGTGTTTAACTGCATGAATGCCTGTGGATGAAGGCTTCATTGCTTGAATTGGAACAATTCATCAAAATGTGCATTTTAAGCCCACTTGAAGTGGCAAAATCATGTTTTCCTAAGCCCACTTGAGGGTGGCAAAGCCGCGTCTTAGCCTACTTGTGAGTAGCACTTTCAAACTATTTTCGAAAAAAACAAACAAGACATGTTTTGTTCCAATTTGAGTGATTTAGTCTATACTTGTATGCTGTGCGCATCACATAGTAAGGTTAGATAATAATCGGAATAAGAACGCATGTGTTTTCAAAAACAACATATCATGTTAGTAGATGCCGATCCTGTGATCGGGCGAGCAGGGGTGCTCATTTCAAGACCTTCCCCTCTCGTACCCAAGTTTCCGAGCCGAGGCAACTTTGGTGATGACGGACACATGGCCTTAGGCACAAGTCAGGGTTTCCTAAATTTTCCAAAATAAAATATTTAGGTGGCGACTCTGAAATCTGACAAAGCAGTCCATGCTTGGTGCTTTTTGATTAAAATCGATTTTCCAAAATGATTTTCCAGATTTGGACTCTTTGGTGATTTATTAGTCTTACATTGCACTTTGTGAGATTAGATTCAGAACCATGACAGGAGTCCGAACTGTAGTAGCTAGAACTACAATTCGTGCCCTCACATGCGAAGCGGAGTTCCGGGCGGTCTACACTAGACTAACTCGAGTTTGACTTTGACTCCACAGACGTGATGGAATCAAGTTCAGACTCAACACCCAATTCAGAAATTAAAATGAAAGCATTCCAAAATTGCTAATTACAGCGCGTGCCATCCATTACGTTTGGAATGGAATTTATGCAATCAGTAGGTGGTTCATCCTCAAATCACAGAACTAGTTGCATTATCCCCCAAGTTCATCGATCCAGCGTCGATAGACTTCGTGGTTTTTTTGGGTGGGGTGATGATCTTGTTATCAATCAAGTCTTGAATTTTATGGCGAAGTTGGATGCAACAGCCGGTATCATGACCATGTTTTTTATGGAAGACACAATACTTAGTAGGGTCATGATTGGCCAAAAGATGATTAGAGAGAGGTTGAGGGTCTAGGGGTTTAAGATGGCCTTTTTCCATGAGAATTTGAAGAGCTTTGGACGAAGGTATGTGGAGGCGACTGAAGGTACGACTACCGGTCTTGGAAGTATTGACAGAGGGGTTGGCGGGTGTTGACTGGGTTAGGAGAACTCTTACAAGCTTAGGATTGGAGCTAGGAGGGGTGTTTCTGGTAAGGCATCCATTTTCATGGCCTAACCCCTGATTCAAAGTGCCCCTAACTTGGCTTCTCACACCCATTTTTTGGTAACTCCCACCCTGGCATTGGGATATTGATCGGCAAAATTTTCATCCATAGTTCTTTCAATAACTGCAAAGACTTGCTGTTTGGTTAGGCCATTGAACTTTAAAGTCTCAATAACCTATTAGAGATGTGCACAAGGATCAATACTTGCCCCGGTCTTATTCTTACTACTTACTTCAGCTTTGTCAAGGGATTGGGTGGCAATATCTAGGAAAGGCCCATTTGTTGTTGACATGACATCACCCAGGCTTGAGATGGTTTTGGGTTGGCCTATTCCAATTTTAGCTCACCCTAAGATTGGAAATTTCTAGCATGTGGTGTGGTCGATAATGGAACCAAGATCTCAAAGGTTAAATCTGCCACAGTTCTCTAAAGATCTTCATTATGCTCAACATCTCAGAAGTAGTGGGTTTAGCCATTGGTGCCCTCGGTGTATCTGAATCGGATTAATCTCGATGGATTGACTGGGCTAAGCTTTTTTGAGTGGGTTGGACTTGAATTGGGCAGTTTTGAAGTTCGATTTTTAGGGTTTGAGATGATTGAGGTTCAGATACATCCATCATGCACAAGTCAGAGTTTTTTGAAAAGAACACGTTAGGTAGTGTATGGATTAGGTTGAGGTGTGAAGGTAATGGGTTGGTGGTGACCTTAGGCCTTTGGGGTTGAGGTAGAGCTATGGTTTTATTATCAATGAGATCCTGAATCACATGACATAGGCAAAAATAGCTATCAGTCTCATGACCATGTTGTTGGTGAAAGGCGTAGTATTTAGTGGTGTCATGTTTGGCTGGAAGAGGATCTGGAAGGGGTCGAGGGTCAAGGAGCTTGAGGTGCCCCTTTTTTACGAGGATTTTTATGGAGCGGGTAAGAGACATGAAAAGTTCTTTTAGGGGTTTGGGTGGAATTAGTTGTTTGTAGGCCAGTATTGGCAAAAAGATCAGCCATTTTGGTAGTGGCAATAACTGTATTGACTTCAAACAGTTTTACAGTCGTGCTACTACTATTAGTAGTAATGGAACTGCAACCAAAAATTTTCAGTGCAGGTTTCTTGTCATTGATAATGATTCCTTGCTCGATTGTATTTTCTATACAGACCCCCATTTCATGTAATTCTTTGAAAGTGAATTGTGGATGGACTATAATCTTTTGCAACATCTTGCAATACAAATTTCTTATCACCATACGAATTTGATTTCTCAGGTGCTTTATTGGTCATCATTACCGCTTCGCCCTTCATCTGGTGATGAAAGCCACAAAACTCTCATTGGGCTCTTGGCGAGTGGCCTCCAAATCCCGGGTGGTTACCTCAATTTATGTGTTGTAAGAATATTAGGTGATGAAAGCCTCAGTTAATTCCTCCTAAACTTGTTTTATTGAGTCCTCTAGTTTGGTATACCATATAGTAGCCACTCCTGGCAGAGTTTGCCCGAATGGAGATACTTTTGAGAACGAGTCAAACCCATAGGCTTCAGGACATTAGAAAACAGGCGAATAGGCACCATTAGATCACCAGATCCATCAACTCTATCTATATGTGGCATTTTGAACCGTTCGGGTAATCTTACGGTTGTTTTCGCATATCCATCTTTGATGATTAGAATAACATTAATCCTTTGTGACTTTTTAAACATTTTCTCTAATTTGGATATCTTTAGCATAGCCAGGTCAAATTCAGGGATGTCAAGGGAAAAAGGTCCTCCCACTGGTTGTGCAAGGATACTAAGATCATCTTTTTGCAAGTTGAGTCCAAGAAGTTCCTCAACTGGTGGAGGTGGATTTGGAACTGGATAAGTCACCGAAGGTGGCTGAGTAGTAGACGCCCTAGATACACGTTGTAATTCGGTGAGAGTATTACCATGGGTGGCAATTGTATTGGCAATAACATCCATGCTCTATTGAAGGGCCAAAAACAAGTCTACTATATTCTCTAGGACTTGAGCCATCACTGATTCTGGTGAATTGATAAGGCATGATCTAGTTGGTAAAGAAAGGGTAGTTTGAATAGCTTACCAGAACTTGGGAGATATTGGACCACTCTGACGTTATAGTGCTACAACTACCTAGCAAAAACAAAAATAGGACCTCCAATCAGAATTTCGATAGCATTTCAGCTCAATTCGCATAACTGATCACTGCATACACCATCGCAAAAATGAACTCAACCTCACAAACTAATATGCCTAAACCACTAATTCGAATTTGAGAACATCTACACAAATTTCCATACATAGCACATAGCAGAAAAGAGAACAAATATCCCTATAGGGGGTAGGGTTACCTTGTCCTAGTTTTGAAATGATCTAGAGCTTCACTATTCAAATAAGTGGTATCATACATCCTAGAAATGTGAAAGCATCTTGTCCTAATTTTGGAAGGTACTATAGCTCACTATATGAACAAGGTCAACTTTACTTTAGAGGTTGAATTCAAGAAGACGTTACCAAAGAGTCCTTTGGTTAAAAACCAGTTAAGATCCTAAAAAGTTGAAAGAGTCAATATAACCTCTCTTCGAAAGTCCGATAACCTTAGACAGTGGAGCTATCTTTTTGACAGATCTCCAAAAGTATTAACATGAGATCTCAAAAGTAATTCAGAGATATGTGTGGTGTCACAAAAAAGTTGTCCTGTATTCCTACCAGGACTTGGGCAACACAGGGACTTTTAACTGCACTAATGCATGCAATGCAATAAACATATAATTGAAAATAAAAGTCATATCAGGGAGTTTGAGTCAAGGTTTCTTAATATCCCCAGCAGAGTTTCCAAAAATTGTAATAGGGCTGGGGGGGACCCGTGCACGTTAAATAGTTCGAACTGTTGATTCTTTGATCTAGTCTCATGAGTGCAATGTGAAACATATATGAAAGTCCAGATTAGGCAACTTTTATAGAAAATCCATTTTATCACAAAACCTTTGCCAGAAGTGGACTACATTACTAGATCTTAGAGTCGCCACCTAATATTTTGGGGAAATTAGGAACCCATGACTCGTGCCAATGCCACTGTTCATCATAACCAAGAATGCTTAGCTCGGAACCTTAGGTATGAAAGGGAAGGTCATTAATTGAGCTCTCACCCAATCAAAAGATCGGCCTCTACTAAACCATGATATGAGTTTTATTTCCTTTATAAGTTCATATTCCGATTATTAAATAAATCCTAAAATTTACTATGTAAAGCAAACAAGTATAGATTATGCCATTCATTTTGGAACAACTTGATTTCATGTGTTTTGAAAAAGTTTTGAAGATGTACAACCGAAAGAAGAGTTTACAAACATGAAAATTAGCATCATTCCAAATTAAGCGACACAACCTCCATCCATCAGCATTCATACAGTTATATTAAGTAAGCAAGTAGCCTCATGGTAGGATGCTAAACATAGTTAAAAAACACACACACATAAGCAGGATGCTAAAGTATAAAAACTTACATATTTACCGACGTCTCACGAACAGCTACAAAACAAAGTTAGTAAAACATGTATGATCTTATATACAGAATCCTAATGCAATTCACTCATGAGATGCAACTAAAGATTCGACTTCTAATATATGACATGTGAATCATCTCAAGAACATGAGGTAGTCCACATAATCACATGAGAATTGATTAAATCCATAGATGCAAACTTAGCCAAATCAAGATGAATAAAACATGGATGCAAACCATGGACATGATGAAAAGTAAAATATGATGCATATTTACAAATAAGGAAAGCAAGTAAAAGAATGGGATATAAAGAAGCAGGGCAAGAAATTATTACAACACTAGAATAAATAATTACAAACCAAATGAGAGAGCGTGGAAGAAAATATTACAACAAAATAAAAACCTCACAAAACTCTCAAATGAAAATAAAATAGAAGCTTCATGTTTAGAATTTCTCCATTCTAACCTCACGGTTGCGTCCTAGGAACAAGTCTTCCCGTCTCAAAAACAACCCAAAATTACCTTTTCGGGAGAATATTTCGTTAAAGAAAGGAATATTCCGTCAAGGTAGGAAATATTCTGTCCAAATGCAGAATATTCCATCAGTGCTGACTGTGACACTGACATGGCAGGTTTGCTAACGTGGCATGACTGGATTGGCCTGTACTAATGATGTGGCGCTAAGATGACTATATGTGATGTCCCGGGTCTTGGAATAGTATTGTATGGTAAGGTAGTATTCTTTTTTTCGGTATCTGGCTTACTGTGTCAGGTCGTTAAGATTCCCTTTCTACTCCTATTTAACATTTCCTAACTTTTTCAGGTTGAAAATTTTGAGTATTGAGCATTGGAACTTGTTTTAGATTGCAAAAACTAAACTTTGGTTTCTGGGCAAAATCGCTCGTGCAGAATTGGGAGCCGCCCGATTGGATTTTCATAGAGTCTTGTGGGTTTTCTAGGCAGAAAACTGCTTGAGCGGATTTTGGGTCCTGCTTGAGTGGATTTTTGGTGAATTTCTGGGCATCTCTAGGGAGCAATCCGCCTATGAGGTAAAAAATTCCGCTCATGCGAATTGGGAATTCTGCTAGTGCGGAATTGAAATCGCTCGAGCAGATTTTGGCACATCTGTCCCAATTTTCATGCCCTTTTCCTCAAAACTAATGCCAAAACGTGATACACACTGATTTTTCACCTCTCTCTCTCTCTCTCTCTCTCTCTCTCTCTCTCTCTCTCTCTGTACTCATCTTTTCTCTCATTCTCTCTAAAAAACACACCTAAATCCAACTTCTCTCTAAGATTTAGCTCAAATCTTCAATAGTTGGAGGGGGCTTTTTCTACCAAATCAAAGAGGGCGACGAGGGCTATGTTTATAACCGATTGGATTGAGTTTTTGTCAACTTTGAGTTCTAAGGTTTTCATCCTCTTCATTTCCAAAGCTTGAGGTAGGGATAATCTTTGAGTTATATATATGTTTTTACAAGATTATGCTTGTTTTGAGTATTTAATCATGTTTGGATCATGATTTTGGGTTGTTGAACCCTAGATGATTGTATGTGTAGAATTTCTCTAATTTTTTCCCAAAACTTCTGAGAATATGAGTTATATTCTACGGTGTGGGTGATGTTTTGAAAAAAGTCTTCTAAAAAATGGAACAAAAACTTTGTTTTGATGGAAACCCTAGAATTTTGGGATTTTAGTAAAAAGCTGAGATATTGTGAAATTGATGCTTAATAAATTGTTATGTGAAGAAATGATGGAGAAATTTCTATGGTTGTATTACATGAGAAATTTCATGGAGGAAATGAAAATTTGTTGACTTTGATGCTTATGGTTGAGTTGTCTTGGAAAATCAATGTTTAGAAAATGATGTTGAACATGTGGAGAATACATGAATGTTGAAGTTGTTATATCATCCTTTAAAATTATAGCATGATGATTAATATATGAAAAATACGTGAAAGTTAATATTGTATTTTTTTATCTCTTGTAAATGTATTATGATGTTGCATTGATAAGAGATGTGGAAAGTGATCACAATGGAGAATTGTGTAGGCGAAATTGAAAATGGATTATATTAATGCATTGGACATTTTGCATCGTCATTCCATTTTATCATAGATGCAATTAATTTTGAATCTTGTATTGGAAAAGTATTGTTTTGAGAAAGGAAATTGTTTTGTGAAACATGATCATGTTGATTTGTTTTGGGGGTAAATACATTATTAAGTCCGGATAGAGGGTGTAGTTGGTATTGGTTAAGTTGGCCTGAGTATCCATGCTGAAAGATTGAAAACATGTGCGGAGGAGGTACCATGTGCCTTTCGGTTAGCTACCAATAAAGTGGGGATTGGTAGTGCTTGTTATGCCTACTTGTAGACACCAACCTAGGGATTACCTGAGTTATGTTTACCTCCCCTTTGAACTACATTAAAATTATTGAATTGTTAAATTCTCAGGATTACATTGTGCACAAAAGTTTCAAAAGATAGAGATATATGTTTTTGAACATGGCATGGCATGTGCATTTATCCCATAAGATTAAAATGTATATACTTTGTTAAGATATTCTTACTGGGCTTTGTGCTCACTTTATGGGATTTTGTGCAGGAAAGAATGTGGTGATCCTGCCGAGTTAGAGGCGTGGAATATGTCTTGAGAGCATAAGGCTCTTTTCTTTTATTGTAATTATTTTTGACAAGCCATGGGTTTTACATGTTTGGATTTGAAAAACCATTTTTGTGTAACCGGGCTTAAGCCTTAGAATTTGTAGCCCTTGAGGACATTACTTCGTACTGGACTTATCATGCTACATGCTATAGATTCATATTCTAGGAATGTTGAATATATAACTGCATGTGGGACATTCTTTTGTAAAATCTCAGAAGTTTAATGAATATCCATGTTAGGGATTTATGGTAATGCCTATGTTGAGATTTTACGTTCTATATATATGTTAAGCATTGGAGAAGTTGACTGGAAATAAGATGACGTAAATGGAAATTGATAAATCCTTTATTGAGTTAATTTTTCGAGGGTGACAACTTGGTATCAAGCTACTAAGTTTGAATACTTGGGGCTTGCTATAAGTGGTTGTTTATCCACAATGGGTTTATTTTGCTTAATTAGGAAATGTTCCATGTATTAATTGTTATGTGATAATATGCTTTTGTGACTAGATGGGTATCAGATTGAACTTTTGGGATGTGGTTTGTGCCTATTAAATTCCTTGAGATCTTATTAGAAGGGTACTTGATCAATACTCATTTTACTAAGAATTCTTGGTATTTTGTCGGACAAATTTAATCGTAAAAGAGTAATCTATATGTGCTTATGTGGCTAAGTGCTTATGTGGAGTGAAACTAAGTGTTTTTGTGATATGGAAATATAAAGAATTGTTGTGATAGGACGTGTAAGATAAGTTGCGAGCACATTTGAGTTGGTGTGCTAAATTGTTTACTTTTATCCTTAATTAGGATGTCAATGAGAGGTCAAGCACGTGGTAGTAGAGGCGAGAGGCGCGGTAGGCCTCGCCGAGGTGTGCATGAGGTACTAGTCCATGAGGTTCCGATGCAAGAAAAAGGGTTCGACCAAGCTAATGCGGCCAAGCAAGCAGGCCAAGCTAATGTGGCCGAGCAAATGGGGCAAGTGGGAGTCTCGGAACAAGTGGGTCAAGCTGCAATGGGTGCCCTAGCCTGAGAAATGGCAAGGGCTTTAAGGGAATTGATGAATATATTAAGGGTGGAGAACTGAGCCAGATAACTCCGTGGAGTCAAGAGCGAGTTTGCTTACTATAGAGTTTTTGTGGGCCAAGCTGGATGAGTTTCATGGTGGCCCCAAGCCCAAGAAGGCGGCTAAATGGCTCAAGCAAATGGTGAAGACATTTGAGATGCTTCACATTGAAGATAACAAACTAAGGGTGACTCTAGCGAGTTACTACTTCAATGGGGATGGGGGCCAATGGTGAAAGTATGCCAAAGGTAGAGTAAAATAGACATCGAAAGCTTTTGTCATTGCTTTCCAAGACAAGTACCTACCTCCCACTACTAAGGAGAGATTGAGGCAAGAGTTTTAAAACCTCAAGCAACTTAACCTGTTTGTGGCTGAGTTTGAGGTGGCCTTCACTAGTTTGTCCGGTTCGCACCGGAGTTGGTCGCAACGGAGGAGTGTCGTTGCATAGAGTTCGAGAAGAGATTGAGAACTAAGATCTTATTCAAGGTTGCCAGGAATATGATCTGGAACTACGACCATCTTGTGAAGGTGGTGGCATATGTAAAGATTACCGTGCAGGCCGATGATGAGAGATTTCGGTGTTTGAGGTCTAGGGGTCAAGAGTCTCAAGGGGACTTTAGACCTAGCAAGAAGAATAGGGGCACTTTTTCATCCCATTTCCAACCACAGTAGTCTAGATCTACTTTTCCATTGCCAAGTTCTGGCATGGGAAGGAATGCTCAAGGAAGCTTTACTTGTTTCAAGTGTGGCCAACCGAGTCACAAGGCTAATTCCTACACACAGAAGGGAGGAGGGCAGCAGATGCTACCACCACCACCACCTAACCGATCTCAGAGTCAGTTCTAGAGTAAGGGGCAAAGACCTACTTGCTTTCAGTGTGGTCAGTCGGGGCACTTGAGGAGAGCTTGCCCACTATTGGGAGGCGCATATGGCGTATCAGGGTTGAGGTAGACTCAGAGCCATCACCAGGCTCATTCAGTCCAGGCCTTATAAGCCAATCACGGAGCTAGTTTAGCTTAGTCGGTACATCAGGCCTATGCTCCGAGAGATGAGCAGGTTGATCAGAGGCCACAAGGGCTCATGTATGCTATTACAGAGCCAGAGCAGTTTCTAGGATCCTCAGTTGTGAGAGGTATTTTTATTGTGTGTAATTCTTTGGACAATATGTTGATAGATACAGGCGCATCGCATTCATTTATATCTTCTGCTTTTGCTTCAGCATTAGGGTTAGAGGTGGCTCAGTTAGCGTCTCCACTCAAGGTTGAGTCACCAGTTTGAGGTAAGGTTGACTTAGACCGGAGGTGTCATGGTCGTGAGATAGAGGTTACTAGGCGCCGACTTCCTTTTGCATTTGTGTTGCTAGACATGTCAGGTTTTGATGTCATTTTGGGCATGGACTAGTTATCTTCGTGTCGTGCTGTTATTGACTGTTACCGTCAAAGGTTACGGTATGTACCTCAAGTAGTGATTGTTTTTATTTTCTGGGAGATCAAGCTGATAAAGTCTTATCACCAGTTTATGACCCTCGTGGTAAGGCGAGCTTAGTTTTCTTCTTGTAACTCTCTTGAATAGTGAGACTGATGAGGTTCGAGTAAAATTACAGAGGGTAGTTTGTGAATACCCAGATATTTTTCCGAAGGATCTTATTGGTTTGCCACTCCATCGGGAGATTGACTTCTCCATCGACTTAGTGCTTGGCACGACACTAATTTCCATGGCACCGTATAGATTTGCACCCACAGAATTGCATGAGTTGAAGATTTAACTCCAAGAACTTTTAGACAAGGGCTTCATTCACCCTAATACATCACCTTGGGGAGTGCCGACTCTCTTTGTAAACAAGAAGGATGGGTCGTTGCGGTTATGTATTGATTACCGTAAGTTGAATTGAGTTACTGTTAAAAACAAACATCCTCTACCCAGAATAGACGACATATGTGACCAACTTAGGGGGTCCCGTTGCTTTTCGAAGATAGACTTGAGATTGGGGCATCATCAGTTGAGAGTTTAGGGGGAGGATATCTAGAAAACGGCCTTTCACACGTGTTATGGCCACAATGAATTCTTCTAATACCTTTCGGTTTAACCAATGCTCTTGCTTCCTTTATAGAGTTGATGAATCAAGTCTTCCCAGAATTGTTAGACCGCTTTGTGGTCATCTTTGTGGATGACATCTTGATTTATTCGATCTCCGAGGAGGAACATGAGGAACATTTGCAGATAGTGCTTAACTTGCTTAGGGTGCACCAATTGTATGCTAAATTTGAAAAATGTGTGTTTTGGTTAACCGAAGTGAAGTTTTTGGGACATGTTGTGTCGAGAGAATGAGTAACTGCAAACTCCTCTAGGATAGATGTTGTGCAATATTGGGAACAACCTAAAAATGTTTTTGAAATCCAGAGTTTCCTAGGGTTAGCCGGGTATTATCATTGTTTTGTAAAGGACTTCTCTAGACTAGCTGCACTGTTGACCAGGTTGACAAGGAAAGGTGTCAAATTTGTATGGGACGAGACTTGTGAGAAGTCATTCCAAGAACTTAAGACTAGATTGGCCACTGCATCAGTTTTGATAATTTCGGAAAGAGGCTTGGATTATACTGTTTATTGTGATGTGTCCCGGGATGAACTTGGTTGTGTATTGATGTAAGAAGGGAAGGTAGTGGTCTATGGTTCATGACAATTGAAAACTCATGAAAAGAACTAGCCCACCCACGACTTAGAGTTAGCGGCAGTAATATTTGCTTTGAAGATTTAGAGGCATCACTTATATGGTGAAAAATTTGATGTTTTCTCTGATCATAAGAGTCTAAAATACTTGTTTTCTCAAAAAGACTTGAATTTATGCCAATGAAGATGGATGGAATTTATGGAAGATTATGACTTTGAGTTACACTATCATCCAGGGAAAGCCAATGTACTGGCCAATGCTTTAAGTCAAAAATCTGTGAGTAGTTTGGCAAGTGTGGCCATTCGGCAATGGGTTATGCTAGATGATATCTGTGAGTTTGATTTTCAATTGGGCAAGTCTAGCGAGGGTGCTATCTTGTTTACCGTTATTGCTCAACCTACCTTGATTAGTAGAGTCATAGAGGCACAATAGGGTGACCGTGAGGTGGAGACAAGTTGTGATAGGATCTCCAATGAGAAGGAAGATAAGGATTTGAACATACACTCGAATTTGAGTTTGAGGTATGTAGACCGTTTTTTATGCCAGAATCTTGTAGAGGGGAGGTTCTTTGAGAATTTCATCACTCATGCCTTTCAGTACATCCGAAAGGAACAAAAATATATCATGATCTTAGTTGCCAGTTTTGGTGGAGGTGTATGAAGTTGATGTCACTTTATTTGTTTCGAAATGCTTTACTTGTCAACAAGTGAAGGCCGAGCACCAAAAGCAAGCAAGTTTGCTACAACCCTCAACGATAGCTGAGTGGAAATGGGAACATGTTACCATGGATTTTGTAGTTGGGCTTCCTAGAACACAATAGGGCAATGATGTTGTTTGGGTGATTGTTGATAAGTTGACTAAGTCTACGCACTTCATTCCGATGCACACTAGCGACTCAGTTGAGCATTTGGCAGAGCTGTACATTAGAGAGATAGTTTGACATCATGGAGTCTCTGTGACTATTATCTTGGATAGAGATCCTCATTTCACTGACCGGTTGTGGCAAAGCCTTCAAGAGGCGTTGGAACCAAGTTGACCTTTAGCATCACTTATCATCCTCAAACCGATGGACAGTCAAAGCATATTATTCAGATTTTGGGGGACATGCTTAGAGCTCATGTCCTTGATTTCAAGGGTCTTAGGAGAAGCACCTACCATTAATTGAGTTCGCCTATAACAATAGTTATTAGGTTAGTATCGAGATGGCACCATTTGAGGCCTTGTATGGCTAACCTTGTAGATCACCATTTTGTTGGGCCGAGGTGGGTGATGCACCGTTGTTGGGCCCGAAGATTGTTAGAGAGATGACCGAGAAAGTCACTCTCATTCAAAAGAGGTTAGGTACGACTCAAAGTCAATAGAAGAGTTATGCCGATAAGAAAAGATGACCTCTATCTTTCGAGGTTGGTGCCCATGTATTTCTTAAAATCTCACCGAGACGGGGTTTAATGAGATTTGGTAAGAGTGGTAAGTTGCCACTAAGGTTCATTGGACATTTTGAGATTTTAGATCAGATTGAAGAAGTGGCATACCATTTGGCCTTACCGCCACAACTTTCGGGGGTTTACAACATGTTCCATGTATCTATGCTTAGGAAATATGAACCCGACCATTCACATGTACTTGATTAGGTTGATTTGGAGGTAGATGAGGATGCCTTATATAAAAAGCAACCGGTTCAAATTTTCAATGCCCGAGAACAAGTGTTGAGGGGCAAGACCATACCATTAGTGAAGGTGTTGCGGAGGCGCCATGGGATGTAGGAAGAAACTTGGGAACTAGAGGTGAAAGTCCGCTCCAAGTATCCGGATTTGTTTTGAGAACGCTTAGTTTGTTTTAGATTGTAATTTCTCTTGTGTTTGAGAATAAATCGTTGAAATTGTAAACCACTTGTTGTTATGATTGTTGTTATCTTTTGAGCATGAGAACTGTTGTAGTATTATTACAATTTTTGTTGAACTCACACTTATGATTATCATATTAGTAGTTGTTGGGTTATGGCCTTGGCCCATGTAAAGATTTTGATAATGATTGTAAAATGTTGTTGAGATTGAGATCTCCATGCTATGATTGATTTGTTCCTATTTTGGATTCATTTTGTCATTAGTGTGGTTCTCACCACTCAGAGCCTTGTTGTTGTTTTGTTCTTGTTCTTTGGACGTGTTGGTGAGAGGTGTAACCAAATTTCGGGGGCGAAATTTCCTAAGGAGGAAAGGTTGTGATGTCCCGGGTCTTGGGGCTGGACTAGTATTGTGTAGTAGGGTAGTATGCATTTTTTTTTTCGGGGTTTGGTTTACCATATCGGGTCTTTAAGATTCCTTTTCTACTCCTACTTAACCTCTATTAACTTTTTTGGGTTGAAAATTTTGAGTTTTGAGCACTGGAACTTTGTTTTGGATTGCAAAAACTAAACTCTAGTTTCTAGGAAAAATCGCTCGTGCAGAATTGGGAGCCACCCGAGTGGATCTTCACAAAGTCTTGTGGGTTATCTAGGTAGAAAACCACTTAAGCAAATTTTCACAGAGTCTTGTGGGTTTTCTGGGCAAAAAACCGCTCGAGCGAATTTCGTGTCCCGCTTGAGCAGATTTTTGGTGAATTTCTGGATAGCTCTCTAGAGTAATCCACCCATGAGGTAGAAAACTCCGATTGTACGGATTGGGAATTCTGTTAGTGTGGAATTTAAATAGCTAGGGCGGATTTTGATGCTCCTATCTCGATTTTCATGCCTTTTTCCTCAAAACTGATGCCAAAACGTGATACACACAGATTTTTCACCCCTCTCTCTCTCTCTCTCTCTCTCTCTCTCTCTCTCTCTATATTCATCTTTTCTCTCCCTTCTCTCTAAAAAACACACTAAAATCCAACTTCTCTAAGATTTAGCTCAAATCTTCAAGGGTTTAAGGAGGCTTTTTACACCAAATCAAAGAGGGCGATGAGGGCTACGTTTATAACCAATTGGATCGAGTTTTTGTCAACTTTGAGTTCTAGGGTTTTCATCCTCTCCATCTCCCAAGCTTGAGGTAGGGATAATCTTTGTGTTATATATGTGTGTGTGTGTGTTATTGCAAGATTATTCATGTTTTGAGTATTTAATCATGTTTGGATCATGATTTTGGGTTGTTGAACCCTAGCTGATTAGATGAGTAACATTTCTCTAATTTTTCTTAAAACTTTTGAGAATATAAGTTATGTCCTAAGGTTTGGTTGTTGTTTTGGAAAAAAAAAATAACTTTTCAAAAATGAAACAAAAACCTTATTCTGGTGGAAACCCTAGAATTTTGGGATTTTGGGAAAAAGTTGAAATATTGTGAAATTGATGCTTAATAAATTGTTATGTGAAGAAATGATGGAGAAATTTCTATGGTTGTATTACATAAGGAATTTCATGGAGGAAATGAAAAACAGTTGACTTTGATGCTTATGGTTGAGTTGTCTTGGAAAATCAATGTTTAGAAAATGATATTGAACATGTGGAGAATACATGAATGTTGAAGTTGTTATATCATCCTTTAAAATTATATTATGATGACTAATGTATGAAAAATACTTGAAAGTTAATATTGTATTATTTTATCTCTTGTAAGTGTATTATGATGTTGCATTGATAAGAGATGTGGAAAGTGATCACAATGGAGAATTGTGTAGCAGAAATTGAAAATGGATTATATTAATGCATTGGACATTTTGCATCGTCATTCCATTTTATCATAAATGCAATTGATTTTGAATCTTGCATTGGAAAAAGTATTGTTTTGAGAAATGAAATTGTTTTGTGAAATAATATTATATGGATTTGTTTTGGGGGTAAATACGTTGGTAAGTCCGGATAGGGAGTGTAGTTGGTATTGGTTAAGTTGGCCTGAGTGTCCATGGTGAAAGACCAAATACACACACGGAGGAGGTACTACATGCCTTCTAATTAGCTATCGATAAATTGAGGATTGGTAGTGCTTGTTATACCTATTTGTATACACCAACCTAGGGATTACCTGAGTCATATTTACTACCCCCTTTGAACTACATTGAAATTATTGAATTGTTAAATTCTCAAGATTGCATTGTGCATAAAAGTTTCAAAAGACAGAGATATATGTTTTTGAACATGACATGGCATATGCATTCATCCCATGAGATTGTATAAAATGTATATACTTCATTAAGATTTTCCTACTAGGCTTTGTGATCACCCTATAGGATTTTGTGCAAGAAAGGATGTGGTGAGGCGTGGAATATGTCTTGAGAACACAAGGCTCTTTTCTTTTGTTTGGGTTCAGAAAATCATTTTTTTGTAACCAGGCTTAAACCTTGGAATTTGTAGCCCTTGAGGGCATTACTTCGTACTAGTCTTATCATGCTACATGCTATAGATTCATATTCTAGGAATGTTAAATGTATAACCACATGTGGTACATTCTTTTGTAAAATCTCAGGAGTTTAATGAATATCCATGTTAGGAATTGATGGTAATGCCCATGTTGAGATTTTATGTTCTATATATATGTCAAGCATTAGAGAAGTTGATTGCGAATAAGATGACGTACATGGAAATTGATAAGTCCTTTATTGTGTTAATTTTCAGGGCATGACACTATACCCAAAAAATTAATTCAAGGACACTAGAGAAGGGTTTTGAGCCCCTAACCTTTCGAGGAAATGGTAAATTTTCTGATTATCAAACTTTCTTCTTTAAACCCTCACGGTTATGGTGCATGCTTTGCAATCTCAGCCAAAATTTCAAGTTTTAGTTTTAATGGAGGTGAGGATGGTGTATATTAATCGATAGGAAGGTTGATTAAAAAAAGTTTTAATTTTTGAAAATAAAATCCCTCAAGAATTTTTTAAAACAATTTCTTTCCTTTTTCTTTTCTCTTTTCTTTTCTTTGTCCTCTGTTGGTGAGCTTCTCCTCCAGCTCTCCTTTTCCATTGCTTCTCTTGAGCTTCTCCTCCAGCCCTCTTTATATAGACGAACAAAGCCTACAAAACAAATGAAAATAGTAATATAATAATAAAATATTTAAATATTATAATATATATATATCTACTTTGAGTGGAGGGAGGCAGCTGCCGACCTCTTTCTCTTTCTTTTTTTTTTCTTTTTTTTTTAATTTATTTTAATATAAAATATTTAAAATTTATTATTTATACAAATTTATATAATAAAAAAAAGCATACAAAATATGTACAAACACATAACATCATGTAAAATTATAAAATACTATAAAATAATAAATTAATAAAATATATTTTAGCGATCTAAAACAATTTGGCCAAAATGGGTGAATGTTGGATCAAAACTTAAATCTGACTTTTCTGTTGAGAAATTCACAAAATCGTATATTCCAACTTTCATCATCAGTAGTTTGGAAGAAAGCGTCCAAATCTTAAGGCCAATCAAAATGGGGTGTCTACACCTGGATATTTGATATAAAGACTACAAATCTGTTAGTAGATTTGTTTTCACTATTGAAGGTGTTGCTGTGTCTTGGAAATCTTCCAAGCAGATATGTATCATGAGATCGATGATGGAATCAGAATTCAGTGATTTAGATAAAGCTATTGAAGTAGCTGAATGGTTTTGCCATTTTCTTGAGGATATTCCTTGTTAATCGAAACTTGTGTTAGTAATTTTGTATACTTTGCGACAACCAATCAAGTATTGGTAGGGCACAGATGAAAGGTGTAGACATTTCATCGAAGACATAGTTCAATGTAACAACTACTCTTGTGTGTTGTCAGTATAGACTATATACAGTCTAAGGACAATATTACGGATCCGTTAACCTAAAAGTTAAATCGAGAGTTAATAAGAAGTCATCAAGAGGAATGGGGCTAAGGCCTTTAGCGAATGTTACCGGAACGGAAAACCCAACCTAGTTGACTAGAGATCCCAAGATCTAGATTCAAAGGGACAACCTAATTGCATGTAATGGGTGAGTCACTATGAAGGGAAATCAGCCTGCCTATTCCTTTATACAGTGGGGGGTGGAAGGTTAAGTTAATACTTTTAATGACCTAAGTGCTGTGAATACTTAACATGTGGTATAACGAGATACCTTATGTAGGTCACCTATGTGAGTGTGAAGTGGAACCACTTCTTTAAGAACTGACGAGGCCAAATTCTTTAAAAACACTAAACCAGACTAGTGTTCCAGTGCCAAACTGGACACACTAGTGAGAACAAGAACAATGGTCAGAGTAACTTTTGTGTGAGGTCTATTGTCTCAGCTTACATAAATCGTAGAACAGTTCAAGACATCACGTTTACTGGTCAGCCAATAAATCCTATAGGCTTTTACTATGAAAGGTTCAAGGCCAACAGCTACTTTTTCTTATGCAAGATTATTCTATGTGCTCTCTTTCTCTCTCTCTCTCTCTCTGAGTCTTTGTTGTTAAGCATTGTTCATTTTCTTTATTTGGCCAATTTTATCATGTGTGCGATTGTTGAAAAATAATTGTTTTTCAACAATTTTAATTTTAAATTAAAGTATGACCCAACTGCCGATTGAGGTAGGTCTGAGTGATTTTGTATTTGCTTAAGTGAGAAAGTTGCAAGAAAGAATAATGAGCCAAAACCATTAGGTTGTGAATGGTAATTGTTTCATAAAGTGAGCATCAATAGAAGTTAGTCTTGGGCTTGGGCCTAGGCTTGCACTTGGACATAGTCGTAGTCTTGGTCTAGACTAGCCTAGACTTGTGTATGTGCATGTGTTGGACTTAGTCTTAGGCATGGGCCAAGTTGTGCTATGTTGGGCTGGGCTTGTCTTCTGTAGGGGTGTAAAAATGGCCTGAAGTCCGTGGACGGCCCGAGGCCCAATGTGGGCCCATCCCGTTTCGGCCCGGTTGGGCTTAGGCTTGAGCCTTCCATTTGAAGCCCGGTCCAGCCAGTTAGCCTATCTCGGCCCACCCAGCCCTCTCTCTGCCAATGGTCAAATTTAAAAAAAATAAAAATAAAAGGCAACTTGCAATGGTTAAATAATTAAAATAATAAATAAATAAAAGATTGATCTTGAAAAATAAAAATAAAAAAAAAACAACAACAACAACACAATGATCATTTCCTTGCAATGAATGAATGAAATATATATATATATAATTCTAAACCCATGCCCCTGCCCAACCTACCCCCCTGCCCTGCCCTTCATGTATCACATCACTCTCACTCACAATCAAGTTCAAGTTATTGTTGCAGTGAATGAGGAAATATATATATATATATATTGCAGCTCAAATGCTGTTGCCCGCCTCTGCCGCCCCCTACGACCTACCCCTGTGCTATGCTTACATCACTCAACTCACTCTTCACTCATTCATTGAATGACAAAATAAAAAAATAAAAATAAAATTTTATTCTGCACCTGAGCACCTCTGCAGACTTAAAAAAATTTGAAATAAATAAATAAATATTCAAAAGGTTATATTACCGTTTAATACAATGGTAATATATTTTTTATTTTTTATTTTTTTATTCTTATAAATTTACTTCAATCTTTCAAATTACTATAAATATCCCCCATTTTCCAAAATAAATCTCACAAATAATTCTCTCTTTCTCTCTCTTAAACTCTCTCAATCTCTCTTAAACTCTCAATCTCTCTTAACTATCAATTAATTTTGAAGTGTCATCCCTAAGTGACAGTTGCAATTGTGCAACAAGAAACTTTTATTAGAAGAAACTAATTCCTATATCGCATTCTCCAGTCGGTAACATTATTTAGTTTTATTAAATTTATTAGCTACTCATTTTGTTCATTAATTATTTGTGAACATATATTAATTATTATTTTTTATTCATTATATTTACACATTATTTAAATTAATTGTTAATTCTTATATATTGTTTTACTTATATTTCTATGGATTCTAATATTCCTAATGTTTATGTCGATGTTGATACATACTACACAACATGAATCTATTAATTCTCCTTCTAATATCCATCTTCCAACAATTGGATCATCATCTAGGCGCAAAACTAGTACTATTTGGGAACATTTTAAAAAAATATCTATAAATAATCACGATGGTACAATTACATTTAAAACAAAATGTAAATATTGTGCACATTTACTTAGTGCTACATCTGCTAGGGGTACTAGTCATCTAAAAAGGCATGCTAACAAACATTTACAAAATTAACAACCTGATATTAGACGTCAAATGCAATAAGGGGCTTCATCAACTAATAATTTACAAATTATTTCATATGATCCTATACGTGCACAAAATTCTGTAGTTGATTATATTATTAAAAAAGAATAACCTTTTACTACTTGTGAATGTCCCGATTTTACCGAAATGATTCACAAAAGTTTTGCACCACAATATCAAAGTTTTTCAAGAAATACTACTGGAAATAGGATTTTAAAGAAATTTAAGAATGTTAAAAATGAATTATTTGACATCTTTAAAAAATTGAATGGAAGAGTTTGTTTAATATCTAATCTATGGTCAAATAATGGTTTCGAATATCAATGTATCACTGCACATTTTATTGATAATGATTGGAAACTAAATAAAACAATTATTTCATTTAAATTAGTTAAACTTTCATACACCAGTCATTCGCTTGGTATATAAATAAGAAATGTGTTATATGAGTGGGTTTTGCAAAATAAAATATTTACAATTAGTTTAGATAATACAACATATTATAATCAAATTGTAGCCTATTTAAAATCAACTTTACAATTACTTGTTGATGGTGATTTATTTCATATCCGTTGTTGTGCCCATATTTTAAACTTGATTGTTAAAGAAGCTATGCATGTGTACGAGACTTCTGTACTTGTAATAAAAAATGCAGTTGTTACTATTATGTCTTCTTCTAATCGAATTTCGGAATATAAAAAAATTTGTCAATGAGAAAATATGTCATTTAAAAAATTAATTTTAGATATAGATTAATTAAAAAAATTAATTTTAAATTAAAAAATTAATGTTAGGACTCCTTGTTGTATTGAACTTGGCTTTTGACTCATGAGGTGTAGGTGATTTAAAAAGTGGGTTTTCACAATGTTTTCTAAAAACCCTTGAAATTTTGAGCTATATTGTTGTAGAAGAGTGTTATCTTGGAAAAATTATTTCAAAATAAGGGGAAAACCTAGTTTATGGAAACCCTAGAAATTTGGGATCTTTGAGAAATATGTTGTGATGTTATGAAATTGATATTTGACAAATATTATGACGTGTTAAATGAAAATTTCCATGGAATATGAGGAATAGACCCCCCCCCCCCTTTTTTTTTTGAAATTGTTGTTCAAAAATGTTGGTATAGTCATGACATGACTAAGTTGATGAGAGTTGCATGAAATGTGGCAATGTTGTTACCTCTTGATAAGTATAAATGAGTATATGTTTATTTTGTGGAATTACATTGGAAAGAGAAATGGAAATTGTGATCACAATGGGAGATTGTGTGGAAGAAATTGAAAATGAAAGAATATTATAACGCATTGATATATGTTGCATTGGCATTTCAATTCATTTGGTTGTTACGAATTTTGAATTGGGATTTGAAAACTTTTGCATTGAAAAAGGAAATATTTGTGAAACAAGATCTCATTGATTTGTTTTGGGGGTAAATACGTTGGTAAGTCCAGATAGGAGGTATAGATGGAATTGATTAAGTTGGCCTGAGTGTCCAGGGTGAAAGACCGAAAACACACGCAGAGTAGGTACCATGTGCCTTTCGGTTAGCTACTGGTAAAGTATGGATTTGGTAGTGCTAGTTATGCTTACTTGCAGACACCAATCTAGGGATTACCCGAGTCGTATTTATCACCCCTTGAACTTGATTTAAAATTATTGAATTATTGAATTTTCAAGATTTCATTGTGCATGATGGTTTTCAAAAAGAGAAGGATGCGACTTTCTTTTAAAAACATAGCATGGCATATACATTTCATCTCATGAGAATTGTATAAAATGTATATACTTTGTTAAGAAATTTCTACTGGGTTTTGTGTAACCAAGCTTAAGCCATGGACTTTGTTGTCCCTTGAGGGCAATTATTTACTTTTGACTAGTTATCTCACATGCTATAGATTCATGTACTAAGGTCGTTGAATGTATATTCGCATGTGGAACTTTTGTAAATCTCTTATGACTATGTATACAAATGTTGGAGATTTAGGGTTGATGTGGTTATTGGAAAATTATTATTTTTTGGGGGCGTTACAGATTAAGTGTGAATTTTACTATATAAAAATCGAATATGGATCATATATTGTTTTTTTATATATCATTTTGGGTACTTTTGTATAACTATAAAAAATTATTGTGATCACATGTTATTTATCGTCTGATATATTATTACTGTATTATTGTAATGAGTTTTATTATTAATGTCTATTATCAATGTAGTGGTGAGATGTCACATGATAAATAAAAATATGTTTTGTTATTATTATTATTGATAATATATTTCTTTATTATTTTTTACAATGTACAAAAAAACAATTTATGTTCATTGTTAGTTTTTGTAGATGAGAAGTCAAAAATAAATTATATATAATTCAAGTCATAACTAATTTGAGATTGAAAAGGAAAGTTCCCAAAGAAATTATAATTATATATATTTTTAAAAAATACAAAGAAAAATTAGAACTATAAATTATAATTATCAAACCTAATTCTATTACGAAAAAAATTAAGTGAAAAAATGATCAAATTTAAATTTATAATTATTAAATATTTTTAATGAGCCATCAATTTTTTTATTCAATTTCTACCCTAATATGGTTTTAAATAGCTTTTCGGATATAATATATCTTTTAAGAAGGGTAAATTATATCGATTGTCCCCGCATTTTGTCTCTTGTGTCAATTTGATCTCTGTAATTTTAATTAGCTTGATTTTGACCATTAATTTTAGATTTGTATCAATTTGGTCCAATTAATAATGTCGGTTTTTAAAATAAAATAGTTATTGAGTTGGTTGACATTAACTTATTGAGTTGAACAAATTTATAATTTTGTCTATAAAATTATAACGAATACTACTCATCTGTGTATTTTCTTTAAAAAAAATACTAGCAATTATAATAATTGGACCAAATTGAGACAAAAATTATAAATTCATGATCAAAATTGAGCAAATTAAAGTTGCAAGGACAAAAATAACACAAGATTTAAAATATAAGGACTACCAATGTAATTTATTCTTTTGAGAATAACTACATAATTTCTTAATTAATTTTAAAATTGTTAATAAATATACCAAACAAATGTGTACATAATTCCTATTTTTGTTATAAATTTTAAAAAATATATATTTACTAATTAACAATTAAATAAATAGGTGGGTCTACTAACTTATGAATTGGACATGAACAAGACGATTCTCCAAGGATTAGGCTTAAATCAAGAATTATTGGCAAAAAAATCGACTTGACTTAAATTTTCTTAGTTACTTTTTAATGTTTAATCCAATATTAAAACTTTCCAAATTTGCTCATATAGCGATCCTGATTGTCCCTTTACTGTTCAGTTGTATTTCGGACTCAGTTCCGTGAAGTTGATAGTTGTAATTATCTTGTTTACATCCTTTACACTTTGTGTTTGGGTTTTGGAAAGTTTTGGATAGGTGTGTTACAAGTTGGTTGAGCCTTAGTCTCAAATCTAGTTGCCCAGGTTTTTGGTTGTCTGCTCGAGCGGGTCTTCTTGCGCTTGAGCCGGGTTTGTACACTCTCAGTATTTCGTGTTCTTGCAAAACTTCTGCAGGTGTGTTTTCTACGCTTGAGCGGGTTTCCTGCGCTCGAGTGGGTCGCGCTCGAGCGGTCTTCTTGGCGCTCAAGCAGGTGGTACATCTTTGGCGTAAGTTCTGGGAGAGGGAAATCTACGCTCGAGCAGACTGGTTTTCGCGCTCGAGCGGATGTACTTTATTTCTATGTCTTGGCACTCGAGCAGGCATTCTTGCGCTCGAGCGGACCCAGTCTTTTGTTCTTGACGCTCGAGCGTTGTGTTCTCCGCTCGAGCGGGAATGTCGTATATCGGTTGGCCGCTGGGCATTTTGAAATCACTTTTTACATTCTCTCTCTCTCTCTCTCTTACTTTTCCAAAAACATTTTTGAGAGCCTCTCTCTCTAGAAACTCCCTTCTCTCTAGGGTTTGATCTAGTTAGAGTGCTTTTCTTTCCTTCGGTCTCTGTAAAAGTTGCATTGATTGTCGAGGGCTTCGTTTTGATCCGTGGATCTTGGAGTTTGGAGCATTTTGATTTTCTTCATCTCCTTCCTTGGGCTCCGAAATTTGAGGTAGGGATTCCTACTCACTCTTATGGGTTGTAACCTAGATTATTGAGCATTTGGTAAAATGGTTTGATTTTGGGATCTAGGGTTTCGAAATGTGTAATGGGGGTTTTGTCATTTTGATTTTTAAATATGTATTTTGGGCTTCAAAATGGTGTCATTGTTGTTAGTTGTTGATTTATGAACCATGGAATTCTCGTTAAAAACAAAAAAAAAGGGTAAAAAACCCTAAGTTGTAGTATAAATTAATTGATATAATTAATTTGGGAAAAATGTTGTTGTTTGGAATTGAGATGAAAATAATAAAATTGGCTCATTATATTGTAAAATGGTGGAGTTGGATTTATTAATCGCTTACTTTTGAAAACACTGATATCTTATCTGTTGGAGCTTTTCTAATCTGTTTAGAAATAACTGCTTGGGCTACCGGTGGATGGTAGTTTTGATTGTTATAGACAATGCATGATGATTAGGAAAACTAAAACTAATCAATTGGATATGTCATAAAGTATGACGGTTGGTAGAATACATTAACGTTATGTATTGATTGATTGTGTATATGACCTTTGTGTATATACGTTGTGTGTGTGTGGGAGGAGATAGGGGATGTACTCCACGGTTTAGGGGAAGATAGGGGATGGACCTCTAAACCGGATGTTGTTTGGGAGGAGATAGGGGATGGACTCCACTGATACAGCTAATATGCTTGTCAGATAAATTATTAATATAGCTCATATGCTTATCTTTGGAAGTGTTGATATAGCTAATATGCTTATCTGTTGAAATATGGATACAGCTTGTATGCTTATCCGTTGAGATGTTGATACAACTAGTATGTTTATCTACTGTCAAACGGGAAACGTTTAATATAAGTCACTGCCTCATATAAGTGGTTGGCCGGGTTCTGAGCCGTTGATGTAAATTGAGAAAATGATGAGAAATGGAAAATGAAATGAGATATGAACATTGTGGTCATGTAATGGAAATGGGTTATGAATTGATTTATGGTAATCGAACATTTATCAATTGCTAAAGTCTTAGTTACTGCTCATATTGTGTTTAGCATATCCCTACTGGGCGTTGGCTCACCCTATATAGGACATTATTTTCAGGTACATGTAGCATGCCACCTCCAAGGACTTAGCTTGGATGGATATGGGAGTTGAAGACTCTTTTTGATTCTTTTGTTTGTATTACATGTACATCAAGCCAAGGGCTTATTTTGTATAGAGTTAGTACTCTTCTTTTGTGTAACCAAGTGTAAACTTGGAAAGCTGTAAGCCTGTAGGGCATTTGCTTTTGTTGTTAACATGTAATACTGTTGTAAGAACTAATCTGATGAATGGAAAGGCATTGATTTCTTTATATCATTGCATGTCTAAAATGATGGGTTTTATGTATAATTTTGAGGGCGTTACAACTTGGTATCAGAGCGTACCGGGTTCGACTACTTTTGGTACGTGGGAAGTGATTAGTATCACAATGGGTTTGTCTCGCTTATTGAGAGACTTAGATGTAATGTTATATGCTTATGTGATAACATGCTTATGTGACTATATGGGTATGGGATTTGATTTCTGGGATATCGATTGGATCCTTGGGTTTCTGTGAGTCTTGTTGGAAAAGCACTTGATCAATGTTGTTTCTAACCGGAGCTCTAGTAACGCCTTGGGACTGTCATTATTCGGGAATGAAATTCGTAAGTGCTTATGTGTTTATGTGCTTACGTGGAGTGAATTACAGTTGTCTATGCATTAGGACGCGGGTATTTAGTTTCAGCACATTTATGAATGTGCTAACGTCTTTGTTACCTTTAATAGGATGTCAGGACGAGGTGGTAAGCGTGGTAGGCCTAGGAGGCAGGAGGTGCCTTTACCGGATGACGTTCCGGCAGTGCAGGAGGGAGTTGGTCAGGCCAATGTGGCCGAGCCGGTGGGTCAGCAGGCTATGGGTGCCTTGGCCCGAGAGATAGCAGGAGCTTTGGGTATCCTCAAAGCTGAGAATCAGGTTGCAGAGGCAGGACCTTCTTTCTTAAAGAGGGAATTTTTCCGATCTAACTCCGACGAATTTGTTGGAGATCCAAAAGAGTCACTTAAGGCTGACGAGTGGCTGGAACAGATGGAGAAGACGTTTGAGATGCTTGGCATCGAGGACGGGGGTTTAAAGGTGACCTTAGCATCCTTCCAATTGAAGGAAGATGCGGGTCAATGGTGAAAGTACGAGAAGGGCCGCGTTGGTGGTGTATTGGGGGCTTTTATAGATGCCTTCCAGGAGAAGTTCTTGTCTTCAGCTGCTAGGGAGAAGCTGAGGCAACGATTTGCCCGGCTTAAACAAAGCAGGTTTGTCGATGGCGAGTTTGAGGCTACATTTACGGTTGTCGAGTTTGCACCTGAACTTGTGGCGTCCGAGGAACGCCGTTGCTTTGAGTTTGAGCGAAAGTTGAGGCGTGGGCTCAAGTTGAGGGTTGGAGGGTCTTTTATCCGAGAGTATAGACGTTTGGTGGAGACTGCAGCTCATATGGAGATTATGATGCAGGAGGAGGATGAGGGGCAGAGAGGTTCCAAGATGAGCCAAGATGGCCAGGGTGATGGCAGGAGACAGAGAGGTTTCAACCCTCAGCAGTCTCAGGGTGGTTTAGCTAGATCAACCTTTCCAGTGCCGAGTGCAGGCTCCGAGAGAGGTAATCAGGGAGGCTTGATTTGTTTTACATGTGGCTAGCTGGGTCACAAGTCTTCAATGTGCCCGCAGAAGGGAGGGGGTCAGCGAGCTGCTTCTTTTTCAACTAGACCTCAGGGTCAGAGTCAGAGCAGGGGCCAACCTTTGCCTTGTTATCCGTGTGGTCAGCCTGGGCACCTAAAGAGGTTTTGCCCACAGTTGAGTGCCCCTTTCAGGGGCGTCTGGTTCTAGGCAGACACAGAGTTATCAGCCAGCTCAGTCTATGCTGGCCTCGAGGGCCAATCCGGGAGCTTCGTCATCCCAGTCTATGCAGCAATCTTTTGCTCCTAGAGGCGAGCAGGTGGATCAGGGGCCTACAGGGCGCGTGTATGCTGTTACCGCGTAGGACCTGGTACCGGTTCCGTCTGTTGTGAGAGGTACCTTTCTGTTTTGCAACTCGGTTGCTAGTGTATTGATTGATACGGGCGCATCTCATTCTTTTGTGTCTGCTGCATTTGCATCTGTATTGGAGTTGGAGTTGGCACTATTAGCATCTCCTATATGTGTTGTATCGCCTATTAGGGGTGAATTGATTTTGAAACACGGACGTAGAGGTTGTGATATAGAGGTCGCCGACCATAGGCTTCTTTTTCCCTTTGTTGTTATGCCCAAGAAGGGTTTTGATGTTACTTTGGGTGTGGACTGGCTATCGTCATACCTGGCAGTTATTGATTGCTACCGCCAGAGGGTCACTGTGTGTACCTTGAACGGGGAGTGTTTCCATTTCTTGGGGGATCGGGTTGGCAGTGTGTTGCCATCAGCGTATGATCTGCGAGAGCGGAGTGAGCTTAGTGGTCTTCTTGCTAGCTTTATGAGTGGTGAGTGTGATGAGACCCAGATTGTGTTGCCAAGGGTGGTTTGTGAGTATTCGGATGTTTTTCCCGAGGATCTCGTTGGTTTGCCACCTCAGCATGCGATAGAGTTCTCCATTGATTTAGTGCCAGGCACGACGCCGATTTCTATGGCACCTTATCGTTTTGCCCCAGCCGAGTTGAGTGAGTTGAAGATTCAGCTCTAGGAGTTGCTAGATAAGGGCTTTGTTCGCCCTAGTGTTTCGCCGTGGGGAGCACCGACCCTCTTTGCTAAAAAGAAAGATGGTGCCTTGAGACTGTGTACCGACTACCGGAAGTTGAATCAGGCTACGGTTAAGAATAAGTACCCTATGCCTCGTATAGATGATCTGTTTGACCAATTGAAGGGTTCCCGTTGTTTCTCTAAGATAGACTTGAGATCGGGTTACCACCAGTTGAGGGTCAAGGAGGAGGATATTCCGAAGACAGCATTCCGTACGCGGTATGGCCATTATGAGTTTCTGGTTATGCCATTTGGCCTCAGCAATGCACCGGCAATCTTTATGGACTTGATGAACCGGATCTTCCGGGAATTCTTAGATCGTTTTGTAGTCGTTTTCGTGGACGACATTCTTATCTATTCGCCTTCCGAGGAGGAGCACGAGGAACACTTGAGAATGGTGCTTGAGTTGCTTAGAGCCCATAGGCTGTATGCCAAGTTTGGAAAGTGTGAATTCTGGCTGGGAGAAGTCAAGTTCTTAGGCCACGTGGTATCCGGGGAAGGGGTGTCTGTTGATACATCCAAGATTGAGGCAGTGCAAGACTGGGCACAGCCTAAGAGTGTGTTTGAGATCCGTAGTTTTCTGGGATTAACTGGGCATTACCGCCGGTTTGTGAAGGATTTCTCCAGGTTAGCTTCACCGTTGACTAGACTGACTCGGAAAGGAGTCAAATTCGTATGGAGTGAGACTTGTGAAAAGTCGTTTCAAGAGTTGAAGGTTAGATTGACCATCGCTCCGATTTTGATTATTCCGGAGAGAGGGTTGGGTTATGCGGTTTATTGTGATGCCTCACGAGAGGGTTTGGGTTGTGTGTTGATGCAAGAGGGGAAAGTGGTAGCTTATGGCTCACGTCAGTTGAAAATACATGAGAAGAATTACCCTACACATGACCTAGAGCTAGCAGTAGTGATCTTTGCCTTGAAAATTTAGAGGCACTACCTTTATGGTGAGAGGTTCGAGGTGTTCTCGGACCATAAGAGTTTGAAGTATCTGTTTACACAGAGAGACTTGAATTTGAGGCAGAGAAGGTGGATGGAGTTCATTGAGGATTATGATTTTGAGTTGCACTATCACCCGGGAAAGGCCAACGTTGTGGCCGATGCCCTTAGCAGGAAATCCATAGGTGATGTAGCTTGTATAGCCATCCGGGAGTGGGAGATGTTGGGGGCACTTGGCAAGTTTGATTTGCTCCTGGGCGAATCTGTTGAGGCTGTGGCCTTGTTCTCTGTTGTTGCACAGCCTACCCTTGTGACTCGAGTGTTAGAGGCACAGAGAGGTGACCTTGAGGTAGAATCCCTCCAAGAGAAGATCTCCAGTGGGAAAGTTGAGAAGGATTTAACGGTGTATCCCGACCTGAGTGTGAGATATCGAGACCGTTTGTTTGTGCCGGAGTCTTGCCGAGAGGAAGTACTCCGAGAGTTTCATCATTCACGCCTTGCGGTGCATCCGGGAGGCACTAAGATGAATCGGGATTTGGGTCGCCAGTTCTGGTAGCGAGGAATGAAGAGAGATGTGGCAGTTTTCGTGTCTAAGTGCCTTACTTGTCAGCAAGTGAAGGCCGAGCATCAGAGGCCAGCGGGTTTGTTGCAACCCTTGCCTATTGCCGAGTGGAAGTGGGAGCATGTCACTATGGACTTCGTTGTAGGTCTTCCGAGGACTCAGCGGGGTAGTGATGCTATTTGGGTTGCTTGTAGACCGGTTGACTAAGTCGGCACACTTTATCCCTATGCGCGTGAGAGATTCGGTAGATCATCTTGCCGACTTGTATATTCGAGACATAGTGAGATTGCACGGGGTCCTAGTGACGATCGTCTCAGATAGAGATCCTCGTTTTACTGCTAGGTTGTGGCAGAGTTTGCAGGGTGCCTTTGGCACTAAGTTGACCTTTAGCACGGCTTATCATCCTCAGACTGACGGGCAGTCCGAGCGTACTATTCAGATCCTTAAGGATATGCTTCAAGGTTGTGTCCTTGACTTTAGTGGGACATGGGAGAGGCACTTGCCATTGGTGGAGTTTGCCTACAACAACAGCTTTCAGTCTAGTATCGGTATGGCACCGTTTGAGGCCTTGTATGGCCGACCGTGTAGGTCTCCAGTTTGTTGGGCCGAGGTGGGTGATGCACCTTTGTTGGGCCCGGAGTTGGTTAGAGAGACGACGGAGAAAGTTGAGCTTATCCGTAGGAGGCTTGTTACAGCCCAGAGTCGCCAAAAGAGTTATGCCGACTGTAGGAGGAGGCCTTTGGCGTTTCAGGTAGGTGATCATGTTTTCTTGAAAATATCACTTAGGCGAGGTTTGATGAGGTTCGGGAAGAGTGGGAAGTTATCCCCTCGGTTTATTGGTCCCTCTGAGATCCTAGAGAGGATTGGGGAAGTTGCTTATCGTTTGGCTTTGCCACCGCAGTTGTCTGGGGTGCATGACGTGTTTCATGTTAGTATGCTTCGGAAGTATGAGCCCGATCCGCCCCATGTGTTGGATTGGACCGATTTAGAGGTAGATGAGGATGCCTCGTATGAGGAGAGACCGGTTCGGGTCTTGGATAGACGGGATCAAGTCTTGTGAGGCAAGACCATTCCCTTGGTAAAGGTTTTGTGGAAACATCACGGAGTGATGAAAGCCACTTGGGAACGTGAGTTGGAAGTCCGAGAAAAGTATCCGGACATGTTTGATTGATGTGTAATCATGTAACGAAATATTGTAATAATATTAAACTTTAAGAACATGATATATGTCTTAAGTTGTAAAACATTATGAATGTTTTGGTTTATGGAAGTTATGTTAACATTATGTATGTTAAGTATGTTGTGGAAATGCAAGCATGATATTAATGTTGCATGTGTTATGGAATGGCGGAAAATGAGTTGAAATTGGTAAATTTCAAAGGAATGCATGTTGATAATGCAAGTTGTTATATGATATGAATTGCCTCTTGAAAAGAGATGAGATTGACTAGTAATGGGTCGAAATGTTGTAATATTATTGAGAATGGAGAAAACTTTTTTTTGAAAAACTTGTATTTAATTTCAGGGACGAAATTCTTTAAGGGGGGAGGTTATAGCGATCCCGGTTGTCTCTTTACTATTCAGTTGTATTCCGGACTCGGTTTTGTGAAGTTGATAGTTGTAATTATCTTGTTTACATCCTTTACACTTTGTGTTTGGGTTTTGGAAAGTTTTGGACAGGTGTGTTACAGGTTGGTTGAGCTTTAGTCTCAAATCTAGTTGCCCAGGTTTTTGGTTGCCCGCTCGAGCGGGTCTTCTTGCACTCGAGCGGGCTTTGCACACTCCCAGTATTTCGTGTTCCTGCAAAACTTCTGCAGGTGTGTTTTCTACGCTCGAGCGGGTTTCCTGCGCTCGAGCGGGTCGCGCTTGAACGGTCTTCTTGGCGCTCGAGCGGGTGGTACATCTTTGGTGTAAGTTCTGGGAGGGGGAAATCTACGCTCGAGTGGACTTGTTTTCGCACTCGAGCAGATGTACTTTATTCCTATGTCTTGGCGATCGAGCGGACCTAGTCTTTTGTTCTTGATGCTCGAGCGTTGTGTTCTCCGCTCGAGCGGGTTGTGTTCTCCACTTGAACGGGAATGTCGTATATCGGTTGGCCACTGGGCATTTTGAAATCACTTTTTACATTCTCTCTCTCTCTCTTACTTTCCCAAAAACATTTTTGAGAGCCTCTCTCTCTAGAAACTCCCTTCTCTCTAAGGTTTGATCTAGTTAGAGTGCTTTTCTTTCCTTCGGTCTTTGTAAAAGTTGCATTGATCGTCGAGGGCTTCATTTTGATCCGTGGATCTTGGAGTTTGGAGCATTTTGATTTTCTTCATCTCCTTCCTTGGGCTCCGAAATTTGAGGTAGGGATTCCTACTCACTCTTATGGGTTGAAACCTAGATTATTGAGCATTTGGTTAAATGGTTTGATTTTAGGATCTGGGGTTTCGAAATGTGTAATGGGGGTTTTGTCATTTTGATTCTTAAATATGTATTTTGGGCTTCAAAATGGTGTCATTGTTGTTGGTTGTTGATTTATGGACCATGGGGTTCTCGTTAAAAACAAAAAAAAAAAGGTAGAAAACCCTAAGTTGTAGTATAAATTAATTGATATAATTAATTTGGGAAAAATGTTGTTGTTTGGAATTGAGATGAAAATAATGAAATTGGCTCATTATATTGTAAAATGGTGGAGTTGGATTTATTAATCGCTCACTTTTGAAAACATTGATATCTTATCTGTTGGAGCTTTTATTATCTGTTTAGAAATAACTGCTTAGGCTACCAGTGGAGGGTAGTTTTGATTGTTGTACATAATGCATGATGATTAGGCAAACTAAAACTAATCAATTGGATTTGTCATAAAGTATGACGGTTGGTAGAATACATTAACGTTATGTATTGATTGATTGTGTATATGACCTTTGTGTATATACGTTGTGTGTGTGGGAGGAGATAGGGGATGTACTCCACGGTTTAGGGGAAGATAGGGGATGGACCTCTAAACCGGATGTTGTTTGGGAGGAGATAGGGGATGGACTCCACTGATACAGCTAATATGCTTGTCAGATAAATTATTGATATAGCTCATATGCTTATCTTTGGAAGTGTTGATATAGCTAATATGCTTATCTGTTGAAATGTGGATACAGCTTGTATGCTTATCCGTTGAGATGTTGATACAACTAGTATGTTTATCTACTGTCAAACTAGAAACGTTTAATATAAGTCACTGCCTCATATAAGTGGTTGGCCGGGTTCTGAGCCGTTGATGTAAATTGAGAAAATGATGAGAAATGGAAAATGAAATGAGATATGAACATTGTAGTCATGTAATGGAAATGGGTTATGAATTGATTTATGGTAATCAAACATTTATCAATTGCTAAAGTCTTAGTTACTGCTCATATTGTGTTTAGCATATCCCTACTGGGCGTTGGCTCACCCTATATGGGACATTATTTTCAGGTACAGGTAGCATGCCACCTCCAAGGACTTAGCTTGGATGGATATGGGAGTTGAAGACTCTTTTTGATTCTTTTGTTTGTATTACATGTACATCAAGCCAAGGGCTTATTTTTTATAAAGTTAGTACTCTTCTTTTGTGTAACCAAGTGTAAACTTAGAAAGCTGTAAGCCTGTAGGGCATTTGCTTTTGTTGTTAACATGTAATACTGTTGTAAGAACTACTCTGATGAATGGAAAGGCATTGATTTCTTTATATCATTGCATGTCTAAAATGATGGGTTTTATGTATAATTTTGAGGGCGTTACAACTTGGTATTAGAGCGTACCGGGTTTGAATACTTTGGGTACGTGGGAAGTGATTAGTATCACAATGGGTTTGTCTCGCTTATTGAGAGACTTAGATGTAATGTTATATGCTTATGTGATAACATGCTTATGTGACTATATGGGTATATGATTTGATTTCTGGGATATCGATTGGATCCTTGGGTTTCTGTGAGTCTTGTTGGAAAAGCACTTGATCAATGTTGTTTCTAACCGGAGCTCTAGTAACGCCTTGGGACTGTTATTATCCGGGAATGAAATTCGTAAGTGCTTATGTGTTTTTGTACTTACGTGAAGTGAATTACAGTTGTCCATGCATTAGGACGCGGGTGTTTAGTTTCAACGCATTTATGAATGTGCTAACGTCTTTGTTACCTTTAATAGGATGTCAGGACGAGGTGGTAGGCGTGGTAGGCCTAGGAGGCAGAAGGTGCCTTTACCGGATGACGTTCCTGCAGTGCAGGAGGGAGTTGGTCAGGCCAATATGGCCGAGCCGGTGGGTTAGCAGGCTATAGGTGCCTTGGCCCGAGAGATAGCGGGAGCTTTGGGTATCCTCAAAGCTGAGAATCAGGTTGCAGAGGCAGGACCTTCTTTCTTGAAGAGGGAATTTTTCCGGTCTAACCCGGACGGATTTGTTGGAGATCCGAAAGAGCCACTTAAGGTTGACGAGTGGCTGGAACAGATGGAGAAGACGTTTGAGATGCTTGGCATCGAGGACGGGGGTTTAAAGGTGACCTTGGTATCCTTCCAATTGAAGGGAGATACGGGTCAATGGTGGATGTACGAGAAGGGCCGCGTTGGTGGTGTATTAGGGGCTTTTATAGATGCCTTCCAGGAGAAGTTCTTGTCTTCAGTTGCCAGGGAGAAGCTGAGGCAACAGTTTTGCCAGCTTAAACAGCAGGGTTTGTCCGTAGCCGAGTTTGAGGCTACATTTACCAATTTGTCCAGGTTTGCACCTGAACTTGTGGCGTCCGAGGAACGCCGTTGCTTTGAGTTTGAGTGGAAGTTGAGGCGTGAGCTCAAGTTGAGGATTGGAGGGTCTTTTATCCGAGAGTATAGACGTTTGGTGGAGGCTGCAGCTCATATGGAGATTATGATGCAGGAGGAAGATGAGGGGCAGAGAGGTTCCAGGAGGAGCCAAGATGGCCAGGGTGATGGCAGGAGACAGAGGGGTTCTAACCCTCAACAGTCTCAGGGTGGTTTCGCTAGATCGACCTTTCCAGTACCGAGTACAAACTCCGGGAGAGGTAATCAGGGAGGCTTGACTTGTTTTACATGTGGCCAGCTGGGTCACAAGTCTTTGGTGTGCCCACAAAAGGGAGGGGGTCAGCGAGCTGCTTCTTCTTCAGCTAGACCTCAGGGTTAGAGTCAGAGCAGAGGCCAGCCTTTGTCTTGTTAGCAGTGTGGCCAACCTGGGCACCTGAAGAGGTTTTGCCCACAGTTGAGTGCCACTTTCAGGGGCGTCTGGTTCTAGGCAGACGCAGAGTTATCAGCCAGCTCAGTCTGTGCAGGCCTCGAGGGCCAATCCGGGAGCTTCATCATCCCAGTCTGTGCAGTAATCTTTTGCTCTTAGAGGCGAGCAGGTGGATCAGGGGCCTACAGGGCGCATGTATCTTTATTCTGCATGAGGACTGGTACGATTCGTCTGTTGTGTGAGAGCGTTTACATTTTGCAACTCAGTTGCTAGTGTATTGATTGATACGGGTGCATCTCATTCTTTTGTGTCTGCTGCATTTGCATCTGTATTGGAGTTGGAGTTGGCACTATTAGCATCTCCTATATGTGTTGTATCGCCTATTGGGGGTGAATTGATTTTGAAACACAGATGTAGAGGTTGTGATATAGAGGTCGCCGACCATAGGCTTCCTTTTCCATTTGTTGTTATGCCCATGAAGGGTTTTGATGTTATTTTGGGTATGGACTGGCTATCGTCATACCGGGCAATTATTGATTGCTACCGCTAGAGGGTCACTGTGTGTACCTTGAGCGGGGAGTGTTTCCATTTCTTGGGGGATCGGGTTGGCAGTGTGTTGCCACCGGCGTATGATCCGTGAGGGCGGAGTGAGCTTAGTGGTCTACTTGATAGCTTTATGAGTGGTGAGTGTGATGAGACCCAGATTGTGTTGCCGATGGTGGTTTGTGAGTATTCGGATGTTTTTCCTGAGGATCTCGTTGGTTTGCCACCTCACCGTGAGATAGAGTTCTCCATTGATTTAGTGCCCAGCACGACGCCGATTTCTATGGCACCTTACCGTTTTGCCCTAACCGAGTTGAGTGAGTTGAAGATTCACCTCCAGGAGTTGCTGGATAAGGGCTTTGTTCACCCTAGTGTTTCTCCGTGGGGAGCACCGACCCTCTTTTCTAAAAAGAAAGATGGTGCCTTGAGACTATGTATCGACTACCGGAAGTTGAATCGGGCTACAGTTAAGAATAAGTACCCTATGCCTCGTATAGATGATCTGTTTGACCAATTGAAGGGTTTCCGTTGTTTCTCTAAGATAGACTTGAGATTGGGTTACCACCAGTTGAGGGTTAGGGAGGAGGATATTCCAAAGACGGCATTCCGTACGCGGTATGGCCATTATGAGTTTCTGGTGATGCCATTTGGGCTAGGCAATGCACCGGCAGTCTTTATGGACTTGTTGAACCGGATCTTCTGGGAATTCTTATATCGTTTTGTAGTCGTTTTCATGGACAACATTCTTATCTATTCGCCTTCTGAGGAGGAGCACGAGGAACACTTGAGAATGGTGCTTGAGTTGCTTAGAGCCCATAGGCTGTATGCCAAGTTTGGAAAGTGTGAATTCTGGCTGGGAGAAGTCAAGTTCTTAGGCCACGTAGTATCCGGGGAAGGGGTGTCTGTTGATGCATCCAAGATTGAGACAGTGCAAGATTGGGCACAACCTAAGAGTGTGTTTGAGATCCGCAGTTTTCTGGGATTAGCTGGGTATTACCACCGGTTTGTGAAGGATTTCTCCAGGTTAGCTTCATCGTTGACTAGACTAACTCGGAAAGGAGTCAAATTCGTATGGAGTGAGACTTGTGAAAAATCGTTTCAAGAGTTGAAGGTTAGATTGACCACCGCTCCAGTTTTGATTATTCCGGAGAGAGGGTTGGGTTATGCGGTTTATTGTGATGCCTCACGAGAGGGTTTGGGTTGTGTGTTGATGCAAGAGGGGAAAGTGGTAGCTTATGGCTCACGTCAGTTGAAAATACACGAGAAGAATTACCCTACATATGACCTAGAGCTAGCAGTAGTGATCTTTGCCTTGAAAATTTGGAGGCACTACCTTTATGGTGAGAGGTTCGAGGTGTTCTCGGACCATAAGAGTTTGAAGTATCTGTTTACACAGAGAGACTTGAATTTGAGGCAGAGAAGGTGGATGGAGTTCATTGAGGATTATGATTTTGAGTTGCACTATCACCCGGGAAAGGCCAACGTTGTGGCCGATGCCCTGAGCGGGAAATCCATAGGTGATGTAGCTTGTATAGCCATCCGGGAGTGGGAGATGTTGGGGGCACTTGGCGAGTTTGATTTGCTTCTGGGCAAATCTGTTGAGGCTGCGGCCTTGTTCTCTGTTGTTGCACAGTCTACCCTTGTGACTCAAGTGTTAGAGGCACAGAGAGGTGACCTTGAGGTAGAATCCCTCCGAGAGAAGATCTCCAGTGGAAAAGTTGAGAAGGGTTTAACGATGTATCCCAACCTGAGTGTGAGATACCGAGACCGTTTGTTTGTGCCGGAGTCTTGCCAAGAGGAAATACTCCGAGAGTTTCATCATTCACGCCTTGCGGTGCATCCGGGAGGCACTAAGATGTATCGGGATTTGGGTCGCCAGTTCTGGTGGTGAGGAATGAAGAGAGATGTGGCGGCCTTCGTGTCTAAGTGCCTTACTTGTCAGCAAGTGAAGGCCGAGCATCAGAGGCCAGCGGGTTTGTTGCAACCCTTGCCTATTGCCGAGTGGAAGTGGAAGCATGTCATTATAGACTTCGTTATAGGTCTTCTGAGGACTCAGCGGGGTAGTGATGATATTTGGGTGGTTGTAGACAGGTTGACTAAGTCGGTGCACTTTATCGCTATGCGCGTGAGAGATTCGGTAGATCATCTTGCCGACTTGTATATTCGGGACATAGTGAGATTGCACGGGATCCCAGTGACGATCGTCTCAGATAGAGATCCTCGTTTTTCTGCTAGGTTGTGGCAGAGTTTGTAGGGTGCCTTGAGCACTGAGTTGACCTTTAGCACGGCTTATCATCCTCAGACTGACGGGCAGTCCAAGCGTACTATTCAGATCCTTGAGGATATGCTTCGAGGTTGTGTCCTTGATTTTAGTGGGACGTGAGAAAGGCACTTGTCATTGGTGGAGTTTGCCTACAACAACAGCTTTCAGTCTAGTATCAGTATGGCACCGTTTGAGGCCTTGTATGGCTGACCGTGTAGGTCTCCAGTTTGTTGGGCCGAGGTGGGTGATGCACCTTTGTTGGGCCCGGAGTTGGTTAGAGAGACGACGGAGAAAGTTGAGCTTATCCGTAGGAGGCTTGTTACAGCCCAGAGTCGCCAAAAGAGTTATGCCGACCGTAGGAGGAGGCCTTTGGCGTTTGAGGTAGGTGATCATGTTTCCTTGAAAATATCACCTAGGTGAGGTTTGATGAGGTTCGGGAAGAGTGGGAAGTTATCCGCTCGGTTTATTGGTCCCTTTGAGATCCTAGAGAGGGTTGGGGAAGTTGTTTATCGTTTGGCTTTGCCACCGCAGTTGTCCGAGGTGCATGACGTGTTTCATGTTAGTATGCTTCGGAAGTATGAGCCCGATCCGTCCCATGTGTTGGATTGGACCGATTTGGAGGTAGATGAGGATGCCTCGTATGACGAGAGACCGGTTCGGGTCTTGGATAGACAGGATCAAGTCTTGCGAGGCAAGACCATTCCCTTGGTAAAGGTTTTGTAGAAATATCACGGAGTGGAAGAAGCCACTTGGGAACATGAGTTGGAAGTCCGAGAAAAGTATCCGGACATGTTTGATTGATGTGTAATCATGTAACGAAATATTGTAATAATATTAAACTTTAAGAACATTATATATGTCTTAAGTTGTAAAACATTGTAAATGTTTTGGTTTATGGAAGTTATGTTAACATTGTGTATGTTAAGTATGTTGTGGAAATGCAAGCAAGATATTAATGTTGCATGTGTTATGGAATGGCGGAAAATGAGTTGAAATTGGTAAATTTCAAAGGAATGCATGTTGATAATGCAAGTTGTTATATGATATGAATTGCCTCTTAAAAAGAGATGAGATTGACTGGTAATGGGTCGGAATGTTGTAACATTATTGAGAATGGAGAAAACCTGTTTTTGAAAAACTTGTATTTAATTTCGGGGACGAAATTCTTTAAGGGGGGGAGGTTATAGCGATCCCGGTTGTCCCTTTACTGTTCAGTTGTATTCCGGACTCGGTTCCGTGAAGTTGATAGTTGTAATTATCTTGTTTACATCCTTTACACTTTGTGTTTGGGTTTTGGAAAGTTTTGGGCAGGTGTGTTACAGGTTGGTTAAGCCTTAGTCTCAAATCTAGTTGCCCAGGTTTTTGGTTGTCCGATCGAGCGGGTCTTCTTGCGCTCGAGCGGGGTTTGCACACTCCCAGTATTTCGTGTTCCTGCAAAACTTCTGCAGGTGTGTTTTCTACGCTCGAGCGGGTTTCCTGCGCTTGAGCGGGTCGCACTCGAGCAATCTTTTTGGCGCTCGAGCGGGTGGTACATCTTTGGTGTAAGTTCTAGGAGGGGGAAATCTACGCTCGAGCGGACTGGTTTTCGCGCTCGAGCGGATGTACTTTATTCCTATGTCTTAGTGCTCGAGCGGGCATTCTTGCACTCGAGCGGACCTAGTCTTTTGTTCTTGACGCTCGAGCGTTGTGTTCTCCGCTCGAGCGGGAATGTCGTATATCGGTTGGCTGCTGGGCATTTTGAAATCACTTTTTACATTCTCTCTCTCTCTCTCTCTCTCTCTCTCTCTCTCTCTCTCTCTCTCTCTTACTTTCCCAAAAACATTTTTGAGAGTCTTTCTCTCTAGAAACTCCCTTCTCTCTAGGGTTTGATCTAGTTAGAGTGCTTTTCTTTCCTTCGGTCTTTGTAAAAGTTGCATTGATCGTCGAGGGCTTCGTTTTGATCCGTGGATCTTGGAGTTTGGAGCATTTTGATTTTCTTCATCTCCTTCCTTGGGCTTCGAAATTTGAGGTAGGGATTTCTACTCACTCTTATGGGTTGTAACCTAGATTATTGAGCATTTGGTTAAATGGTTTGATTTTGGGATCTAGGGTTTCGAAATGTGTAATAAGGGTTTTGTCATTTTGATTCTTAAATAAGTATTTTGGGCTTCAAAATGGTGTCATTGTTATTAGTTGTTGATTTATGGACCATGGGGTTCTCGTTAAAAACAAAAAAAGGGTAGAAAACCCTAAGTTGTACTATAAATTAATTGATATAATTAATTTGGGAAAAATGTTGTTTGGAATTGAGATGAAAATAATGAAATTGGCTCATTATATTGTAAAATGGTGGAGTTGGATTTATTAATCGCTCACTTTTGAAAACATTGATATCTTATCTGTTGGAGCTTTTATTATCTGTTTAGAAATAACTGCTTGGGCTACCAGTGGAGGGTAGTTTTGATTGTTGTAGATAATGCATGATGATTAGGCAAACTAAAACTAATCAATTGGATATGTCATAAAGTATGACAGTTGGTAGAATACATTAACGTTATGTATTGATTGATTGTGTATATGACCTTTGTGTATATACGTTGTGTGTGTGGGAGGAGATAGGGGATGTACTCCACGGTTTAGGGAAAGATAGGGGATGGACCTCTAAACCGAATGTTGTTTGGGAGGAGATAAGGGATGGACTCCACTGATATAGCTAATATGCTTGTCAGATAAATTATTGATATAGCTCATATGCTTATCTTTGGAAGTGTTGATATAGCTAATATGCTTACCTGTTGAAATGTGGATACAGCTTGTATGCTTATCCGTTGAGATGTTGATACAACTAGTATGTTTATCTACTGTCAAACTGGAAACGTTTAATATAAGTCACTGCCTCATATAAGTGGTTGGCCGGGTTCTGAGCCATTGATGTAAATTGAGAAAATGATGAGAAATGGAAAATGAAATGAGATATGAACATTGTGGTCATGTAATGGAAATGGATTATGAATTGATTTATGGTAATCGAACATTTATCAATTGCTAAAGTCTTAGTTACTGCTCATATTGTGTTTAGCATATCCCTACTGGACGTTGGCTCACCTTATATGGGACATTATTTTCAAGTACAGGTAGCATGCCACCTCCAAGGACTTAGCTTGGATGGATATGGGAGTTGAAGACTCTTTTTGATTCTTTTGTTTGTATTACATGTATATCAAGCTAAGGGCTTATTTTGTATAGAATTAGTACTCTTCTTTTGTGTAACCAAGTGTTAATTTGGAAAGCTGTAAGCCTGTAGGGCATTTGCTTTTATTGTTAACATGCAATACTGTTGTAAGAACTACTCTGATGAATGAAAAGGCATTGATTTCTTTATATCATTGCATGTCTAAAATGATGGATTTTATGTATAATTTTGAGGGCGTTACAGCTCATATCAGTCATGAATTGATAAGTTATGATAAAATTTAAATTTATTATATGACCTACAATTTAGGGTGGCTCTATCTTAGATAATTTTTTCATCCATAAATATATATAACTATTCATTTAATTATTTTAAAGATAAATATATAGTTTTTTTAAACTAAGTTCAAATTTTTTAATTATTATAAAAAATACTTACAAATATCTATTTACTAATTTAATAAATAGATAGGTCAAATGATTCATATATATTGGGAATAGACGAAGATAATTTTTAATGATTGGGTGAAGGACAAGTTATCGTAGACCTAATGTTAAGCCTAAATTTAATACCACAAGTGAATTCAAATCCATTTTTACGTAATTCTTGTAACACAAGATAAATTATAATTTTGATACTAGACAAATTTTTAAACTTTACAAAACATGAAAAAAATTAACATATTGACAAATGTAATTTACTACTATCCTTTGATAAATTAATTTACGAAACTCATACGACGAAATGTATTTATATTTTATCATAAATATAATTTTTGTGATTTATTTTTTAATTTTTACCAATTAAATTATGGGATGTATTTCTTATTAAGAACTTAGAGCACACAATTAATGACATAAGAATAAATAAAAAAAATTCTCTTATATATAACTGTGATAAAAATAAATAAAATTTAATTGATTCTAAATTTTTTTTACTAAATATTCTAAATAAATTTTTTAGATTATTATTTAATTTTAAAAATTAATTTTTTGATTATTTACCTATACCCGTGCATAGCACGAATAATTATGCTAGTAATTGTATATATATATCAACATTTGGTTATCCACCCTATCTTTTTCGCCTGACAAATATTGATCTTTTTGAGAATGTAGTTTGGAAGTAGTTTTGTGCTATACTCAACACCTTAACAGCATTTTAAAGTACCACTTTTTTTAGCCAGGAATTTAAAAGAATAGGGACAATTACTGCAAAATGGGATTAGAGAAAATTAGTTACATATAAATGGAAAAGTTTATATTATTAATTATTAATATTTATAATATTTTTCATTTATTTGTAGATAGATTTTGATTGTCACATGCCAGTGTAATTCTTCCAAAAAAAATATTCATTGTTTTAATACTTGTTGTTTAAGAATATAGTGGTCTCATTGGGAAGTTGATTATTTTAGTTAGTTTTTTGATATTTTGGCTATTTTAGTTTGGTTAAAAAAATTATGTTTATGAAGATAGTTATTTTTTTGTAGTTGATATGATAGTTGTGAGATAAAAAATTAAATAATTATGAGTCTGATGTGATATTTTATCTTATTAGTTATTTTAGCCTATTTTATCTATATTATTATTTTATCCTATTTTATCTTTATTGCTATTTTAGTCCAAATAGCCATTCCTAAACAAGGTCACTATTTTAATAATTTTTTAATTTCATATGAAAAAATATATAAATAAAATAAAATAAAATAATGCAACTTAAAAAAATAAAAAGGTAATAAATATGCTATCTTACGAAGATGCCAAACAATGACGAACACACTATGGTGGTATATCATCTTCTCTGTATACACCTGATCTATTTTTGTGGGTCCAGATAAACTTATTACATAACCACCGGGGTGGTGGCCTGATAGAGAAAGCAATCCATTTCCATGACTTGACCTAGGGTCGAATCTGGAGGGGGGACGGAAGTGCTCTTTTTGAGACCCCGCTCTATATTCCGGTTCAAACCCTTGGCGCGTCTATGACGTATGGTTGAGCTCTATTGGTGTTTCAGCGGTGGGTCTTTTCCTATGGATTGGGTCAAATCAGGCCGGCAACCGGTTACCCCGGAGCCTGGGTCCACGGAGGCAGCAATGACACCTCAGAGCCTCCTTTTTTTTGGGTTCAAAAGAAAAAAAAAAAAAAGATAAACTTATTACATAAAAAAAATTATGGTAAATTATACAGTTTGGGTTTAATACATATCATTTCCTGACGTTTAGAAACATTATTTTAACTCGTAGGATCGCTCTGAGCTAACATTTTCCAACCAATATTAATAGCTTGGGCTTGAGATTTATATTTCAACTCAATCCAACCCGACCCGCTATTAAATTAATTAATTAAAAATTATTTATAATAGATTAAAAAAATATTTTTTTGTTGATTTTATTGAAATTTGCATTTGTGGTGATGTGCTATTAAATTTATTTAAAAATATTTCAATTTATAATGATATCAGTATATTTATCTAATAAATATAATGTGTGATTGAATTGAATTATGAATGTGTAAATTTCTTTTAAACATATAACCCGATAGGTGGATTTAGAATTTATAATTATTTTTTAGATCGGGTTTAGACAAATGTAAAGGCTCAATATTAGAATTGAACTTGATTTAGACAAAAAAAAAAAATCTTATTAAAGTAATGTCGGCCCAAGCTAAGGCCAAGTTTGGCAAGTTGCCAAAAAGTTAAAAAGTTAAAAAGTTATCACTATTCACCAAAAGTCAAAAATTACAGCTACACAACCCCTAATCCTAATTTTTCACTACACACTAATTTATACAATTTTTTAATACACATTTTTTCATAAAAAGTCAAAAAGTTAACCCAAACATCCATATTTTTTCATCAATTTTTTAGTCCAAAAAGACAAAAAAGTACACTTATTTAGGACACCCCAAACAAGCCCTAAATTCGCCAGCCCCAACAAATGCCCACCGTTATTCATGGCTTCAAGTCATCCAACTGATTTGCGAAACAGAAAAACTATGCCTCCGTTTGGCAGAGCTTTCAAAATCTAGTTTAACACTCACTTTTGAGTGTTGTGTTTGTTTAGGGTTTTTAAATCACAATTCTACACTCATTTCTCAAAACTCATTTCAAAACATAATCATTACTTTTCAAAACTCATAACCAAACACATAATTCCAAACTCTTTTCAAAACTCCATTCAAATCAATATTCTAAAAATATTTTAATTTTGTTAAGATTTACGATTTTTTTAATTTTTTAATTTTTAAAATTTTTTGAATATTTTTAAATATTACAATTTTAATTTTTTAAATTTTAAAATATTTTATAAAAATAAATTCAAACTCTATTTTATAAAAATATTTTTAAATATTTTAATTTTGTTAAGATTTATGATTTTTTTAATTTTTTAAATTTTTTGAATATTTTTAAATATTTTAATTTTTAAATATTACAATTTTAATTTTTTAAATTTTAAAATATTTTATAAAAATAAATTCAAACTCTATTTTACAAAAATATTTTTAAATATTTTAATTTTTTTAAGATTTATGATTTTTTAATTTTTTAATTTTTTAAATTTTTTGAAGATTTTTAAATATGAATATTTTTAAATATTACAATTTTAATTTTTTAAATTTTAAAATATTTTATAAAAATAAATTCAAACTCTATTTTATAAAAATATTTTTAAATATTTTAATTTTTTGTTGTGTATTTGGTTACGATTTGAGTGTAGAGTTGTGAAAGTAGTATGGAATTTCGAGTTATGTGTTTGGTTATGAGTTTTAAAAATAATTTTTTAATTGAGTTTTGTTTTATGTGTTTGGTTAGGATTTGAATGTACAGTTGTTTTTAAATTTAAAATATTAAAATTTTAAATTATTTTAATTTTTTGAATATTTAAATTAATTTTTTACTTATTAAATTTTTTAGATTATTTAAATTATTTAAATATTTATGATTTAAATTTTTGAATATTTATTTTGAAAAAAATTATTTCCTTTGTAATATTTTCAATTAAAAAATTAATTAATGTTATTTTTTGTTAATAATAAATTTTTTTAATTGAATTTTAAAAAGAGTTTGGTTATGAGTATTGATCAAAATTTTCAATAATGTGAAAGTAATGTGTTTTGTTATGAGTTATAACAATTTGAATTAAGTTTTGAAAACTCTTTTCAAAACTCATAACCAAACAAATTTTCTTACTTCACATGTCAAATCAAACTTTCAAAACTCAATTCTACACTCAATTCAAAACTCAATTCCACATTCAATTCAACACTTTATTCAAAAATCATAACCAAACAAATTTTCTACACTCAAATCATAATTCTAAAACACACAAACTCAAAATACAACTCATATTCTCAAATCATAATTACAAAGCTCTACCAAACAGAGCCTATAATTTCTATTCTAAAAAAGGCACTAAAAAAACAGTGTATATTCAAAATTGATGACAGTAGTGCAACTACATAGGAGATGGGGATGCCATGCCCCCCTCAAGTTCATGAAAATTACACTAATATCTCTATATTTTATGATATTTTAAAAATGTATATTAAAATGAGAAAATTAGAGATAAATCCATATTTTCTGCCCTATTAGTCATTAAGGATAAAAGTGTTTTTGTTGATGACATAGCGACATTTCTAGTGAAAATGACATTTGTTGGTCAAAAGTCCATTACCACTTATCTGTTAAAAGTTTTATTTTAACCTATCTGTTCAAATCTTTTTCTTTTTTCTTTTTTTATCTGTTTAGTTTTTGAAACCTATCTGTTCAAATTGTATCTATCTGCCAAAATTACTTTTAATATTTTTAATCTGTCTATTGAAATTCACCAAGCCTATTTCTCCTATCTGTTGAAATTCACCAAGCTTATTTTCCTTATCTATTGAAATTCACTAAGCCTATTTTATCTGTCACAATTTGTTATCTATACATTGATTTCACAATCCTCTCTCTCTCTCTCTCTCTTATATTCATTTTTCTTCATTTGTTTCTTTATCTATCAATTGGTTTGAGAGGGTCTTGGTGCATAACTATCACCTCTACCAAATACTCCCACCACCATTGCCACAGAGAACGCACCCATGACCACTACCACTATCACTACTACTACACCTACTGCATTAACCACGGCAACTCCACCACTTACTCTCTATCACTTTTTTGGTCCGACACTTCCCTTCCTCTCTCGCTAACTATATATTTGTTTTTCAAATCTTTGACCTTTCTTAGCAAAACCCTAACAATGGTTGAGCCATACTTCTCTTCCATCACTACCACCACCAACTTCGATTCCTTCCTAATCCCGTCCCTCTATCTTTTTCAACTCCTTTCTCAACAGCAAACCGCTCAATAGAGACATTCAGACCACGGGATCGATTGATGGTCTATATTTCAATCTCCAAAAACCCATCTCTAGAGACGAATCGAAGAAGATCAAGAAGTAAACAGTGGTGGTAAAGGATCGCTATGTTTTTTTTCCACTACTGCTAGACTTCTAGTATCACCAATCATGGCGAAGATTTTGCGGACCACTATTGTGATGTCCTGGGTTTCAAGCTTTAATAGTATTGCATAATGGGGTAGTAAGCATTTTCTTTTGGTGTTTTGTTTACCATATCGGGTCGTTAAGATTCCATTTCTACTCCTAGTTAACTTCTCTTCACTTTTCCGAGTTCAAAATCTTGAGTTTTGGGATGTAGAACTTGTGTTGCAAAATCAATTTTGGGTTTCTGGGCAAAACTGCTCGTGCAGAATTTAAAACCGCCTAAGCGGATCCTCACAGAGTTTTCCAAACTTTTCTGAGTTTCCTGGGCAGAAAACCGCTCAAGCCGATTTTTGGGTCCCGCTTGAGCCGATTTTGGTAGAAATTTCTGGGTAGTTCTCTAAAGCAATCTGCCCATGAGGTAGAAAATTCCACTTGTGCGGATTAAAAATTCCGCTCGTACCAAATTGAAACTGCTCGGGTGGATTTCGGCCCGCCTGCCTTGATTTTCGTGCTCTTTTTCTCAAAACTGATGCCAAAAACGTGTTTTACACAGATTTCACTTCTCTCTCTTTGTCTCTCTCTATATTCATATTTTCTCTCCATTCTTTCTACAAAACACACCAAAAATCAAACTTCTCTCTAAAATTTAGCTCCAATTTTCAAGAGTTTGAGTGAGCTTTTTATACCAAATTGAAGAGGGCGACGATGGCTACATTTATAACTGATTGGATCATGTTTTTGTTGACTTTGATTTTTAGGATTTTCATCTTCATCATCTCCCAAGCTTGAGATAAGGATAATCTTTGAGTTGTATATAAACTCATACCAGTGAAGTTGCAATTCACTTGCAAACCAGCGAATGATTCTTCTTGTCTAGCTTTCGGATTATACATTCTTGCATGATAAACACCCTCACGGGATTATCAATCATTGCAATTGTCAAGTTTATCCTTCAATGGTATAAGAGCAGTGTTTAATTAAGTGTGCAATGTCGAATTATAGTTGGGAAGAAATAGAATTTTCAAATTTTGTTTGTTCGAAATCCAGAACACTATTGATAAGGAAGCACGCGGATTAGTCACTTTGATTCACTTATTTGATTGTATAAGACCAAAAAAAAATATATTCATGTCATGTCCTAAAATTTGGACAATTAAATATTAAATTAGGACTAAACCCCAATCAATATTCCATCATCCAAATCCTAGGGGTGAAACAAAATATAAACGTTCATGTCTCCAAAGGGTTAAGTAAATTTCCATCCTCAAAAGATTACAAGAGATAATAATAATAAAATAAAAAAAGAAGAAGAAAAAAAAAAAAAAAAAAAAAGAAGCTAACAAAACGCCAATTAAACCATCCACCATAATTTCATAACTAACCAATACCTCTAACATTATAGTAACAACAAATAGTAAAAATAACTTAAATAATGTAAGGTTACAAACCATGTCAAATTATCCAAATACTAAAATCATAAAAAAATAATAATAAATACATAAACTAATATCAACCCTAAGCTCAAGAAAAGAAAACAAAATCCAAGAGACATGTCCAACAACTATAGTTGTTCCACGTCATCACCGTAGCCCCAACTAATCCTACTAAGGAAGCTCAACTACGCTCAAATAGAACGCACCCGAGATGCCAAGAGCCAAAGCGAGTCAGTATACAAGTATACTAGTATGAATACAAGATTTAACACTCACGTGTCCACCAGACACAAACAAAAATACATTTAATTCTTATTACGGGACAAAATAAGTAGTTCCATCTGCACCAAGACGAATGGGTAGTTTCCCAAGATACGGTAACATTAGGTTCTTATCTGTACACAACGAAATATAAATTGAGTATAAAATAAACAAAATAGAAATAAAAATGTGGTAGGTCAGCCCTGCATAAAAAGTTAGTAAGACCCACCATTCTACAAAAAAAATAAAGTTAGTATAATTTAATCATAAGTAACTTATTAAAGAAGTATAAAAATACACCGTTTCATGCTTAAATAATTCGAATTGACCAAAACTTAAAAAACAAAAGTTGTACAGAATCAAATTTTACAAAAAGTATCGTGAACAAATTTAGTAGAAACTGAATAGGTTGAGACAAACATTTAATAGAAAATCATAAACGAAATTCGATCGAAAAATGTAGAATTGAAAATGAAAAGAAACTACTGTAAGATGAATTTTTTCGAAAAAGTTCAAAACATGAAAAATGTTCAGAATAATGTTTTACTTTACTTTACGTGAAACCAATAAAAATGAGCTCGTTTCATGGGTTAAAACAACCTCTAAAATCTTTATTGCTAAAATGAGTAAAAACTACTATAACCAAGATCATCTAATTATAAGTTCTAATCGATCTTTTTAATAAAAAATTAAAACACAAAAGTTGTCTATAATCATATATACATGCCTCTGCTCAAATTTCATAATTTATCGAGATCGTTTACTATTTTTCAAGATGTACAAATCAATACAATTCACACTATAACAATAAACTCATATTTAATTCTTTGTACTTTAACTCCACCACTTCGACCCTTCACTTCCGGCCTACACATTTATCACATGTGCCTCCAGTATACCTAACACCGCTTCGAAACCAAACTTGCAATGGGATATCGTCTCGAGTTTGACCCACACTCTCCGATGGTTAGCATATACATACGCGCGTAAATCAAAGTACTCATCTACTCCTGAAAACGAGACAACAATATATATATACAAAACATCTCACTCATGAGAATAAACAAAACAATGTCAAGCCTAAAGCATTCAAATAAATCTCATAATCCTCACCTTTTTTTTTATACACTATTTCTCACCAACACTCAAATAAAACAACAATCCATGAAATCATGATGGAGTGTAAGAAATTTATCTATGGGTTCCTAATTTATTTTAATTCATATGTCCATGAGTGTGATTACATCTATAAAAAATTCTTGAGATTAAACGGATCATCAATTTTCAAGATGGAATTTATAGATAAATTTTTTAATTTATTATAATTTTAAAATTAAAAAAAAAAGTAAATGTAATGTTTGTAAAAAAAAAAAAAAAATTAATAATTACGGCAATCCGAGCCTAGTGAAAGACATGGTATGGCAGCTCATCCCAACAAAAACTTTGGTCATGGCTCCTCAACCTAGCTCACAAGGAAAAGCTATCTGTTACATATTTTTCATCGACTTCAACGACGACTAAACAAAGAGGCCAAAGGAAAATAAAAGTAGGACTTCCCATGATGTTTTTTTTTTTTTTTTTTCTTTTTGTGTGTGTGTGTGTGTGTGTGTGAAAGAGGCCCACTTAATTTCATTAATCGTCTTCCTAATTTTCTCAAAGTTTTGATGTGGTTTTTGTACTTCGAATTTCATTAATTTAGTCCTTAAACTTTATCATTTATTTCAATTTGGTCTTTACAACTTTTCTAAAGTTTTGTTTATTATATAGTCCTACTCCTTAAGTTTTGTTATATTATAAATTTTTTTTTTTCAAAATCTATAATACAATTAGTGATTTGTAACATTAACAGTAGCTCTGTTTACAATTATATTTTTAAGTTGTTTGGTTTTAAAGTTCCTATAAAATGCTAGCAATTCTATAGTTATAAGTCACTATGAGCTGTATAGAAGCAATAAATAAATAAAAAAATCTATTTAAACGATTTTCTATCAGCTCTTATTTCTGTGATTAAAAGCATAAGGAGGAGTGAAACAAGCTTAACTTAACACACTAAGGCTTACTACATTAAATTAAACTACTAAAAATAGATAGGGTCTTATAGTAATTAATCAAACTTTTGGACTGATGAGTTGTTTATTTTAGTTTTAGGGACTAAATTGATTTGTTCTTGAACATTAAGAAACTAAATTGTTGTAATTGAAACTATAGAGACTAACATGAAACAAGTGTCAAACTTGAGGGACTACCACTGTTTTATACCCTTAATTTAATCATGCAATTGTATTCAAAGGAATATCAAGGATGAGAAGAAATGCAATTGACCATATGGCTTGAATTAATAGAATCTCATTATAATAATTCACTTAACTCAAAGGGGAAAAAAAAGTATAAAAATGGTATAATAAAATGATAATAATAATTTAGCAAATTTTAACACGTTTAATAAACAAGTTCGGATTTGTTAAAATTAAAGATCCCAACTTTTTGAGTGAAGTTGGCGTATTGTGAGACTAATCTGTATCAATATCAAAAATTTAAATCGCTCATCTTATATGACAAGTTGAAAAGAATATAAATGTAAAAAATTTAAATTAATCAAATATAAGTAATCACATTATCAAATTGCATATATATTGTAATAAATAAACGTCGATTCTTAAATTCATGAAGACCGTATAAATAAAAATGATCTAATACTATGACAATCAATATTGAATCAATTTAATTTTTTTATATTTTTTAATTTTATTAATTAATTATATAAGATGAACAGTTTAAATTAACAAAATAAATCTAAATTAATCTAATAATTGACCAACTTTAGATTTTCACCGAACTCTTAATAAACTATGTTAATTGTCACACACACACACCAAAAAAAAAAAAAAAAAACAAGTGTTAATTGCTTTGTTGGACTACATTGTCAATGCGTAGGGCGAGCGGATCCTCTAGAGTGTTTTTCCTAGAGTGATCCGTAGAGTAATTCATCAATGGTTGACACGTGCTCCACTAGAAGATCCAAGGGCTGATAGCCTCTCATCTCATTCAATCAAATTGAGAGCGAAGGGAGAGAGAGAGAGTGTTGAATCATCTGTCTGCTTGCAACAATGGCTTCCCTTGGATCCCTCATTTGTGTCCTCTTCTTCCTCATCAGAACCACCGTCGCCGAAATCCGATTCTCCGAGATTCGGTCGGACAGCCGCTTCACCATCCCCTTGGACGAGTTCGGCTTCACTCACACCGGCTTCCTTGAACTGAACGTTACCCAAATCTCATTCGATGATCAAACCCTCAAAAATTCCAACACCGATCTCCCAAATCGGCTTCTTCCTCTCATCTCGCGATTCACGGCTTCACATCTCGAACAGATCACGACGGTGATCTCAAATGCCCTCTCAACTGATTTCATCAAAGTCGTCTTCACCTTTGACAAACTCCAATCCTCCGATTCTTACTTCTCCAATATCAGTGTCACCAATCCCAATCAATTAACTCTCCTCTTCGGCAATTGTGTCCCCGATCTTCATGCTCTCTGTCTTGATTTTGAAAGCTTTGAATCTCTTGTGTGAAACTGAGGATAAATCCTATATTAAGAGGACTGGTACTGCTCATGGTTGGGATGTGCTGTTTTACATTTTTAGTTTCTTGAAGGGAATTACTCTCTTTACTTTGATTGTGAATTGAAGCCACCATTGTTGATCTGCAAACAGAGCAAACAGAGCTTCAAAAAATCTGATTTTTGTTTTTATTTTTTTTTTTGAAAATCCTCACCAAAACGACGTCGTTTTGGTGAGGGGTAACCACAGCCGTCCGATCATTTACTCTAGAGGATCACTCTAGAGAGTTACTCTAGAGGATCCGGACGCGTATGTAGGATCCACTCTATTTATTGACACATGTTACAGAAAACTACATTGTCGATGCGTAGGATCCACTCTATTTATTGAGACATGTTGCATAGAACTATATCAGAAGTGAAGTTTTAGTAACAAAATAAAAACTAGGCTTCGAAGTTTCTTAATTTAAAGTCTAACTTATTTATTTATTTAATTAAAATTATGTTTATTTTATCAATTTAAAATCTAAATTTTTGTTTTGTTTCCATTAAAATTGATGAAAATTGAACAATATTTGGGGCGGCGGGATGCTATCTTTTAAAAGGATTAGACTTACCTCCTGTTCACAAAATGGACTAAACGGTATTATTAGACTTGTGGAGTTCATCATAAATTTTATTTCGATAATTCGAACCGTTCAATATGTAGAGCCCAATCAAATCATAAAATCAATTCATCATTTACACACAAATACAAAATTAAACTAACATCAAATTAATAAAAATAAATAAATAAAAATAACTAAGTAAATATAAATCAAGACTCACAATTATTTTTCAATGATCAAAAAATATTTAAAAAATTAATTAAACTACCAAAACAAAATCCTAATCTCTTTTTCTTCACTCTTCTTTCTGCCGCCGTCCCTCTTTTCTCTTGGCTTTCTTTTCTTGCCAAGTACATAAAACACATTTTCTTTCTGCCGCGGTCCCTCGATATATAAAACACCTTTTTTATATATAAAAAATATAAATATATAAATATTTAGATTAAGGCCTTGTTTGGAAAGGCTAAATAAGTGCACTTTTTGTCTTTTTGGATAAAAAAATTGAGGTTGAAAATATGGATGTTTGGATTAACTTTTTGACTTTTTATGGAAAAACGTGTAATAAAAAATTGTGAAAATTAGTTTTTAGAGGAAAATTTGAATTGGGAGTTGTGCAGCCGTAATTATTGACTTTTGGTGAATAGTGTTAACTTTTTAACTTTTTGAGTAACTTTTTGACTTTTTGGATTATTTGGGAGTACCCAAACTTGGCCTAATTATATATAATTAATTATCACATTAAATTAACATAATTATCACATTAAATTAATTAAATATATCATTAAATTCTCATATACCCACACAAGTAATAACGCCAACAATAAAATTAATTAATAATAATAATAAATAAATAATGACTTACAAAAAATTAGAGTTACTATAGTTCCTGAATTTTATTTTTAAATTTTTACAGCTGAATTTTTTTACCTAAACAATATATATATATATATATATATATAAACGTTATTTTCTTTTTGAGATTCAAAGTTTTAATTTAATTTTTTTAATTTTAAATATGAAAAATATATTTATAATTATACTAATTTAAAAGGTTTTGAATTTTCAAAGTTCTAATTCAAAAAATATTTTACCAGTTTAAGAATTAAATAAATAAGTGGGCCAAATAAACTATGATATGCATTTTATTTTTAAAATTTTAAATTTTCCAGTTAAACTATAATATGTATTTTTCATTTGTAAGAATTTAGAATACACAATTAAATTTAGAAAAATAATTTTAAAAATGTTAAAACTTAATTGATTCTAGGTTATTTTTCTTATATATTTTAAACAAATTTATATTATTATTTAATTTTTGATTATGTTATTACTTAATTGATTATTTTTTAGTTAATATACACATATATATTGGCAAATGATTGGATGTAATGGGCATATATATATATATATTGCCTGTTAATGGGTGCAGGGACAAATAGATATTAATGTATGTTACTCACTTATATCTCATAATTCTTTTTGTAAAACAAATATGAATAAAAAATATTCAGTACTATATTTTGACCTCTGGAATATATTATCCAATTTATATATCTTATTTATTACATATTTTAAGTAAATCCCAAGCCATATTATATCGTTCATTTAGTGCCCACAAACCTTAACAAAACAATAACCTAATTTATTGTTTAAGACCGGATACAATGACGTCATAAACGTTATTTATTCTGATAAAACATTAGCAGAACATTGAGCAAATAATCAAAGCCCAATAAAAAAGGTCTAGCATGATTTTGGCCATTAATCCAAAGCTATGAAAAAGTTGGTATTAGTTAATACCGATCAAACTATAATTTATTTTTCGTAATTAGACAATCATGATAACTCTTAACCACTTGCTCTGATATCACATAAATAGTTTTATGGCATTATGCAAACAATTTTACTAATTTAAAATTATGAATTATCATAATTTTTATAAGTAATAACATAATACGAAAAATAAACAACATACTCGGATCTATTATGTGAGTGATGCAAAATTGATTGAATACAAACTTAATATTGGTGGAAAGGTTTCTCTTTGAACTTTCTTTAGAATATGTTAAATTCAGATTCACTGATCGATGATTTAAATAAACATTGATAAGTAGAGACATAATCAATTTCTTAATACAACTATAACTCTACTTGTTCATCAAAATAAGAAATTTAGAAATTACTCTATTTATTGGCCAATCAAATAATAGCTTGTGACTTAAAATATGGAACTATAATTCTATTAAATGTATAAGTCATATGTGTCATATCATGTAATGACTAAATAATTAAATTTAGGTGTCGTTTGGTTTTGGCTTTTTTAGTTAATTTTTTGACTTTTTTGACTTTTTTTAGTCGTTTGGTATTCTTGTTTGGCTTTTTTGATTTTTTGGCTTTAAAATGACAAAATTGCCCTTAGTATAGAGGATGCTTTTTTGACTTTTTATTTGTATATGGGATAATTTGGTACTTTTGTAGCTTTTTTGTCTTTTTGTGATTTTGAAATTTTTTTTTGTTTTTTGTGATTATATAAGCCACAAAGAAAACCAAATGAAGGCTTAGTCTAACAATAATAAGATATCTTTATATTTTAATTGTTTGAGATAAAATGACTAATAATATAAGTTTTGTAATAAAAAATAATGATATCTTATTTATGGAGCGACTTTCACTATTTTTTATTTATTTATTTAAAATGTGAAATTTTATAGGATTTTATAAAACATTTTAAAACTTCATGTGAATGCCTCCTCCGTATTAAATCAACAACATCAAACTGCAAACATGCGATAAGTTTCCGTTTGTCAAAGATAAAAAATAAAAAAATGTAAATTACACTAACAACCTCTGAGATTTCTATTTAATATGATTTTTTCTTTTATGTTTGAAAAATTATCTTTACTGCTGTCAGATTAAAATAATATATTTGTTTCTTAACTTTTTTACGTATAAAATAATAAATTAATGCTGATATTTTGTTCATGTCATTTCAAAATAAATAATAATCATCTTTTTTGATTTAACTCATACAAAAAATTGAATTTCTTTATTTTTACTAAACTTTTTTTTTAATATTTTAAGCAAATTTTTTTTTTTGATATAGCTAATCTAAATATATTTAAGAAGTATAATATTTTGTAATTTTTTTTTAAATTCAACAAATACAAAAATATAAAAATTCAGAAAAATTGTAATAAATGTGAATGCCGGTGTTTGGTAATACTGTAATAAATGTGGATAAATAGACAAGAAAGAAAAATGATAGTGGAAATTAAAAAAAAATTCTATTTATATATAAAAATTTATACAAAAAAATATTGTAATAGTGATGTTATAAATATCAATCATATTTATGAATATTTTGTTTTAAAATGAACGGTCACTGTTAAGATTGAGTTTAAAAAATTTATATAAAATTTATATTCGCATATTATCACTCAATAAGAATATGTTCAGGTAGAATTTAATGATGAAAAGTTGTAAAATATAATCATCATATTAAGGCCGAGGCAGGAAGTTTAGGCGAGTGTGAGATAAAAAACACTTCAAATGCAAGTTTTAAGGTCGTTACAAGAGGGTTTTCTATAACTACTTGTGAATTGATCATCTATGATAGAGGACTGATAATGTACTCAAGATGTCTAACTGGATTATATCAGAATCAGCTAAGTTTGGAGGACCAAACTTTTTAAGTTGGGGAGAGTGTAACGACCCGGAATCATATGTTGTAATTACCAGAGATTAATTATGCTTAAATGTGAGTTAATTGAAGAATATCTGTTGAATTTAGGAAAATATCTGTTGGGATGATAACTTCGGGACTGAAATCGATGACCGTAATGGGTTCAGAAAATGAAATTGAACATGTTGATGTGATACCGGGAATTTTTAGAACCATCTAGGCCGATAAATTGAAGACTGAAATTTATCTGATTCGCTACGCCCCGTTTGGTTCACGTTTTGGGCTCAAATAGATTATATGTGATGACAAGGGCCTTGTTTGGCTTTAGAGTTTTGGCACAAATGGTTTAATTGATAGATATGTTATAAGATAAGGATTGGTTACCTTTTTGACTTCATTTGACTCAAGAAAAATCTAGAAAGAGAGAAGAGAGAATCGTGAGGAGAGAGAGAAGCGAGGAAAGGAAGAGGAAAAGAGGGGAAGCTAGTGTAGATCATCTCCAATCAAAGAATCAAGGTAAGATTTTCATGAAATTCCTTGTTGATCCTTGGCATCTAGCATTTGAACTCAAAGTTATGGCTTAAAATGGTATGAATCATGTCTATTTGGCAAGTTGAGGAAGAACCTCCATGAAAGTTAAGAAATGAAGCTTTCACATACATGCTTATGGTTTCTCATTTTAGTTTATGGGTTTTGATCTTGTTTATGGTCCATGTGGGTTTGGATTGAAGATGAAATGGTTAAATCATGATGTTGATTAAGTGTTTTGGGATTTAGATTTCATGTATTTGAAATGGATTTTTGCAAAGAGGAAAATGGAAGCTTGAAGAAGAACCAGAAATCTGGTTTTCGCAGGGTCCGCTCGAGCGGAGGGAAGCCTGCTCGAGCGGGAAAATCAACCTCTCAGCAGTTTTGGAGAGAATGTACTGTCCGCTCGAGCGGACAAAGTGGCGCTCGAGCGGGAAGGGCTTATTTTCAGAAAATTCTGGGGAAGTTGCAGACTCGATTTTAACATGTTAATTGCATCATTTAACGTCTTATGAACATGAAATGAATATGAAAGGATGTAAAGAAGGAAAAGAATGATATGACTGATGGGAATTATTGATGATGAATGCTAAGGCAATATGGTATACGGTTGATGTTTGCAGGTCAGACTGAGAAGACCGTGCCATCGGTATCGGAAACCCATCGTAGTAAATGCGTTTCCGTAAAGATACGTTGTTATGATTTATGTTTCAATGATATGATATGATATGATATGATATGATATGATTGAAATGATTAATGTTTTCTGTGAACGAAGGTCCTAGTTTGCGAATCTAGTATGGCATCCATAGGTAGTCCTAACGGACCAGTTTACGAGATCTCGTCAGTCGATTAATCGGTGTACGGACCGGTTACTCTAGTCGTAAGACAACACATGTTAAGTCCCTGTGGAGTATGCCATTACGTATGTTTATATGATGATTGATACATGTTTATGATTGATTTATTATGGAAATTATGAAATGTTGGACTTCGTTCACTAACCCCTTTACTGTTATGTTACTTGCTGAGCTCTAGCTCATTGTTTGTATTTATGTATTATAGGTGAGCATTCTGGGAGTCGAGCCCAGGCGGAGTCTTGATCGAGCCGCCATTCTGTAGCCACCAGAGTTTTGAGTGCCTCGAGCCGGGGCCAGGCCTGGAAGGCCGTTTTGAGAGCTTTCCCTTGTTGTATCTGAGTTATGTATTGTATATATGGATTTTTGTTATGTACAGTAGTGGGTAATTAACATCATTTTGTCATGTAAATATATGTTCATATTAAGCACAGCTCTTTGGACTATTAGTCTCTTCTTTTTCGCTTCCGCGAGCCCCCTTTATTTACGGCATGTACAGGAAGGCCTTTGGTAATCTAAGATTACTGGCCGGTCTCGTTACCGAACTTCTAGGGGCGGGTTTGGGGCGTGACAGAGTGGTATCAGAGCGCATGAGTTAACTACCCACACACGTGTCCATAAGAGCTGTAGGGTGCATTAGAAAAGAAATAGAACATGGCATGAACATGTGTGCATGTGTGTGTGTGTGTTTGAAATGTAAAGGAATAAGAACTGTAAATGATGAGACAGTAAAGGAAACAGTATATAGAAAATGAAATGTGTTATTGTTATGGGTTCTATAGACCAATGGAAGACGCCAATGCAAGGAATGTAAATGAAACAGAATCTTCTGATGCTAGAATGACTCGGTTAGAAAGAATGGTGGAAACTTTGACTGGGTTGGTTAGACAACAACTCGAACAAGGCCAACCACCACAGAGACAGCCATTTCCGCCTCCTCCTCCACCACCAATGCAAGTGGAACTGATGAATAATGATGATATTATCGCTTTGACTCAGAAATACAAGAAGCTGAAACCGCCAGAGTTTGCAGGGGGAATTGAACCCTTAAAAGCGGAGGCATGGGTATTAGAGACTGAAAAGATTTTTGAAGTGTTTCCATGTACTGATGTGTATAAAGTTTTGTTAGCCACATTTACTTTAACAGAGGAAGCTCGAAGATGGTGGATGCTGGTCCGGGATGCAAATAGGGATTTGACATGGGATCGATTTAAAGAACAGTTTTATGAAAAATATTTTCCACAGTGTATGCGAGACAGAAAAGTTTCGGAATTTGAACAGTTGAAGCAGGGTGCTATGTCAGTTGCAGAGTATGAAAGTAAGTTTACTGAATTAGCTCGTTATGCTCCTCATATGGTTGACACGGAATACAAAAAGGCAAGAAAATTTGAGGGTGGTTTGCATGTTGAGGTCCTTGATCGGGTAAATGTTCTGAAATTAGAAAAATATGTTGATGTACTTGACCGGGCTCTGATGTCTGAATCGAACATCGCTAGCTTGAAATTGTCCAGATCAACAACCATGGCTGAAGCAGAGAATAAGACACTCAAGAAACAAAAAGTGGAAACCATTAGTGAATCAGTGACCACCATGAATGAAACTCTGAATTCAAGTATTGGTGATAATACAATCAAGGGGACTAGTGGTAGTACAGGTAAACCAACTTGCAGAGAATGTGGCAAACAGCATTGGGGTATTTGTCGCCACGGTGTTTGTTTCAAATGTGGACAAAGGAGACATATAGCTAAGACTTGCCCACAAGCCTATCCCCGTAATGAAAGACCCGTGAATAGTGGAACGAATTCAACAGTGGCACCGCAGACGATTGCAACTTCTACTCCCGAGGGGAATTTAAGACAAGCAAGAGTTTACACCCTGGTTGCAGATAAGACACAGAATAATGGAAAAGCGAAGACAGGTATGACTTTATCACTTATATTACCTATGCGAAGGAGAATTGTTGAACATATGTTGACGATAGAACAAACTTAGCCTTGTTATTATTAGGAAATGCTACAACTATAACTACTTGTGAATTGATCATCTATGATAGAGGACTGATAATGTACTCAAGATGTCTAACTGGATTATATCAGAATCAGCTAAGTTTGGAGGACCAAACTTTTTAAGTTGGGGAGAGTGTAACGACCCGGAATCATATGTTGTAATTACCAGAGATTAATTATGCTTAAATGTGAGTTAATTGAAGAATATCTGTTGAATTTAGGAAAATATCTGTTGGGATGATAACTTCGGGACTGAAATCGATGACCGTAATGGGTTCAGAAAATGAAATTGAACATGTTGATGTGATACCGGGAATTTTTAGAACCATCTAGGCCGATAAATTGAAGACTGAAATTTATCTGATTCGCTACGCCCCGTTTGGTTCACGTTTTGGGCTCAAATAGATTATATGTGATGACAAGGGCCTTGTTTGGCTTTAGAGTTTTGGCACAAATGGTTTAATTGATAGATATGTTATAAGATAAGGATTGGTTACCTTTTTGACTCATTTGACTCAAGAAAAATCTAGAAAGAGAGAGAAGAGAGAGAATCGTGAGGAAGAGAGAGAGAAGCAAGGGAAAGGAAGAGGAAAAGAGGGGAAGCTAGTGTAGATCATCTCCAATCAAAGAATCAAGGTAAGATTTTCATGAAATTCCTTGTTGATCCTTGGCATCTAGCATTTGAACTCAAAGTTATGGCTTAAAATGGTATGAATCATGTCTATTTGGCAAGTTGAGGAAGAACCTCCATGAAAGTTAAGAAATGAAGCTTTCACATACATGCTTATGGTTTCTCATTTTAGTTTATGGGTTTTGATCTTGTTTATGGTCCATGTGGGTTTGGATTGAAGATGAAATGGTTAAATCATGATGTTGATTAAGTGTTTTGGGATTTAGATTTCATGTATTTGAAATGGATTTTGCAAAGAGGAAAATGGAAGCTTGAAGAAGAACCAGAAATCTGGTTTCGCGAGGTCCTTCGGCGGAGGAAGCACCTTTCGGCGGAAAATCAACCTCTCAGCAGTTTTGGAGAGAATGTACTGTCCGCTCGAGCGGACAAAGTGGCGCTCGAGCGGGAAGGGCTTATTTTCAGAAAATTCTGGGGAAGTTGCAGACTCGATTTTAACATGTTAATTGCATCATTTAACGTCTTATGAACATGAAATGAATATGAAAGGATGTAAAGAAGGAAAAGAATGATATGACTGATGGGAATTATTGATGATGAATGCTAAGGCAATATGGTATACGGTTGATGTTTGCAGGTCAGACTGAGAAGACCGTGCCATCGGTATCGGAAACCCACTGTAAGTAACGTTTCCGTAAAGATACGTTGTTATGATTTATGTTTCAATGATATGATATGATATGATATGATATGATATGATTGAAATGATTAATGTTTTCTGTGAACGAAGGTCCTAGTTTGCGAATCTAGTATGGCATCCATAGGTAGTCCTAACGGACCAGTTTACGAGATCTCGTCAGTCGATTAATCGGTGTACGGACCGGTTACTCTAGTCGTAAGACAACACATGTTAAGTCCCTGTGGAGTATGCCATTACGTATGTTTATATGATGATTGATACATGTTTATGATTGATTTATTATGGAAATTATGAAATGTTGGACTTCGTTCACTAACCCCTTTACTGTTATGTTACTTGCTGAGCTCTAGCTCATTGTTTGTATTTATGTATTATAGGTGAGCATTCTGGGAGTCGAGCCCAGGCGGAGTCTTGATCGAGCCGCCATTCTGTAGCCACCAGAGTTTTGAGTGCCTCGAGCCGGGGCCAGGCCTGGAAGGCCGTTTTGAGAGCTTTCCCTTGTTGTATCTGAGTTATGTATTGTATATATGGATTTTTGTTATGTACAGTAGTGGGTAATTAACATCATTTTGTCATGTAAATATATGTTCATATTAAGCACAGCTCTTTGGACTATTAGTCTCTTCTTTTTCGCTTCCGCGAGCCCCCTTTATTTACGGCATGTACAGGAAGGCCTTTGGTAATCTAAGATTACTGGCCGGTCTCGTTACCGAACTTCTAGGGGCGGGTTCGGGGCGTGACACCTCTTTTCAAAATAATTTGTTTATTTTTGTTGTTTCTACGATGTTCTGAGACTCTCATTTCGATTAAAATATTACACTTTTCAATAAACTGAATAAGGACAGAGTGGAAATAAATGGAAGAGAGGTGAACTTTTTGAAAAAAATATTTAAAAACATCTTCTTTATAGGTTTGGATTTGAAGGAAATAGGAGGGGATGAAAGAAAACTAGTTTAGGAAAATAATGAGCATCAAATCATTAAGAGGAAAATGAACAGTCTTTACTAAATTCGACATATCTCTTTGTATACTTGGAATTTAATTGTGAGGCCACCACCATTGGAAAGTAGACTTATGGGGCTTCAATTTAGACTCAAGAACCACCTAAAACCAAGTCCATATGAAGGAGATATGCCCATTTGAAGTTGGGTTTAAGAGCAGATTTTGTTGACCTGGGCCCGGGGGAAATGAACAGTCTTCACTAAATTCGGCATATCTCTTTGTATACTTGAAATTTAATTGTGAGGCCACCACCATTAGAAAGTAGACTTCTGGGGCTTCAATTTAGACCCAAGAACCACCTAAAACCAAGTCCATATAAGGGAGATATGCCCATTTGAAGTTGGGTTTAAAAGCAGATTTTGTTGACCTGGGCCCGAGAGAAATGAACAACCTTCACTAAATTAGGCATATCTCTTTGTACACTTGGAATTTAATTGTGAGACCACACCATTAGAAAGTAGACTTCTGGGGCTTCAATTTAGACCCAAAAACCACCTAAAATCAAGCCCATATGAGGGAGATATGCCTGTTTGAAGTTGGGCTTAATAGCAGATTTTGTTGACTCTGCCCAAAACAGCAGCAGCCTCGTTTTTCTTGGTTTTAGTTCGGTTGGGACACCCCTTTGAGCCATTTTTTCATCCATTCAAGTGCAGCCACTCATCCTCCAACATCCCCACTCATTATCTACACATCCCACCATCTCCCCTCATCATCCACTTTCATAATTACACTCCACCATCTACTTTCATGATCACATCCCATCATCTCCACTCACCATCCACTTTCATAATTACATCCTACCATCCCCACTCACCATCTACTTTCATAATCACATCCCACCATCTCAAGTCATAATCCATTTTCCTAAAGCAACCACACCATCACCATTCATCATTCACCTCCATTATACATTGTCTCCCATTAACTCCACTTTGTCTTCCACCATTGCCTACTTTCATTGGCTATATAATGAGAGCTCTAGTCTTGAATTGAGAGAGGATTTGAAGAAGAGAAGGGTAGGGAGAGAATGCTAAAATTGTGTTAGAATTTGAGAGAAAAGAAGTCTTAAAAACAAGAGAGTTGTTTTGCCAAACTAGTGAAGTTACATAGCCTCTTACATCTCATCTTCCCTTGTCAAAAATCACTCAAAGCCTTAACCAAAGAGAGAGTATTCATTCCAAGAATAGAGTGATCATACACTTGTTCAAAACCGTCATTTTAAGCTGAAATTCCAAGCTTTTGAATTGAGGATTAAGATCATAATTCACAACCTTGAGGGTGATCAAGAGGAAGTTTGAAAATCAAGAAGTTCAATCCTTCTTTGCAAGGTGAATTTTCAATTCTTTCATTTTTCTTTCATGTTTTATCTTATATTTATTTTCTTATGTTAGTTTCATATTATGTTCTATCTTATATTTATTTTCTTATTTTAGTTTCATATTACTTTTGTTGTAATCTTGCATATTCTATCCCATATTTATTTTCTTGTTTTCGTTTTGTAGTAGTTGTGTTTTTTTTTTTTTTTTTTTTTGTGTTCTTATTTTAATTTCACAATCTTGCATGTTCTATTTTATATTTGTTTTCTTGTTTTAGTTTCATAGTAGTTGTGTTGTAATCTTGCATTTCCTAGGTTAAAGTTATCCTCTTATATTAGTTTCATATTAGTTTTGTTTTAATCTTACATATTCTACCTTATATTTGTTTTCTTAATTTAGGTTCATGTTAATTTTGTTATAATTTTGCACTTTCTATTTTGTTTCCTTGTTTTAATCTAACCGATAGTAGTTAGTCAAGCCAGCTACATATTTCTTGTTTGTTTCTTTTCTTGGCTTTGGCAACAGGACAGGTTTAGCTAGGCCCAGTTGGCCGATCGACCTATTTGGTTGGCCGGTTAGCTTCTTTTGGACAAGACGGTAGTGTCTTCCGATGTTAGCCAACTTCTGGTGGTTTCCAAGGCATATGAAGCTTTTTCTTTCATTTATTTTATTTTGAGTGTTTTGCGAGGTTTTTTTTTTTTTTTTTTTTTTTTTTGTAATATTCTCCTCATCCCTCTGTAATTTGGTTTGTAATTATTCTTTCAAGTGTTGTAATAATTCCCCATCCCCGCTTCATTCTATCCCATTCTTTTACTTGCTTTCCTTATTTGTACATAAACATCATATTTATTTTTCATCATATTCATGCTTTGCATCCATGTTCCATGCATCTTGATTCGGCTAAGTTTGCATTTGTGGATTTAATCAATTCCTATGTGATTATGTGCGCTACCTCATGTTCATGAGATGATTCACATGTCATATCTTAGAAGCCGAATCTTTAATTGCATCTCATGAGTGAATTGCATTAGGATTTTTTATATAAGATCATGCATGTTTTACTAACTTTGTTTTGTAGCTATTCGCGGGACGTCGGTAAATATGTAAGTTTTTATGCTTTAGCATCCCGCTTGTGTGTGTTTTTCTTATTATGTTTAAGCATCCTACCATGTGGTCACTTGCTTACTTGATATAACTGTATGAATGCCAGTGAATGGAGGTCGTGTCGCTTAATTTGGAATGATGATTTTTCATGTTTGTAAATTCAATTTATTTGGGTTATACATCTTCAAAACTACATGAAATCTAGTTGTTCCAAAATGGGTGACATAGTCTATATTTGTATGCTTCATATAGTAAATTTTAGGATTTATTAAATAATCAGAACATAAACATCTAAAGAAAATAAAAGTCATATCATGGTTTAGTAGAGGCCGATCTTTGATCGGGTGAGTGGGGGTGCTCATTATTGACCTTCCCCTCTCATACTTAAGGTTCCGAGCCAAGCATCTTTGGTTACAACGAACAGTGGCCTTGGCACGAGTCATGGGTTTCCTAATTTCCCAAAATATTAGGTGGCGACTCTGAGATCTAATGACACAGTTCATTTTTGACAAAATTGCAATAAAATGGATTTTCAATAAAAGTTGCCAAATTTGGACTCTCATCTATGTTTCATATTGCACTCATGAGACTAGATCAAAGAGATCTCGGGAGTCCGAACTGTTTAACGCACGCTGGTACCCCCCGGGCATGTTACACTAACGAATACGGAGTCACCCCAGTAGGAGTTCTAATTGAAGTCCGATAGCCCCACAGAGCAAATGACAACTTATCTGGCCAGTCCAGGTAGGTTTCCACCATCTTCTGCAAAATGTGTTTGATGTTCTTGTTGGTGGCCTCAATTGCTCCGTTGGTCTGTGGCCGATATGTGGATGACTTATAAAAAGCCACGTTGTATTTTTCCAACAAGTCAATCACTTCCTTCTTGAAGTGGGAACCGTTATCTGAAATGATCTCGTTCGAGACCCCGTAGCGACAGATGATGTTGTTTCTAATGAATTTCGCAACATGTGAAGCCTTCAACATCGTATAAGATTGGGCCTTAACCCACTTTGTGAAATAATCTATCGCGACCAGAATGAACTCATGCCCATTAAACCCCTTCGGAGTGACAGCCCCGATCACATCGATTCCCCAAACTGAAAATGGCCATGGCGAAGTCATATTGTATAGCTTCGACGGCGGGATGTTCATGCGATTTGCATGGATCTGACATTTGTGGCATCGCCGAACAAAGCCGATACAACCCTCCTCCATGGTGGACCAGTAGTAACCCTGTCTGAGGATCTTCCGAGCTAACATTACCCCATTCATATGCGCTCCACATTCTCCTCCATGGATGGCCTCCATCAGGCTCTTCGATTCTTCGGCATTAACATACAACTTATGCATTCCCAGATGACCTCTTTTATACAGTTTACCTTTACAGATGATGAACTGAGCAATTATTCTTCTAATTGCCCTTTTATCCTTGGCATTTGCCCCTGGTGGATACGCTTCTTTTTCCAAGAAGTTCCAGACATCGTAATTCCAGTGGTTCTCATCTTGGACTTCTTCTATGGCAGCAATCGACTCATAGGCTGGCGTAAATTTCTGGTCAATGATGATTGGACGCATCCGGACTCCAAAAGGGATGTCTATCATAGAAGATAGAGTTGCTAGTGCATCTACGAACCTGTTGTTCTCTCTTAATAGATGAGCAAAGTTTAGTTTCTCAAACCGAGGAATTAACAAGTCCAAGGTCTGGTGATACATTATCATCTTTTCTTCTTTGACTTTCCAATCTCCTTTCGCTTGAGATACAACAAGGTTCGAGTCCCCGATGACTTCCAACCGTTTTGCCCCTAGTTCCAGGGCTGCTTCTAAACCAGCAATGCAAGCTTTATACTCTACTTCGTTGTTCGAGACTTTGAACCGGAGTTTGAATGCTAGAGGGATACGGGGCTTGTCGGGTGCTATCAGCAACACCCCCACCCCATACCCGTACTGGTTTGACGCTCCGTCAAAGTACATCGTCCAAAACTCATCGTCGATATGCAAAATGGCCTCATCTGGGAATAAGTACTCAACTGCTTCACCTCCTTCCACTGGATGATCGGCTAAGAACTCTGCTACCGTTCTTCCCTTAACTGACTTGCGCGTCACATATTTCAGATCAAATTCGGACAGCAGAAGCAACCAATGAGCTAGCCTACCCGAAAGTGCCGGTTTCTCGAAGAGATATTTGATGGGTTCTAATCTTGAAACCAACATTACGAAGTGAGCTAACAGGTAATGCCGCAGCTTCCTGGTAGCCCATACCAAGGTTAAGAAGCCTTTTCCAACGGTGTGTAACGGGTTTCATACTTCAGCATCTTCTTGCTCAGGTAGTAAATGGCCCTCTCCACCTTGTCCTCAGACTCTTGTGCGGGCATGCAGCCCATCATAGTCTCAGTTACTGAAAGATACAAAATCAATGGTTTTCCCAGCTCGGGCGGTGACAACACGGGTGGGTTCTGTAGGTATTCCTTGATCTGTTCAAAAGCAGCTTGGCATCGGCCGTCCCATTGGAACTTCTTTCCTTTCTTCAGGAGACCAAAAAGTGGTTCGCAAGTCAAGGTTAATTTTGAAATAAATCGTCTTATGAATTGCACTTTACCCAGAAAGCCTCGCACCTCCTTTTCAGTCCTTGGAGGTGGCATTTCTAAGATGGCCTTGATTTTGGAAGGGTCAACTTCGATACCTCTCTGTGTAATCAAGAACCCCAACATTTTCCTTGCTGTAACACCGAACGTACACTTCTGAGGATTTAGCCACAACTGAAATTCTCTGATCCTTTGGAAGAACTTTTGCAAGGCAGTGTAGTGGCCCTCTCTTTCTTTGGACTTGACAATCATGTCGTCCACGTACACCTCAACCTCTTTGTGGATCATGTCATGCAATATCGTGGTCGCGGCCCGTTGATATGTAGCTCCAGTGTTCTTCAACCCAAATGGCATCACCCTGTAACAGTAAGTCCCCCACGAGGTGGTGAAAGCAGTCTTCTCCCAGTCTTCAGGTGCCATCACTATCTGATTATATCCCGAGAATCCATCCATGAACGAAAGCAATCCACGCATACCTAGATCCTACCATCCTTCTTCGGCACTGGAACAATGTTGGCCAACCAAGTTGGGTATTCGGATACCAACAGGAACCCTGTGTCAATTTGTTTGGTGACCTCTTCTTTAATCTTGAGGGCCCAGTCCAGCCGGATCCTCCTTAGTTTCTGTTTGACGGGTCGGCCCTCGAGGTCAAGAGGGATCTGGTGTTGTACAATCTCACGATCGATCCCAGGCATGTCTTCGTAGGACCAAGCGAAAACATCTTTGAAATCTTTTAATAAAGCAACTAAGCGCTCGCGTTCCTCCGAAGACAACGTGGACCCGATCTGGACCAGCCATGGGTCCTCCTCAGTACCAACATTAACAGTAGTGATTTCATCAACTAAAGGTTTAACAAATCTTTCCTGTTCTTGTTCAATTAAGCGTTGCAAAGCCGGATGAATTTTTTCCTCGTCGTTTTCATCAAAATTTTGAAAGTCCTGATTAATATAATAAAACAAGGGCATACAAAAGTACTCAGAAACCACATCCATTTCATTCTCATTAAGCATTTCCAAATCGTCCGATTCTTCTGTTACAACAGACTTAAAAGAGAAAGAAAAAGACGATCTGGACAGGACTGTGGTATCCGGGTTATCACCCCCAGGATTACCGGACTCAGATTCAGTCGAGCTGGAACTTGATTCTGACTCAACAGATTAGGTAGAATCAGATTCCGGTTCATTACCTGACCCAGTGCTGCTTGACAAAAATCCCTCCTTGTACTGCCAGATGAGAGAGGGTGCGATGGATGCATCCAAAATGTTTGATGGTAGGCCCGCAGCCATTTCATTCCCGATCATGGACACCGAGAAGTTATCCCCCAAGCACTTCTGTATGATCGGAGGATTTGAAAGTAGACAAGCCAGCGCTACCCCCATTTTAATTCCAGCGCTCTCAGAATCCACATTTTTACACTGCTCAACCTCAGCTGATGGGTCTGTCTGCTCCTCGGCAACATCATCCCCAGATAACTGCAGGTCAAAGAAGATCTCAAAACCCGGCACACACTTCCTCTCCTCATTCAGCCATGGCTCTGGGAAGCCACAAAATGGAAAGTCCTCCCCTTCCCGGACGAAGCGTCCGTTTAGGGTACCCTGGATGGGTCGGTGCATTAACTCAAAAGGCTTCCCCGCCCACTTTGCTCTGGCTCTCCCAGCCATCTCCTTACCTTTCCTAACCCAGTCCTCTTTGGTGGGCAGATAACCCAAGCCAAAGGTATCTTTGGTTGTCGCGGCACCGATCTTTGCGATGCCTTTCCGGCCACTCTTTCCCAATCCCATCCCGGGGATGTGTTGAAGCTTGTTCATGAGGTATACTGATTGTACGCTGACATACACCCCCTCATCAATAGCCAAGATGTTTTGCACGACTCGAGCCTCAGCCAGAGGAAACCCCGATAAGAACACATCCTCCGTGGCATGCTCGATTTCCAAGACTGGTGTAGACACTTTTGGCGGTGGATGGATTGACGAATTCCCGAAAACAATGGACACCCCCTTCCCGTGGGGGTATTTCAATATCTGGTGTAAGGTGGAAGAGACTGCCTTTATCTGGTGCAACCACGGTCGCCTCAAAAGTAGGTTAAAGGTTATTGGAACGTTCAGGACATGAAAGTCAATCTCGTGTTGTCCCGGACCAACCTGGGTCTGAATTTTGATAGTCCCCATCACCTCCCTGCTTGTGTTATCATATGCCCTTATCACCTGGGCTGTGGGCACGAAGTCCGCAGGCTTCAACCCGATTGCATACGCCGTCCTTGACGGGCATACATTAATAGCGAATCCCGTGTCGACAAGAACTACTAGTATCCATGTGCTTCTACATTCCACAAAGATGTAGAGCGGTTTGTTATGATTCGCGCCCTCAGGCAGTAGTTCTTTGTCAGAAAAGGTCAACGTCGGGGAACCTCCTCCCGGAAAGACCAATCCCACCAGCTGTTCAGGCGTGGTGTCTATTGAGAGCTTGGCCTTGTCCATGGCCGATAGAACAGCCTGTCTGTGAACACGTGAAGCCATAAGCAGTCCCTAGATGTAGACGTCTACCTGTATCTTTTTCAACTACTTCAGTACAGCCTGTTCTTCAAGTAGCTTCTGTTTCTGCTTTTCCGCCTCCTTGTCCTTCCCGGACGCCTCTGGCTGATCTAGATATGGGGGCTTGAAGTACCGCCCACTCCTAGTCATATGGTCGACTTCACCAATATACCAGGTATCATCCGGTTGATTGCTCCCCCAATCCGCATCCGTGTGGGCCAGACATAGATCGTCGTCTTTCCACCACATTCCATCGGTAGCCGACAGACACCTGTCCGGCTCCGGTATGACTGTCCTTGTACTTGCAGTACCTTCCGTCCACATGCTCGCAGCATTCTCTGTCCTCATGCACATAGCACTTTCAGTCCCCTCAAGGGCTTTAGCTTTCCTGATTCTCTCAGAATCCTAAAACCTTTCCTGTTCCAACTACGTCAGTACAGCTGGCTATTCAATAATTCCTGTATTCAAAATGCCCAGATTCCGAGTGAAATTCTTAGCACCGGCGCTCTCCGGCGATGCATTCTGACTTCTAGCCCTTCTGGCCACAATTGATGTCTTTGCCCCTGACGGGCCCTTTTCCAGCCGAGATTCTTCAACAATATCTGGTTGGTCATCAAGCCACCCTGTGACCTCTGCTGACTCTTCAAAATCGAACCAATTGACTGCACTGTCTCCCGGGTCTTATTCATTGAAAATCTGAAGGTCAGCAATGTCCCTTTCCAGAACTGCTAAATCATCTATCCTCTGATCAAATCCATCCTCCCGCAGCACACAAATTTCTGCCCCTGCCGGCAATTCCACATTTGGCCTAATCTGACCCGCTGATGCAATGTAGCCACTTGGATTGTACACCCCCTCAGCAAAGCTCACAACTTCCTCAGACTCTGACTCAACAATCCCATTCTCCTCCGAAGTCATCCTTGTTCCATCTTCGATGGTCACCACCGTTGGTTCGGGTTGGGCTCGGGAAACGTCCAACATGCACAAGTCTGTGCTGTCAGGAAGGAACACCTCCAGCTTGGGTAGGTGGGTTGGGGTAATGTATATGCTGGGGTCGTATGACGTGACCCTGATCTGGATGAAGTTGATTCGTTTGGAAGGTGGAGCTTGGTTGTGTGGTGGGAGAGGGTTGGTTGTGACATTGGGTTTCTCTGGTGGCATAATCACCCTGTTGTCAACGAGATCCTGAATCTCGTGACGCAATCTAAAACAGTGGTCGGTATCATGACCATGTTGTTGGTGAAAGGCGCAATACTTTGTCGGGTTATGAGAGGGAGGTAGTGGATTTGGCAATGGCTTCGGCTCTAGGGGCTTCAAGTGCCCTTTCCTGATTAATACCCCCAGAGCTTTGGACAGGGGCATATATAAAGGCGTGAAGGTTCTTTGGCCTCGAGGTTGGAATTTGGTTGTTTGTGTGTTGCTTCCGGACGCACCGGAGAATGGTGTAGCTGCCAGGGTTCTTGGAGGGGTGGTGGTGACCATGCTTACTTCCGAAGCTCTAGCAGTTGCAGCACTACTTGTGCCTACATTCTTGTTTCGGTTGAAGGTTCTCCTAGGTTGCTCTTTGTCATTGTCAATCAAGCCCTACTTCAAGGCATCCTTGATCTGTACTCCCATCTCATGCAGATCTGAAAAGGTAGGGAAGGGAAGCACGATCATTTTCTGCATAAGCCTAGGCTGGAGATTGCGCACAATCATCCTGATTTGATCTTTGTTAGTGGGCCTAAGGGTCATCATTGAGGCCTTGGCCCTCCAGCGGGCTACGAATTCATAGAAGCTCTCCTTAGGCTCCTGCCTTGTCATCTCATCCCAGTTTCGCTTGGCATCATCTTCCAATTTTGCGTATCAGATGGCCGCCACACCCGACAGGGTTCGGCCGAATAATGAAAGCTTCTGTAACCTGGTGAGGCCCATCGGCCTTAGTATGTTTGAGAACAATCGAAGATGCACCATGGGATCCCCGGATCCATCAAAGCGGTCAATTTGGGGCATCTTGAAATAGTCTGGCAGCATCACAGCCGCGTCAGTATAACCGTCCTCGATGTCTGGGATGGACTTTACCCCTTGGGATTTCTTGAACAACTTCTCAAGCTTGCGCAACTTTAGCACTGTATGGTCCACCTCGAACTCAAAAGGAGAGTCCGGTTGATTGACAGGCGTAGGTGCCTTAGATAGTTGAGGTAGAATCAGGGGTGGAGCCGGCCCTATTGGAATATTCGTATCTCCCTGGACATTTGGTGCCTCCCCGGGCACTGGAACTCCTGGTGGTGGAGGAGCTTGGTGTGAAGCAGATGCCCCGATTTGTTGTTGCAGCCTGGCAATTAATTCTGTCTGCTGGGCCATGATCTCGGCCTATTGTTTGGCAAACTCATCTCGACGAACAACGTCTTGCTGCATGGCTCTCATACTTTCTTGAAGTTGGCGCACCATGTCCTCCATCCCTGCCATGTTCTGCTATTCCAGCGGACTGACTGGTATATCTCTGTGGTAAAAACTAAAGCCTCAGCCTGACTATCCACTGACGGGGTAGACCACTGTTCTGGCAACCTCTGCTCGGATACACTACGTCTTCTCGACCTTCGTCTGATAACCGGGGGTTAAGGAACAAAACACTGGTTGTCCCTCGACGAGATCCTCAGATCGATTGAGTCGGCGACCTCTAGTCCAGAGTGCTTGGGTAATATCTACTTGGTCTGAAGCAATTGTGCTAAACTACCTAGCAAAAATATAAATAAAGCAATAATAAAGAAATAAACAACCAGACAAACGGACAACATAACAGTGTAAATAAACACACAACACACAGTTGGGTATCACAACACACAGTTGATAAGCTGAATAGACTGTTCTCAAACACTGATCATTGTTCGCAAATCACTACCCCCAAAACTGAATCTAATACCCGCAGATAACTGATTTCCAAAATATTGAACTGGTGCCCACAGGCTTGATACCCAAACTTGTAAACTAATACATGCATTCCTGTAGAGACGCACTCTAAAAGCACATAGCAAACAAGTGAGAGCCAAAACACCCCTATGGAGGGGTAAGGTTTCCTTGTCCTATTTTGTCAGGAGCTAGGGTTTCATTAAGCACGCAGCGGTTTCAAACAACCTACAATCGGGTAAGCAACCTGTCTTAGCTTGGAATGGTCACTATAGATTCTGAATATGCACTAGGTCGAATGGTCGAAAAGGGTGCCCTGGTAAAAATCGGGGTTTGTATTCTCATCGTGGCAGAGCCCGTAACCGGTCAGCCTTATGGCACGCAGCCTCCGGCAAATCATTCAGGAATAGCAGATGGCAAACACGGTGTTCCAAGCGCACCAATGCAAATGCAATGCAAAGAAACACATAAGTCTAATCAAAACAAGATATCATGAGTTCGAGTCAAGTTCTTCAAACTCCCCATCAGAGTCGCCAGAAACTGTAGACGTCCCCGAATGTCCTGGGAGGGAATCCCGTTTTGTTCATTTTACTACAGTTTAGGACTCAATGTCGCGGTCCTGTATCTAATCTCGCAGAATGCAATGCAAGACCAATGAATCATCAAAGAGTCCAAATCTGGCAAATCGTTTTTGAAAAACTGATTTTTAGAAAGAAGTGCCAAACATGGACTGCTTTGCCAGATACAGAGCCGCCACCTAAATATTTATTTTGGGAGAATTTAGGAAACCCTGACTCGTTGCCTAAGGCCACGTGTCCGTCATCACCAAAGTTGCCTCGGCTCGGGAACTTGGGTACGATTGGGGAAGGTCAGCTATGAGCACCCCCGCTCGCCCGATCAAAGATTGGCCACTACTAAGCATGATATTGAGTTTTGAAAACATATGTGCTCTTATTCCGGTTATTAGCCTAGAATTACTATGTGATGCGCACAGCATACAAGTATAGACCGGGTCGCCTGAATTGGAACAAAACATCTCCTGTTCATTTTGAAAAATGGTTTGCTACTCGCAAGTAGGCTAAAATGCGGATTTTGCCACCCTCAAGTGGGCTTAGAAAACATGATTTTGCCACTCTCAAGTGGGCTTAAAACTCTCAATTGGTGAATTGCTCCAATTCAAATAACCCAACCTTCACCCATAGGCATTCAGGTAGTTATATCACATAAACTCACAGCCTCATGGTAAGCATGCTATCATGGCAATCACTCACACGCATGCAAGGATGCTAAAGCATAAACACTCACCGAGTACTCCAAGCCAAAGAAATAAGCCAATTAGAAATCATGCATGAATCCTAAGTATGCTGAAATGCCTAATGCAACACATGCAAAAATGCAACTAAAATAGGCTCGGCTATTCTAAGACGGCATATGAAATGCAACAACTAATACACGTATTTAGCTTGGAATTGAAATACAATGCAGTTAGCATGATGCGCCGAGCCCGATGCATGCAAAACAGATGAATGGATGCAAACATACGAGCATAAGGATGCTAATTGAAACGTGCCCTAAACTAACCATCATAAGCTGGTAAATAAAAGTGAGAAAGACGTGGGGTTGGAAGACATACATCTCACACACACACACTTATTACAACCTTGCCCTCTCTCGGAGAGTCCGAATAAATAATACAGACCGAATAAATAATTAACTACTCTAGCTAATTAAATATTACAAAACCTTAATTAATTAACAAATTAACTATGAAACAAAACAAACTAGTATGCAGATCTATGGACCGCCTCAGCTCTGTTCCGAATGATGAAAGATGCATGCATGCTCGAGTTGCCTTGTCGAGAAATCCATCGCGATGCCCCGATTTGCCTCTGTTTACAATTGACCCCGGAACAATATACACAACTCCATGGGAACTTGTAGGGATACTGCTGACCAGTTTTTGCTGCTGGCTTCCAGTTTGCTGCAATAGAGAGCAAGAAAGGGCATGGCAAAGTATTTTCAACATATGTATGCACAACCACTCTCCCTGTCATTGCATGAGCTCTAGGGAGTGTAGTCCTCGATCCTTGTGCCACCAATCACGCATCTCAATGCATGATGGCCGAGGAATCGAATTGCACGACTCAATGTGAAATGAATGCACAAATGGACACCTAAAGCCAACAACTCTATCATGGATAGTCAAGAGTGTCGGCGACCGGGAATTGAAGCATGTTTCGTCACTTTGAGTACGAAACGTCCCTCGTTTCCCATGTTTGGACTAAACCCTACTCCAAACACTATGCAACAACTAGAATGGCATGGCATGCAAACACAATGCAACAACTAGAATGCAATCCTAAACGAAATGCAACTAAGACACGCAAACATGCAAGGAGTGATATGCAAAGGTGCAACTAGCATGCGTAATGCTATGAACTATCAATGGCATACTCAATGCACATGACATAATATGGCATAAACAATGCAAGATGGACTTAAACCAATATGAGTGGACCTTAGCCACACTCAAATTAGTGGCCATATGATGAAAATGAGATAACCGAAAAACATGCAAACATGCACGAGTGTAAATTACCGATCCTAAGGCACAACATGCAAACTCTAACAAAGCATGGCAAAGGATGAAATATGGCATAGAATGGCACATGATCCAGCTCTGAAATATGATGCACAATGGTCCCGAATGATGCAAATACTTTATACGATGCATGCTAGATGGCCCGAATACCGAAACTAGTGAAGTGCGTTACACTAGAGGTACACAAAGCAATGCACAAATGATGAAACCAACCCCAAATAGACCCTAGGCAAGTCCAAGATAGTGGGAAATTGGTCTAAAATGATGGCTCGGAATGCATTCAAATGAAGCCCATGCAATGGTTGGTAAATGAGGCATACAAGCCCAACTTTCTAAAGCACTTGAAGAGTGGAAATCATGGGAATATGGCATGCATATAAACTCTGAGATATGATGTGCAGTGGCCCCAAAACATGAAAACACCTCAGTATATGCATGCGATGGACGTCAAAACTCAGAGTTAAGCATGAATATTGAACTACAGGCATGCAAAACAAGCATCATTCGACCATGAGACCCAAAAATAGAGCTAAGACAGTCCAAAACATGCACAAAATTAGTTTAAGGCATGGCCGAAATATGCTAGGAAAGGCAGCCAAAACATCATACAAAAGAAGCTAGTGAACCGTGACTTACACTGCAACTATATGAAGCATGTGAAGGACTACCAAACCAGCTAAAAAGAGGAACATGGAATGCCAAAATATGACCAAAAAATCACTGGAACTCAATCAACACATGCTAGAATGAGGTGCTCCTTTGAAAGGCTATGCAAAGGGGTTACTCTACACGTGCAAAATAGACATCAAAAATGGCAAAACCACCTCTGGAAAGAGGTTATGAGGGCCCTAAAACTCATTAAAAAGGGCCTAAAAGGGGGTTAGGAAGCATGCAAGTGAAAGCTCCTTTGAAAGGCCATGAAGAGGGTTACTCTACACATGCAAGATGGACACTTAACATGGCAAAACCACCTCTGCACAGAGGTCATGCAGGTCATAAAACTCACAAATAATAGCCTGAATCATGGCTTGAAAACATGCAAATAGGGGCTCCTTTGCAAGGCCAAGAAAGCTAGTAAACAAGACAAGGGGTGAGAGGATCACCTCTCTCTGATTTTGATGCTCAAAAACACATAATAACCACTGAAAATTTGCAAGATTTCAGTGGTCAAAAGGGCTAACAAAGCTCAACACAAAAGCCCTAATGCATGGCTCCAAACAAAGAGGAATGAAGCATGCAAAGGGGGTAGATGACCCCCATCAGAAAAGAGGTCTTAAACAAACATGTTAAGAAACTTAAAATAAGACTTTTTTAAGTTTATGACAATGCCCAAATATGCTTGCAAATGGGGCTAAGATGTGAAGCAAAATAATGCTTAAAAGGGGGAAATGAGTGTTACCCTTGTAGAGAAGACCTCCAGCAGCTTTTGGACCAAAGTAGCAAACCTTCAACCTCTGAAAACCAGCTCCAAGGTGCTTGGATGGATGGTGGAAGGGTCAAGCTAAGGGTTAGTGTGCAAAGGGCCAAGAACTATGGAGTATTTGAGCACAAAAGAGAGATATAGAGAGGTGTATATTTTATGCCTTAGAAGCAAAGTCTGAACCTTTGCAATGGAAGAGGACCTCTTCCTTTATAGAGTAGAGGGGCTAAAGCTTCCTCAAGAAGCTTAAAACCAAGCTTAAAGATCCTCCATACACGTGTATGGAGGATCACTTCTGAGGCTTCCAGCTGGCACAACTGGCTAACACTCAGTGAGACAAAAAATGAGGAAGTTGGCCGACCAGTTCAGGTGGTCAGCCGACCTCTTGCCCTGGTCGATCGACCAGGTCCAAAAGGGTCAATCATCAAAAGCTGGTCGGCATCCCTGATTGGTGGACTCCCAGGTGAAAGCAACTCAATGGTGGTATGAGAGACCAGAAAATGTGGCTCAAAAGTGAGGGAGACCACTTACCTGACAAGAAAATTGGCCGGCGGGAGAAGAGGTGGTCTCCAAAAGAAAAGGTGGTCTCCCACCCTTGTACCACCTTCCAAACAATGGAAATAGGGTCCATACAACAAATGAACCAAGATGGATGCAAAACGAGGGTTCGGGGGCCTAAACGCGCAGCCAGGTGCCCCGAAAACTGACTGTTAAGCATCGAAGGTGGCGTGTGACCACGAAGGTGGTCTCCCGGGCCATAGTACCCCTCTAGAGAGAGGAAACAAGGTGTGTGCCAAAAATCAGAGCAAACGAAGAAAGTTAAGCGGTCCCGAACCTAGGCACACGGCCGACGGCTCCGAAAACCAGAAACTGGTCTCCAAACGGGAAAAGCAGCCTACAACCACGAAACGTAGCCTATGGCCATTGAGAGATGGTCTACGAGACCTCTCCCTCCCTTCGGGAACAGAAAATAGAACCTGGTTCGCAAATCGAGGCAAAGCACAAAAGAGTCCCGAAGTCCGAGGGCAAGGCTCTCAGCCAAGACTCCATAACCTGAGAACGAGCAGAATATGCGAAATTTGACTCCTCGGCCATCATGCATTGAGATGCGTGATTGGTGGCACGAGGATCGAGGACTATACTCCCTAGAGCTTGTGCAATGATGGGGAGAGTGGTCATGCACACATATGTTGAAAATACTTTGACATGCCCCTTTCTCGCTATCTGTTGCAGCACACTGGAAACCGGCAGCAAAAACTGGTTAGCAGCCTTCTGGAGCTTTGTATAGTGTTCTGGGACTAGTTGCAAACAGAGGCAAATCGGGGCATCGCGATGGATTTCCCAACAAGGCGAATCGAGCATGCATGCATCCTTTATCATTCGGAACAGAGCTGAGACGGTCCATCATATGTAGTTCGCATGATGGCTTATTTTTTTTAGTTAATTTGTTAATTAATTAGGGTTGTGTAATGATTAGCTGTAATTCGTTATTCATTCGGTTGTGTATTATTTATTCGGACTCTCCGAGGAGGGCAATGTTGTAATGAGTGTGTGTGTGTGTGATATATGTCTTCCAACCCCACGTCTTTCTCCCTTTTATTTACCAGTTTATGATGGTTAGTTTTAAGGCACATTTCAATTAGCATCTATATGTTCGCATGTTTGCATTCATTCATCTGTATTGCATGCACCGGGCTCAGCGCATCATACTAACTGCATTGTATTTCAATTCCAAGTTGAATACATGTTATCTGTTGCATTTCATATGCCATGTTTAGAATAGCCTAGCCTATCTTAGTTGCATTTTGCATGTGTTGCATTAGCCATCTTAACATGAACTAGGATCATGCATTGATCACTAACTAGTTTCTGTTTTGGCTTGGAGTACTCGGTGAGTGTTTATGCTTTAGCATCCTTGCATGCGTGTGAGTGACTGCCATGATAGCAAGCTTACCATGAGGCTATTTGCTTATGTGATATAACTGCCTGAATGCCTGTGGGTGAAGGTTGGGTTATTTGAATTGGAACAATTCACCAATTGAGAGTTTTAAGCCCACTTGAGAGTGGCAAAATCATGTTTTCCAAGCCCACCCGAGGGTGGCAAAATCCATGTCTTAGCCTACTTGCGAGTAGCACTTTCAAACCGTTTTTCAAAATGAACATGAGATGCTTTGTTCCAATTTAGGCGACCTAGTCTATACTTGTATGCTGTGCGTATCACATAATAATTCTAGGCTAATAACGGAAATAAGAGCACATATGTTTTCAAAACTCGATATCATGTTTAGTAGTGGCCGATCTTTGATTGGGCAAGCAGGGGTGCTCACAAAGTGACCTTCCCCAATCGTACCCAAGTTCCCGAGCCGAGGCAACTTTAGTGATGACGGACACGTGGCCTTAGGCACGAGTCAGGGTTTCCTAAATTCCCCCAAAATAAATATTTAGGTGGCAACTCTGTATCTGGCAAAGCAGTCTATGTTTGGCACTTCTTGCTAAAAATCTATTTCTCAAAACGATTTTCTAGATTTGGACTCTTTGATGATTCATCGGTCTTGCATTGCACTCTGCGAGATTAGATACAGGACCGTGACATTGAGTCCTGAACTGTAGTAAGCCCAGTGAACAAAACGGGATTCCCTCCCGGGACGTTTGGGGACGTCTACAGTTTGTGGCGACTCTGCTGGGGAGTTAGAGAACTTGACTCGAACTCATGATATCTTGTTTTGTTTGCACTTATGTGTTTCTTTGCATTGCATGTGCATTGGTGCGCCTAGGACACCGTGTTTGCCATTTGCTATTCCTGAACGGTTTGCTGGAGGCTGCATGCCATAAGGCTGACCGGTTATGGGCTCTGTCACGATGGGATCACAAACCCCGGTTTTCACCGGGGCACCCTTTTTAACCATTCGACCTAGTGCATATTTGGAATCCATAGTGACTATTCCAAGCTAGGACAGGTTGCTTACCCGATTATAGGTTGTTCAAAACCGCTGCGTGCGTAGTGAAACCCTAGCTCCTGACAAAATAGGACAGGGAAACCTTACCCCTCCATAGGGGTGTTTTGGCTCTCACTTGTTTGCTATGTGCTTTTAGAGTGCGTCTCTACAGGAATGCATGTATCAGTTTACAAGTTTGGGTATCAAGCCTGTGGGCACCAGTTCAATATTTTGGAAATCAGTTATCTGCGGGTATTAGATTCAGTTTTGGGGGTAGTGATTTGCGAACAATGATCAGTGTTTGAGAACAGTCTACTCAGCTTATCAACTGTGTGTTGTGATACCTAACTGTGTGCTGTGTGTTTATTTACACTGTTATGCTGTCCGTTTGTCTGGTTGTTTATTTCTTTATTATTGCTTTATTTATATTTTTGCTAGGTAGTTTAGCACAATTGCTTCAGACCAAGCAGATATTACCCAAGCACTCTGGACTAGAGGTCGCCGACTTAATCGATCTGAGGATCTGGTCGACGGAGAACTAGTGTTTTATTCCTTATCCCCGATTATCAGACGGAGGTTGAGAAGACGCAGTGTATCCAAGCAGAGGTTGCCAAAACAGTGGCCTATCTCGTCAGTGGACAGTCAAGCTGAGGCTTCAGTTTTTACCACAGAGATAGATATACCAGTCAGTCAGTTGGAATAGCAGAACATGGCAGGGATGGAGGAGATGGTGCGCCAACTCCAAGAAAGTGTGAAACTCATGTAGCAGGACGTTGTCCGCCAAGCGGACTTTGCCAAATAGCATGTCGAGGTTATGGCCCAACAAGTAGAGCTAATCACCAGACTCCAACAGCAAGCGGGGGCATCCGCTTCACACCAAGCTCCTTCCCCACCGAGGGTTCCAATACCTGGGGAAACACCAAATGTCCAGGAAGGTACGGACATTCCGACAGGGCCGACTCCACCCCCGATTCTACCTCAACTATCCAAGGCACCTACGCCTATCAATCAACCAAACTCTTCCTTTGAGTTCGAGGTAGACCCTACAGCATTGAAGTTGAGCAAGCTTGAAAAGTTGTTCAAGAAATCCCAAGGGGTAAAGTCCATCCCAGACATTGAGGACGGGTATACCCACGCGGCTGTGACGCGGCCAAATCGGTTCAAGATGCCACAAATAAACCGCTTTGACGGGTTCGGGGAACCCATGGTGCATCAACGTTTGTTTTCAAATATACTAAGGCCGATGGGCCTCACCAGACTACAGAAGCTTCCATTGTTTGGCTGAACCCTGTCGGGTGTGGCAGCCATCTGGTACGCAAAATTAGAAGACGATGTCAAACGGAACTGGGATGAGATGACCGAGGCTTTTGTCGCTCAGTACTCCTATAATGCGCAAATCGAGATTACAACCCGTGATCTCGAGACAACAAGGTAGGAGCCTAAGGAGAGTTTCTTTGAATTCGTAACCCGCTGGAGGGCCAAGGCCTCAATGATGACCATAAGGCCGACAGATAAGGATCAAATACGGATGGTTGTGTGCAACCTCCAACCCAAATTGATGCAGAAAATGATCGTGCTCCCCTTCCCTACCTTTTCAGATCTGCATGAGATGGGAGTACAGATCAAAGATGCCTTGAAGCAGGGCTTGATTGATAATGACAAAGAGCAAACCAGGAGAACCTTCAACCACAACAACAATGCAGGCACAAACAGTGCTGCAACTACTAGAGCTTCGAAAGTAAGCATGGTCACCACCACCCTTCCAAGAACCCTGGTAGCTACACCATTCTCCAGTGCATCCGGGAGTAACACACAAACAACCAAATTCCAACCTCGAGGCCAAAGAACCTTCACTCCATTATATATGCCCTTGTCCAAAGCTCTGGGGGTATTAATCAGGAAAGGGCACTTGAAACCCCTGGAGCTGAGGCCATTGCCAAATCCACTTCCTCCCTCCCATAACCCAGCCAAATACTACGCATATCACCAATAACATGGTCACGATACTGACCACTATTTTAGATTGCGTCACGAGATTCAGGATCTCGTTGACAACAAGGTGATTGTGCCTCCAGAAAAACCCAACGTCACAACCAACCCTCTCCCACCACACAACCAAGCTCCACCTCCCAAACGAATCAACTTTATCCAGACCGGGGTCATGTCATACGACCCCAGCATATACATCACCCCATCCCACCTACCCAAGCCGGAGGTGTTCTTTTCCAATAGCACTGACTTGTGCATGTTGGACATCTCCTGAGCCCAACCTGAACCAATGGTGGTGACCATCGAAGATGGAACAGGGATGATTTTGGAGGAAAGTGGGGTTGTTGATTCAGAATCTGAGGAAACTGGGAGCTATGCTGAGGAGGTATATGATCCGAGTGGCTACATTGCGTCAGCGGGTCAGATTAGGCCAAATGTGGGATTGCTGATGGGGGCAGAAATTTGCGTACTGCGGGGGGATGGATTTGATCAGAGGATAGATGACTTAGCTATTCTGGAAGGGGACATTGCTGACTTTCAGATTTTCAACAAACAAGATCCGGGGGACATGACAGTCAACTGGTTCGATTTTGAGGAGTCAGCAGAGGTCACAGGATGGCTTGACGACCAACCAGATATTGTTGAAGAATCTCAGCTGGAAAGGGGCCCGTCAGGGGCAAGGACATCAATTGTGGCCGAAAGGGCCGGGGATCAGAATACATCGCCAGAGAGCACCAATGTCAAGAATTTCGCTCGGGATTTGGGCATTTTGAATACAGGAAATTTTGAACAGCAGGCTGCATTGATGCAGTTAGAACCGAAAGGAATTGAAGACTATGAGAGAGCCAAAAAAGCCAAGGCCCCTGTGGAGACTGAAAGTGTTGTGTGCACAAGAACAGAGTATGCTGCGAGCACGTGGACAGAAGGTACCGTGAGTACAAGGACAATGGTAACGAAGCCGGACAGGTGTCGGTTGGCTGCCGATGGAATGTAGTGGGAAGACGATGATCTATGTCTTGCCCACACGAATAAGGACTGGGAAGCAATCAACCAGATGATACCTGGTACATTGGTGAAGTAGACCATATGACTAGGAGTGGGCGGTATTTCAAGCCCCCACACCTAGATCAGCCAGAGGTGTCCAGGAAGGACGAGGTAGAGAAACAGAAAGAGAAGCAACTTGAAGAAGAAGCTGTACTGAAGCAGTTGAAAAAGATACAGGCAGACATCACCATCTGGGGACTACTTATGGCTTCACGTGTTCACAGACAGGCTGTTCTATCGGCTATGGACAAGGCCAAGCTCTCAATAGACACTACGCCTGAACAACTGGTGGGATTGGTCTTTCCAGGAGGAGGTTCCCCAACGTTGACCTTTTCTGACAAAGAACTGCCACCTGAGGGCGCGAATCATAACAAACTGCTCTACATCTCTGTGGAATGTAGAAGCAAATGGATACCAGTGGTTCTTGTCGACACGGGATCCGCTATTAACGTGTACCCGTCAAGGACGGCATATGCAATCGGGTTGAAGCCCGCGGATTTCGTGCCCACAGCCTAGGTGATAAGGGCGTATGATAACACAAGCAGAGAGGTGATGGAGACTGTCCAAATTCAGACCCAGGTTGGTCCAGGACAACACGAGATCGATTTCCATGTCTTGGACATTCCCGCAACCTTTAACCTACTTTTGGGGCGACCGTGGTTGCACCAGGTAAAGGCAGTCTCTTCCACCTTACACCAGATATTGAAATACCCCCACGGGAAGGGAGTGGCCATTGTTTTCGGGAATTCGTGAATCCATTCACCGCCAGAAGTGTCTACACCAGTCTTGGAAATCGAGCACGCCACGGAGGATGTGTTCTTATCGGGGTTTACTCTGGCTGAGGCTCGAGTCGTGAAAAACATCTTGCTTATTGATGAGGGAGTGTATGTCAGCACACAATCGATATACCTTATGAACAAGCTTCAACACATTCCCGAGATGGGATTGGGAAAGAGTGGCCGGAAGGGCATTGCAGTATCTGTCGAAGTGCCGCACAACCCACATACCTTTGGCTTGGGTTATCTGCCCACCAAAGAGGATTAGGTGAGAAAAGGCAAGGAGATGGCCGGGAGAGCCAGAGCAAAGAAGGTGGGGAAGCCTTTTGAGTTGATGCACCGACCCATCTAGGGTACCCTAAATGAACGCTTCGTTTGGGAGGGGGAAGATTTTCCATTTTGCGGCTTCCCAGAGCCATGGTTGAATGCAGAGAGGAAGTGCGTGCTAGGTTTTGAGATCTTCTTCGACCTACAATTATCCGTGGATGATGTTGCCAAGGAGCAGACAGACCCATCAGTTGAGGTTGAGCAGTGTAAAAATGTGGATTCTGAGAGCGCTGAAATTGAAATAGGGGTAGCGCTGGCTTGTCTACTTTCAGATCCTCCGATCGTACAGAAGTGCTTGGGGGATAACTTCTCGGTGTCCATGATTGGAAATGAAACGGCTGCGAGCCCACTGTTAAACATTTTGGATGCATCCATTGCACCCTCTCTCATCTGGCAATACGAGGAGGGATTTTTGTCAAACAACACCGGGTCAGGTAGTGAGCTGAAATCTGATTCCACCGAGTCTGTAGAGTTGAAATCAGGTTCCAACTCGACTGAGTTTGAGTTCGGTAATCCTGGGGGTGTTAACCCGGATGCCACAATCGTGTCTAGGTCGTCTTTTTCTTTCTCTTTTGAGTCTGTTGTAACAGAGGAATCGGACAATTTGGAAATGCTTAATGAGAATGGAATGGATGTGATTGCTGAGTATTTTTCTGTGCCCTTGATTTATTGTATTAATTAGGACTTTCAAAATTTTGATGAAAACGACGGGGAAGAAATTCCTCCGATTTTGCAACACTTAATTGATCAAGAGCAAGAAAGATTTGTTAAACCTTTAGTTGATGAAATCACTACTGTTAATGTTAGTACTGAGGAGGACCCGCGGCTGGTCCAGATCGGGTCCACGTTGTCTTCGGAGGAACGTGAACGCTTAGTCACTTTATTAAAAGATTTCAAAGATGTTTTTGCGTGGTCCTACGAAGACATGCCTGGAATCGATCCTGAGATTATACAGCACCGGATCCCTCTTGACCCCGAGGCCCGACCCATTAAACAGAAACTCAGGAGGATCCGCTCGGACTAGGCTCTCAAGATTAAAGAAGAGGTCATCAAACAAATTGACACAGGGTTCCTGCTGGTATCCGAATACCCAACTTGGTTGGCCAACATTGTTCCGGTGCTGAAGAAGGATGGCAGGATCCGAGTATGCGTGGATTTCAGGGATTTGAACAGAGCTAGTCTGAAGGACGACTTTCCCTTGCCGCATATTGATGAGTTAGTGGACTTCACAGCGGGGCATGCTTTGCTTTCGTTCATGGATGGATTCTCGGGCTAAAATCAAATAGTGATGGCACCTGAAGACCGGGAGAAGACTGCTTTCACCACCCCGTGGGGGACTTACTGTTACAGGGTGATGCCATTTGGGTTAAAGAACACTGGAGCTACTTATCAACGAGTCGCGACCACAATATTGCACGACATGATCCACAAAGAGGTTGAGGTGTATGTGGACAACATGATTGTCAAGTCCAAAGAAAGAGAGGGCCACTACACCGCCTTGCAAAAGTTCTTCCAAAGGATTAGAGAATTTCGGTTGCGGCTGAATCCTCAGAAGTGTACGTTCGGTGTTACAGCAGGGAAAATGCTGGGATTTCTGATTACACAGAGAGGTATCGAAGTCGACCCTTCCAAAATCAAGGCCATCTTAGAAATGCCACCACCAAGGACTGAAAAGGAGGTGCAAGGCTTTCTGGGTAAAGTGCAATTCATAAGACTGTTTATCTCAAAATTAACCTTGACTTGTGAACCACTTTTTGGTCTCCTGAAGAAAGGAAAGAAATTCCAATGGGACGGCCGATGCCAAGCTGCTTTTGAACAGATCAAGGAATACTTACAGAACCCACCTGTGTTGTCACCGCCCAAGCCGGAAAAATCATTGATATTGTACCTTTCAGTGACTGAAACTACAATGGGCTGCATGCTTGCGCAGGAATCAGAGGATAAAGTGGAAAAAGCTATCTACTATCTGAGCAAGAAGATGTTGGATTATGAAACCCGCTACACTCCACTCAAGAAGGCTTGTTTGGCCTTGGTATGGGCTACCAGGAAGCTGCGGCACTACTTGTTAGCTCACTCTGTAATGTTGGTTTAGAGATTAGATCCCATCAAATATCTCTTCGAGAAACCGGCACTTACGGGTAGGCTAGCTCGTTGGTTGCTGTTGCTTTCCGAATTCGATCTGAAGTATGTGACTCGCAAGTCAGTAAAGGGGAGAGCGGTAGTGGAGTTCCTAGCCGATCACCCAGTGGAAGGGGATGAAGCAGTCGAGTACTTATTCCCAAATGAAGCCATTTTGCATATCGACGATGAGTTTTGGATGATGTACTTTGACGGAGCGTCAAACCAATATGGGTATGGGATAGGGGTGTTGCTGATAGCACCCGACAAGTCCCGTATCCCTCTAGCATTTAAACTCCGGTTCAAGGTCTCGAACAACGAAGCAGAGTATGAAGCATGCATTGCTGGTTTAGAAGCAGCCCTAGAACTAGAGGCAAAATGGTTGGATGTCATCGGGGACTCGAACCTTGTTATATCTCAAGCGAAAGGAGATTGGAAAGTCAAAGAAGAAAAGATGATAATGTATCACCAGACCTTGGACTTGTTAATTCCTCGGTTTGAGAAACTAAACTTTGCTCATCTGTTAAGAGAGAACAACAGGTTCGCAGATGCACTAGCAACTCTATCTTCCATGATAGACATTTCTTTTGGAGTCCGGATGCATCTAATCATCATTGACCAGAAATTTGCGCCAGCCTACGAGTCGATTGCTGCTATAGATAAGGTTCAAGATGAGAACCCCTGGTACCACAATGTCTGGAACTTCTTGGAGAAAGAAGCGTATCCACCAGGGGCAAATGCCAAGGATAAAGGGCAATCAGAAGAATGGCTGCTCAGTTCATCATTTGTGGGGGTAAACTGTACAAGAGAGGTCATCTGGGAATGCATAAGTTGTGTATTGATGCCGAAGAATCAAAGCGCCTGATGGAGGCCATCCATGGAGGAGAGTGCGGAGCGCATATGAACGGGGTGATGCTAGCCCGAAAAATTCTTAGACAGGGTTACTACTGGTCCACCATGGAGGAGGATTGTATCGGCTTTGTTCGGCGATGCCACAAATGTCAGATCCATGCAAACCGCATGAACATCCCGCCGTCAAAGCTGTACAATATGACTTCGCCATGGCCATTTTTAGTTTGGGGAATCGATGTGATCGGGGCTGTCATTCCGAAGGGGTCTAATGGGCGTGAGTTCATTCTGGTCGCGATAGATTATTTCACAAAGTGGGTTGAGGCCCAATTTTATGCGGTGTTGAAGGCTTCACATGTTGCGAAATTCATTAGAAACAACATCATCTGTCGCTACGAGGTCCCGAACGAGATCATTTCAGATAATGGTTCACACTTCAAGAAGGAAGTGATTGACTTGTTGGAAAAATACAATGTGGCTTTTCATAAGTCATCTACATATCGGCCGCAAACCAACGGAGCAGTTGAGGCCGCCAACAAGAACATCAAACACATTTTGCAGAAGATGGTGGAGACCTACCGGGACTAGCCAGATAAGTTGCCATTCGCTCTGTGGGGCTATCAGACTTCAATTAGAACTACTACTGGGGCGACTCCGTATTTGTTAGTTTATGGGATGGAGGCCGTTCTACCTATCGAGATTGAAGTTCCGTCATTGCGAGTGCTGGCTGAGTGTCAGATAGCCGAAGCAGATTGGCAGCAGAGCAAATTTGAAGAACTCATGCTGTTTAATGAAAGAAGACTGAAAGCACTGTACCATATTCAAGGTTATCAGCGCAAAATTGCCAAGGCATTTAACAAGAAAGTTAAGTCCCGGAATTTGAAAGAAGGAGAGTTGGTGCTCAAAGATAATCGAGCTCCCATCCATGACCCTAGGGGCAAGTTCAAACCCAATTGGACTGGTCCTTACATCATCAAGTCTATCTGGTTAGGTGGAGCTGTCGTTCTGATGGACCTAGATGGCCTAGAGTTCTCACAACCGATCAACATGGACAAGTTGAAGAAATATTACCCCTGAGAAGCTCGCTAGGTCAAAAACCTAAAAGGGCGACCTAGGCAAAAGTTAGAGCATGAAAATTTTGAAATTATAAAAACTGAGCTCGCAAGTTTGAAAACCCGCAAAGGGCAGCCTTGGCAAAACTTAGAGCGTAAAAGGTGAGGGTTAATACACGAGTGAACCTGAGCCAAACTACGTAAGGCTTGATTCCCATCTTTGGGATACGTAGGCAACTTCATCCTGGAGTTCAGCCATAAACTTTTCCCCGATCAACTTTGTCCATTTGATCATCTCTATTATCTTTATCTATTCAGCATTCAAGAGCTTCGGTTGTAATCTCCGGTGCAGTACTATTCAGACTAGGGGCAACTTTCCAGTTGCTGGGATCCGGGGTTGTGCATCTCGGTGACAGATCTCAGGCATGTCCAGTTCTGATCCATGTCGAAAATGGTTTTGAAAAGTTTTAATAAAAGTTGATTTTGTTCAAATTAATCTTTTTACAACTTAGACCATTTTTGGCCCAAAGCGGAAAATTTTCAGTACCCACAACCTTCAATTTTATTGATTTCAATACAGAGTCCTCTTGCTCTTGCATACAAATTGAAGTTGCTTTTGGTTACATTCATAAAGAAAACTTGAAAGTACTAATAAAGCAATAAATCTGGGGCATAGCTAAGTCAGGTGCTCCTGCACCCCCTCCCCGAGCTGGTCGAAGCTTCTGATGCCAAAGTGGGCCCGATCTGTGCCTCTTCATTAAGCCAATCTATGTACTCATCAGACAAAGTGCAACTGAAAGTGGGAGCGGGGGCTAGAAGTTCTCTTGTCCTCTATGTTGTGGCATACCGAGCAAGCTGCGCGCCTCGGACCGGAAATGCAGCTGGGTATTCTATCCCCTCTGGTGGGCAAGTCTAATCATGGCCGAACTGGCACTGGAACCGGAAAGGAAAGTAAAACACGTAGTGCGTTAGACCAATCAACTGAATCCTAAGCTGCCGGGACATGCTATAGTTCATTGCCGTTAGATTGAGCCAAGGACAACGCCAAGCAATGCGGTCTGCAAAGAAATTGCACATCCAGTCAAACCACCATTCCTCATCAAGGGCATCGACTAGACGACGTCGGAAGAAGTAGCCGCGAGCTGAGTATGTCGGGCAAGAGTCCACAACCTGCAACTTATCCATCAACCACACCTGGGGAGGGATGAAAAATGAGAGATTAAAGAATAGAGAGATGTACGATGAGAGAAAAGTGAGAAAAGGGTTTTGAGAGAAAAATTGAACTTGAGGGCCGAGTGATGTGAGCAATATATGTGAGACGGGGTGGAAAACATTACCTATAGCAGTAGTGGACTCCCCGCGAATCTGGTTGTTTCCCAACGATGGAAAGCATCCAAGCCTATCAATGTCTCGGCCAATGTCATGGCAATGCAACTCTTACCCTCTTTCAAGCTTTGGGCAACTTCGATCAAACAAACACTAGGCCCACTCAAACCTCAGGCAAGTAAAAAGTGAGACAACATGCACAAGCAAAGGGCATGTTGTCGAAAACCTTGCCAATGATGGTCACCACGGTCACCGGGATCAAAAAAACGTTGAATCAAGCTGAGGATGTCCAATTCTCCGTTGCAGATCAGAGACCGAGCGTCGTGCATAGTGAGCCCACACATTTGTCCTAAGGCTTGAGCATGGCCGAAGCGGAGTTGGGGCAAGATCTCCTCGTTGCGCTCGGACTCCATCAAAGCTTGGAAATCTTCGAAAGTAGGACACATCTCTTGCCCGCCAAAGCTAAAGACATGTGTTACCGGATTCCAAAACCTCGCTGCGACATGGAGAAAGGGAAGATGCAGCGGAGTGCGGCTCAACGTGAATAGTGCATTCAAGCCAAAGCCCCAGAAGTTCAACTTTTCCGAACCGCCTAAAGTAGCAATCCAAGCTGCGAGATTTTCGATGAGGAATGCCTCCATTTTGATGCAAAACTGAGATAAAATGAAAGAACCACGAAGCTGGAACTTTTATAGAGGATAAGGCACTGTTTGGGGACACGTGTCAAAAATTTGGTGGTCGCCAAACCAGGTGGTCAGCCAACCACTTTTTCTTGTAGGCTGACCACCGCTTTGGTCTCCAAGGAAAATAGCTGGTCGGCCAGCCTTCTCTGGTGGTCGGCCATGGAGGAAAGTTGGAATTTGGTCTTTTCTAGCTTCTAAAAGAGAGATCCTAGCTTTTCCATGTGTTGGGAGTGTTGAAGGTCCCAGTCTACCTCTGTTTCGGAAGGGTTTCGTCGCCCGTTTTGTCCAAAGTGCATTTGTTTATTGAGTTGTTGTTCTTTATTTATCGAGTTATTGTTTAAGTTTTGTTTATCGAGTTGTTAAGTTTGCTTATCAAGTCGTCGAGTTTTGTACATTGAGTTGTTACTCTCTGTTAATCAACATTGTCATGTTTTTCTTATCGAGTTGTAAACTTGCTGAGGTTTTGTTGTTTCTTAGTAAGTTAAGTTGTTTCGTTTGTTATATCGGTTCACTAACTGACTTGGCAATTTTCGACGCTTAATTTTAATGCAATCTCATTTTTGTGCAAAATGATACGATGCAATGCTAAGAATACAAAATATAACACTTTTTCAAAAAGCTATTCCATTCCATCATGCTTCTTTTGTTACAACATTTTACAACAAGGGTACAAGTTTTATAGAAAATAAAACTGCCTAATAATGTACAATGTGCTACAACTACTAGTAAAAAAAGGCAAATAAAGCAGGAACATCTGCATCAGTGCTCTCAAGCGCAAGAATAAGAGGCCCTCTTCGTTCTCTTCGGCTGAGAAGTCCCTGCACCACCTCCACCAACACTACCATCTCCTCGGCATCACCTTCGCTCTGAGAACCGGAACCAGAATCCTCCTCTCTGCCTGCGGATGTCTCCGACTAAGGATGTGCAGATTCCTCCTCCTCGCTGGACTCCTCGTCATCTATGATGGGTGCTTTGCGCCTGCCTCGTCTGCGAGACGAGTCCGCTCTCCCAGCTCCTCGAGAAGGCCTGGATGGCTCGGCCTGTAGGGGTGGCATCTGAAAAGGACAATTTGAGTACATTAGCCAACATGTATATCAGATGTAGAGACAAGAATGCTACATAGAGTGGGTGTATGCAGATACAATGTATGAATATGGTGTGTGTCAGATGTGCTCTACGCATGCAGTCAACCAATGCAGTGAAATAGTCAAATTCAACATGTCATCAGAAGTATGATAAATGCAAGGAAATTGAAAACTATCGAAATGCCGGCGATGAATAGTTGTGTCTCCCTCTGCAGAACCATCCCCTTGAGCGAGGCCACCACTCCGAGCATCCTATCCATGTACTCGACGAGAGGCTACAGATGCAAGTGCAAGTTATCAGTGAATGAATAAATGTCCAAATATCTGAGTGATAAATCAAAACTGTAAAGCATACCGGTGGCGAGTCAGGGTCTCTAACGTATCGGTGATTAGGCACTGGGGGCTCCAACGGAATCGGGTAGGATGTCCCATATCGCCAACCTGTCAGTTCGGAAAAAGACCTAACCTAAGCGTGGCGATATAAGTCGGAGAAGGGAAGAATGCGGCCCCCTCCTCGATTGCGGCCTGCTAGTCGAAGGAGCATCTGCGGCTGGCTCGGTAGCGATGATGCATCAGCTGACCCTCATCGCAGAGTCTGAGATACTGTCGGCGGCATCAGGTACGTATGGCAGTAAGTCGCATACTCCCCCTCCTCCAGCAGCAGGGCTGCATCGGTACCCAACATAGCGACATCGACCTCCTCCGGAATGAGTCTCTCAGCGGACCGCATATCATCTGGAGGTGCTAAAGGGATACTCTGCTCAGGGACGCCCATCGTCTGGCGCATGAAGCGATCTCCCAAAAACCAGGCCCTGCCAACTGGCCCCTCAAACAAAGTCCTATACTAAGAAGAAGCCCATGCCCCCGGGAACTGGAAACGAATATCTCCTCCCAAGGGTGCCCAGGGCCGCCAAGTGATCTGAGGATAACAAGTACATGAGCCAATCAGATGTCATAAATATGCGAGATGAATCAAAGTTGAAAATATGAAGAACTGAGAGTTCTAAAGTACCTCGGTCGCCCGCACCGTGTCAAAAAACTGTCGTAAGAAGGGCAGAGTCTCTCGAGCCCTCGCCCGACATCAACCCTCAAACACGTGAGAGTAAGGGATCGTAAGAGGCACCTCTACCTCGAACTCTGGGGCTAGTGTCGGAAAGTATGCGTAAACCCATAGTTGTGGAAAACAAGGTAGTGACCATCAAAATACAGAATATACAGAAAATGCAGAGTGTTGAGTGCAGAATGTAAAGTGTGCCATGTGTAGTGTATAGATAATGAAAAGCAGAAATGTAAATTAAGAGGGCAGAAGGTACCTCCCAAGCTCTCCAATAGCCGCTAACTATGTTCCCCTGTCCGCGGGAGGTCGCACTCATATAGCAATAGAGGGTAGCGAGGCTAGTGCCACCCCAGTCATACTAGCTAACCTGTGATAGGTCCACCAAAGCACTGAGCAGATACAGTCCAATTGTGTTCCCCCTATCGGAGAACAAAGTGGTCCCAAGGAGGAACATCAGAAAACCTCAACCATACTGTTCTATCTCCTCAAGAGTCTTGGGCATCCTCCCCCTATACTGCATGGGGAACCAAGTGTACTTGACTATGCCCGAAGATCGGTCAATCGGTGGGCGAGCTCCCAACAGATAGATCCAGGCAGCCTCCCACTCGCCCATATCCTCATCGTAGGGGATCAGTCGGCCGGCCACATCAAGGCCAGTCAGCATCGCAAAGTCAAACGGGGTCATTGTCATATCTCTGGTAGCTGAGAAGTGGAAAGAGTTGGTAGTGTCCCACCATCTCTCCACGAGTGCCCCCATCAAGGTCCTGCTCGCAAGATAGCGAGATAGCCTCGCGCAGAAGGACCCAAATCCTGCCCCGTCCACCATGTGACGAACGGTCTCTGGGAGCTCTGCATACCACTCCTTAGCGATAATTGAGCCGTAACCTAGCGTAGAACGAGAGGATACCTACATTCAAAATGAACAGATGTATTCAGTTTCAGAATGAAATGTATAAGCTGCGTGCAAATGAAATGAATGAGCTGTGAGTTCAAAAGTGAAATGTAAGAACTGTGTGTTTAATATGCACTGCGTGCAAATGAAATAAGTGGGATGTGTGTTCACCTTAAGAGTTTGGGCTGCGTGTTCAACTTTCAAAAACTGTGGGCTATGTATTCACCTCAAGAGTCTGGGCTGCGTATTCAGATTTCAAAAACTGTGGGCTGTGTGTTCACCTCAAGAGTTTGAGCTACGTGTTCAGATTTCAAAAACTGTGGGCTGTGTGTTCACCTTAAAAGTTTGGGCTGCGTGTTCAGATTTCAAAAACTGTGGGCTGTGTGTTCACCATCAAGAGTTTGGGTTGCGTGTTCAACTTTCGAAAACTGTGGGTTGTGTGTTCACATCAAGAGTTTGAGCTGCGTGTTCAGATTTCAAAAACTGTGGGCTGTGTGTTCACCTCAAGAGTTTGGGCTGTGTGTTCACCTTAAAAGTTTAGGTTGCGTGTTCAGATTTCAAAAACTGTGGGATGTGTGTTCACCATCAAGCGTTTGGGTTGCGTGTTCAACTTTCAAAAACTGTGGGCTGTGTGTTCACATCAAGAGTTTGAGCTGCGTGTTTAGATTTCAAAAACTGTGGGCTGTGTGTTCACCTCAAGAGTTTGGGCTGCGTGTTTAACTTTCAAAAACTGTGGGCTGTGTGTTCACCTCAAGAGTTTGGGTTGAGTGTTCAAATTTCAAAAACTGTGGGCTGTGTGTTCACCTCAAGAGTTTGAGCTGCATGTTCAGATTTCAAAAACTGTGGGCTGTGTGTTCACCTCAAGAGTTTGGGCTGCGTGTTCAACTTTCAAAAACTATGGGCTGTGTGTTCATAATCAAGAGTTTGGGCTGCGTGTTCAGATTTCAGGAAAAATTGGGCTGTGTGTTCATCTCAAGAGTTTGGGCTGCGTGTTCAAACTTTTGAAAACTGTGGGCTGTGTGTTCACCTCAAGAGTTTGTGCTGCGTATTCAAACTTTTGAAAACTGTGGGCTGTGTGTTCACCTCAAGAGTTTGGGCTGCGTGTTCAACTTTCAAAAACTGTGAGCTGTGTGTTCATAATCAGGAGTTTGGGCTGCGTGTTCAAATTTTAGAAAAATTTGGGCTGTGTGTTCACCATCAAGAGTTTGGGCTGTGTGTTCAATTTTCAAAAACTGTGGGCTGCGTGTTCACGATAAAAAGTATGAGCTGCATGTTCAGAAATTCGAGTGATTCAGCTTTGTGTTCAAAATGTAAACAGAATGCTATGTTATAGACTAAGTGTTCAGAACAAGCTGTGTGCCCACTCAACAAAATTCTGTGCTATGAGATATGTGCTAAAATAAGCAGAAATATGGTGTGCAAATGTGTTCAGAACGAGCGGATAAGTATACATAGCGAAAGTATGAAATGTGCATGAAATGCAAAATACATTGCAGAGAATGTGAAAGTGAAGTACGTACCTCTTGTGCTTGATGACAGAGATGAGTCTCTGGCTCCCGGAGCAACAGATCCACAGGTGCTCGGTCATCAAAATCCGTGAAATGGTAGAAAGTAGCCTAAGGAAGGACGTGCTCCTGAGGATGATACCTCTCGGGATCAAACGGTTGAACTCTCGAGGGCAAGGACATGATGTCCGGCTCACCCTCGGCACCTGGAGGACCTCTTCCATGAGGAAAATGACCCGCCATTTGAAGAAATCTGCAAAAAGGAGCAAAAATAAGCGAAATGAGCCAAAATTGGAAAAAGTCAACAAAAGTCAACTCTCGGGAAATGAAAAAGTCAACAAAAGTCAACTCCCGAGAAAATGTTCCAAAATTTGAGACAAACTTACCCCAAGTGGTGAAAATGAAGAAAGAGGCTCCGAAATCAAATTTTAATCGGTCCAAAGTGAAGAAAACTGAAAGATTTCGCGAAACAACTTTACGTGGGGCGTTGGAAAGGGCGTATATAGAGCATATCTGAGAGAGAAAATGGTCTAGGAAGGAAGAGGAGCTGATTTCAGCCTTGAGGTTGTGAGGAATAGTGATTGGGACACGTGGATTTAAAGAAACAAGTGTAAAAAGACAAAACTGTCCCGGATTTGGACATGTGGTCGGCCAACCACCTTTCCTGGTAGGCCAACCACCCCCTTGCACAAAACATGGTCGGTGGCCTCCCTAGGTGGTTGATGGCCCTCCTGGGTGATCTCCAATGTCTCTTTGAGCTCCCTGCAAATTTTGGTGGTGATTGGAGTCCCCGACACTCAAGAAAGTACAAGTAAAGTGCACTTTTCGGCGTGAAATCCCTCCGCGGGAACTTCAAATCCAATATTCGACGCATGGCTCGTCGTTACTCGCCAAGAGCAATGTGTGTCCTTTTTGAGTACATTGCGACCCCTCTGAGAGGTAAATCGGAGGTCACGTTTGAGTTGCCCTCGTCGAGGCTTGCTTTTTCTTTGCTCAATGTTTTGTTTCAAACATGCTTTCGAAGTAATGCTTATCGTGCATTGTTATGCACGTCACTGGCATTATTATGCGCATCGCTTGCATTATTGTGCACGTTTCACTGGTATCGTCATACCTCCATGCTTAACTTGCGTTGTCGCGCACGTTTCTTCTTGCATTGCGATGTACTTTTTCATCAGCACCATGTTTGTCTGCGTTCGATGTAGCATTGAACATATGTTGCTAACTATGTTGTGCCTATTAGGTTTCTCTCTTTTGCAGGCATGATATTGTATGTGCGGTTCATTTGAAGCTGGTGCGACCAGACGAACCGGATAGGTATTGTATCTTCTCCGTATGAGACGTAGCGAGAATTGTAATTCTCTTACATCCTTACTACATGAAATATAGTTTTGCTTTGCATTCTTGCTTAAAACTGTTGCATTTATTGTGAATATTTGCTTCATTACAGCTTGCAGCTTTGCATGATCATGAGTTACGTTCGGCTTTGTGCATGTCGTTTTGCATTTTGCCCCTGCCTGCGGGCCCATCTCTTGTTTATCTCGCCTGTTTGTCTAAGTCTTCAGCCTTGTCAAAAATGGGTCGTCTCTGAGCTTTGACATTCACTCCCGTCACTTATGACTTTTGAGTTCTATCAAAGAAGGGCAATTGTAGACACCCCATTTTTGACTAACCTTAAGACTCAGACGTCATCGATTGAGCACTCGGTGATTGCGCATGTTGTGCTCGTTCTGAGGTTACGGGGTCTCGGTTGAGAGCCTTGCCTCCGGATTTCGAGATTCTTTTGTGCTTTGCCTCGGTTTCCGAACCAGGTTCTGTTTTCTCTTTCCGAAGGGAGGGAGAGGTCTCGTAGACCATCTCTCAGTGGCTGTAGGCTACTATTCGTGGTCATAGACCACTGTTCTCGTTTGGAGACCAGTTTCCGGTTTTCAGAGCCGTCGGCCGTGCGCCTCAGTTCGGGACCTCTTAACTTTCTCCGTTTGCTCCGATTTTTGGCACACACCTTGTTTCCTCTCTCTAGAGGGACACTGTGGCCTAGGAAACCACCATCGTGGTCGCACGCCACCTTCGATGCTTAACAATCAGTTTTCGGGGCACCCGGCTACGCGTTTTGGCCCCCGAATCCTCGTTTTGCATCCGTCTTGGTTCTTTTTTGGGATGGACCCTATTTTCATTGTTTGGAAGGTGGTAAAAGGGTGGGAGACCACCTTTTCTCTCGCCGGCCGATTTTCTTGTTAGGAAGCCGGTCTCCTTGATTTTTGAGCCACATTTGTGGGTCTCCCACCATACCACTTGCTTGCATTCAATTGGGAGACCATCATTTAAGGCTACTGACCACCTGACCCTTTTGACCTGGTCGGCCAGCTTCCCTCAATTCTGTCTCTGTGAGTGTGTGCCAGCTGTGCCATCTGGAAGACACAGAATTGATCCTCCACACAAGTGTATGGAGGATCTTCAAACTTTTTTTTAGCTTCTTGGAGAAGCTTTGGACCTCTTTGGCTATAAGAGAGACCCTCTCCCTCATTAGCAAAGGTTCAGAATTTTGGTCTAAGGCTTATACATACACCTCTCTCTCTATCTCTACATTTGAGCTCCAAAAGTCCCTTGTTCTTGGCCTATTGCATACCACCTCTTGGCCTAACACCTCCAACATCAACCTAAGCACCTTGGAGCTTGTTTTCAGAGGCTAAGGAGTTGCTGTTTTGGTCCAGAAGTTGCTGGAGTGCTTGAGCTTCAAGGGTAACACCCTATTCCCTCTTTTGGTCTTTATTTTGTTTCATCTTTTAGCTATACTTGAAAGCATATTTAGGCTTTGTCATAAACTGAAAAAAGTCTTATTTTGAGGTCCTTATCATGTTTGTTTAAGACCATTTTTCTGTTGGGAGTCATCTACCCCCTTGCATGCTTCATTTTGCCTTATTTTGAGCCATGCATTAGGGCCTTTGCATTGACCTTTGTTTGGCCTTATAGCCACTGAAATCTAGTGGATTTTCAGTGGCTGGCATGCTATTTTGAGTGCCAAAATCAGAGAGGGGTGACCCTCTCTCTCCTTGTTTTGTTTTCTAGCATCTTTGGCCTTGGAAAGGAGCCCTTATTTGCATGCTTCCAAGCCATGTTTTAGGCCATTTTTGGTGGGTTTTAGGACCTTCATAGGCTCTGTCCAGAGCCCTTTTTGCTATTTTGGGTGTCCATCTTGCATGTGTAAAACAACCCTCTTTATAGCCTATCAAAGGAGCCTATCATTCTTGCATGCATAGACCATATTTCAGTGGATTTTTGGGCTTTATTTGGCATGTCATACCTCTAAATTTTTCTGGTTTAGTGGCCTCTTGATTGCCTCACATGCTTGTAGTGCAAATCCTCTTTACTAGCTTACATTGCATGCTACTTTGGCCTTTGATTCCAGCACTTTTTGGCCATGACTTAAACTGATTTTGTGCATGTTTTGGACTACCTTAGCTCTGTTTATATGCCTCATGGTCGAATGATGCTTTCTATGCATGGTTGTAGTTCAATACCCTTGCCTAGCTTTGAGCTTTGGAGCCTATTGCATGCTTATACTAAGGTGTTTTCATGTTTTGGGGTCATTGAGTATGTCGTTCCAGAGCCTATACTTGTGCCATATTCCCATGTTTTCCACTCTTTAAATGTGTTTGAGAGTCGTGCTTGAATACCTCATTTATGGGCCATTGCATGAGCTTCATTTCCATGCCTTTCGAGTCATCATTTTAGTCCATTTTCCTACTATTTCGGTATAAGGTCTATTAGAATTTGGTTTGGTCATTTGAGCATTGCTTTGCATACCTCTAGTGTAATGTGCTTCACTAGTTTCGGTATCCGGGCCATCTAGCATGCATTGTGTGAGGTGTTTACATGATTCGGGACCATCTTGCATGTCATTTCAGAGCTGGAAAATATGTGATTGTATGCCATATTTCATGCTTACCATGCTTTGGTGGAGTTGCACTTTGTGCCTTAGGTTTGGTCCCTTGCATTTGTGCATGTTTGCATGTGTTTTGTTGCCTAATTTCATCATGTATGGCCACTGATTTGAGTGTGGTCGAGGCCTGTTCATTTTAGTTTAAGGCCATCTTGCATTGTGTATGCCATGTCCATGTTGTCACATGCTTGATCGTCGCATTGTGTATGCCTTGATTATGCTTTTGTGTATATCCATCATCATATGTGCGTTCTGTATGCCATATAGCGTCATGTGCATTGAGTATGTCATTCCTAGTTCATAGCGTTGCGTATGCTAGTTGCACCTTTGCATGTCATTCCTCGCATGTTTGCATGTCTTAGTTGCATTTCGTTTAGGATTGCATGCTAGTTGTTGCATTTGTATATGCCATGCCATATTATTTGTTGCCTTGTGTTCGGGATAGGAGTTAGTCCGAACACGGGAAATGAGGGATGTTTCGTACTCAAAGTGATGAAACGTGCCTCGATTCCCGGGTTGCCGACACTCCGGATTACCCATGATGGAGTTTAGGCCTTGTTGTGTTTATATGTGCATTCATTTTACATCGACTCGTGTAATCCGACTCCTCGGCCATCATGCATCAAGATGCGTGATTGGTGGCACGAGGATCGAGGACTATACTCCCTGGAGCTTGTGCAATGATGGGGAGAGTGGTCATGCGCACATATGTTGAAAATACTTTGCCATGCCCCTTTCTCGCTCTCTGTTGCAGCAAATCAGAAACCAGCAGCAAAAACTGGTCAGCAGCCTTCTGGAGCTTGGTACAGTGTTCTGAAACCAGTTGCAAACAAAGGCAAATCGGGGCATCGCGATGGATTTCTCGACAAGGCAACTCGAGCATGCATGCATCCTTTATCATTCGGAACAGAGCTGAGACGGTACATTATATGTAGTTCGCATGCTAGCTTATTTATTTTAGTTAATTTGTTAATTAATTAGGGTTGTGTAATAATTAGCTGTAATTCGTTATTCATTCAGTTGTGTATTATTTATTCGGACCCTCCGAGGAGGGCAATGTTGTAATAAGTGTGTGTGTGTGTGTGTGTGTGATGTATGTCTTCCAACCCCACGTCTTTCTCATTTTTATTTACCAGCTTATGATGGTTAGTTTTAGCGCACGTTTCAATTAGCATCTATATGTTCGCATGTTTGCATTCATTCATCTGTATTGCATGCACCGGGCTCGGCGCATCATACTAACTGCATTGTATTTCAATTCCAAGTTGAATACATGTTATCTGTTGCATTTCATATGCCATGTTTAGAATAACCGAGCCTATCTTAATTGCATTTTACATGTGTTGCATTAGCCATCTTAACATGAACTAGGATCATGCATTGATTATTAACTAGTTTCTGTTTTGGCTTGGATTACTCGGTGAGTGTTTATACTTTAGCATCCTTGCATGTGTGTGAGTGACTGCCATGATAGTATGCGTACCATGAGGCTATTTGCTTATGTGATATAACTGCCTGAATGCCTGTGGGTGAAGGTTGGGTTATTTGAATTGGAACAATTCACCAATTGAGAGTTTTAAGCCCACTTAAGAGTGGCAAAATCATGTTTTCTAAGCCCACTCGAGGGTGGCAAAATCCACGTCTTAGCCTACTTGCGAGTAGCACCTTCAAACCGTTTTTCAAAAAGAACATGAGATGCTTTGTTCCAATTCAGGCGACCCAGTCTATACTTGTATACTGTGCGCATCACATAGTAATTCTAGGCTAATAACCGGAATAAGAGCACATATGTTTTCAAAACTCGATATCATACTTAGTAGTGGCCGATCTTTGATCGGGCGAGTGGGGGTGCTCACGAAGTGACCTTCCCCAATCGTACCCAAGTTTCCGAGCCGAGGCAACTTTGGTGATGACGGACACGTGGCCTTAGGCACGAGTCAGGGTTTCCTAAATTCCCCCAAAATAAATATTTAGGTGGCGACTCTGTATCTGGCAAAGCAGTCCATGTTTGGAACTTCTTTCTAAAAATCTATTTTTCAAAACGATTTGCCGGATTTAGACTCTTTGATGATTCATCGGTCTTGCATTGCACTCCGCAAGATTAGATACAGGACCGTGACATTGAGTCGTAAACTGTAGTAAGCCCAGTGAACAAAACGCGATTCCCTCCCGGGACGTTCGGGGACATCTACAAGAATCATAGAAGAGATGGAAACTCGACTTGCCCAAGGGGACCCAAGTGTGATGGCTCAAGTGGATACAAGCACACCCAGGTGGACAATCCTCTTAATCTTGGAAGGAAGGCCAAGTGCACCTGCAAGGCTCCCTGGAAATAGCCTCCGTCAATTTTAATACGAGAGATGCTACATGTGCGGTGGGTAGAGGTTTTGGGATACAGGGATCCCATGCTCAATACAACTGTCATGGTGAAGCTATGAAGTACATGTAGATGTAATGATTACCTAAGGTCAGTCAAGTGCTTTCTGTATTTATGCGCAAAACAATTGAGTGCTTATTGTTTAGGAACCACTTTCTAGAAAAATGGTTTCTTGCCTAGGTGACCATTACCTTTGGGGTCTTCGGATAATACACTGCCTGTTATTTTCAGAATTCAAAACTTTCAGCCATGATCAACCCTTTTCATATAGAATAGCATTTCTATGTTGATTGTTCACATTGATTAAAAGCATAGGTTGTTTAAATTAATAAAAACATTTAAAAGTGGATGACAAGTTGAAATCACAAATCATAGGGCATAGAAATAATGTGAAAGCAATGCTAATTAATCTGGACTACACACTCAATAGTGAATGCTTGCCTTACAAAATCATATTGATATAGAAGCATGAAACTCAAGCCTTGTATCTTATTGTCAATGTTTCAAAAGATTAGTTACAATTACTAATCTGGAGTACATATCACTACTACCAATAAGGAATAAAGAGACATCACACAAACAACAAATTGGCCACGTATGACATGGGAATGAAATGGGAGAAACAGAACATATAATCCATGGGAATACAAAAACACCAAAATGATGTCAAACCCAAACAGGGAAAAAAAAATACTTGAACTATGTCAAAAACCTTAAGTCTGATATCGGGAAATTTACACACGCACACATATATAACACAAATTATAGGTAGCATAACTAACAACATTTAGGAGGAGCAAATGTTGCATCTATGTGCACCTTAGTAATGGAATCAAGTTCATCAAATATGATGATGTGTAGGTCACTTTTAGCTCCTAAAAGAAAAGATTAAATGATCTCACTATAAAAGCACAATGAAGCGAATTTAGAATGAACATATGTACGCATCTTTACCAAAAAAAATTTCATCCTCAATGACTGCTTTAAAGAGTGACCTTATTTTCCTCTCCGATACACCTTGGAATGCATCTAACACATCCGGTCCATTTATAATCTGCATGAACGGGAGGAGAAAAAGAAGTGTCAAAATAAGATTAAAAAAAGTGGAGAGAGAGAGAAAGAGAGAGTGACCAGGGGCTCTTTTGCATTTAGAAATTTGCAAATGCTTCGTGCTATCAAGGTTTTTCCAGAACCTGGTGGCCCGTATAGAAGCATTCCTCTTACATGCTTCAAATTCAGCCTAGCACAAGAAAGTCAATAGTTAATAACTTATAGTAACTAGATTTGGGAAAGGGGCCCATGTATCATATGTTAAATAGGCTGGCCATCCAAAAAAGGGAAGCCCACCAAGACTAGTTCAAATTCTCACAAGCATATGGAAGCAGATTTGGTCATGAAAGGACCTTACAAGCTTGAGATGTCCACATGAAAATGAGTCTTGGGTAAAAGAGACACCTTTCTATGGATTCTTGCCCCTTGTGGCAAAGAGATGTAAACAGTAGACCATGTCATTTGCACTTTGTCCATGTACAAAGAATGTGGCCTGCATGCCTTTTAGTTCTTACATTTTTTTAGGGACTACTGTCTATCTTGTAGCTATCCAAATATGGCAAATATCTAAATGGCCTAAGGATGTTCTTTGGAATCTGCTAGTATAGTTGGCAGCAGTAGGTGGCATATTTGGAAGGCATGTGATGTAATACAAGTAGTGTTTGAAGAGCGAGCTAGAGAGTTCAAATTACATAAATCCTAACCCGACTGTTCAACCCATTTATCCTATTAGTTTATATTTAAATAAAATTTAGACTAAAATTACCCTTCAAAAAGGGAATGAGTTTGCAATTACTACCACAAGAAAGTTTCCCGGTCATCACTTACTGTTATCTATTCTTGGATTCTTGGGGGAATTCACAATATTTTTTTTTCTAGTGTTCTATTCTATTGATTAAGAGGTGACCTCCTTATTTATCCCAAAAAAAAAAGAGGTGACCTCGTTTTTTTCATTCATTTGTGGAAATTTGATAATCTATCACCTTTGCAGCCTAATAACACTTCATTGCAGCTATTATCAAATCCTTCGCCTCTATCTTTTATACCCAACAACTTCAACCTATTTTACTACACTTTGTTGTACTTTTCAGTAATAAACTTGCCATAATAAATTTAGAAATTTTAAAATAATTATGTTACTAGTTAGTATTCATGTTATTGAGTAATCACAAGACAATAATATATTTAAAGATTATAATGTCTTTTAATTATAAAAATACCACCACTATGTACGTTAGTTGATGAAAAGATTATGCATAAGAATTAATAAGAATTATATTTTTTTTAATATCAAAATCCTATCAAAGTAAGGGATCGACCTGGGCATTATGGCTTGGAGCTAAAAAATTCCTTTCCATTAAAACAAACTAGAAACAATAAGTTCTATTGGGGTATATTGAAATTACTCTTTTTCTTTCGCTTATTAGCATACAAAACTATTTTCAAAGCATTTTTAAATATATATATATATATTAATTTTAAAAAGGTTACATTGATGTGATTTGGGATATGTATGAAGGTGTGGTAACCACTATTAGATTGCCTATTGGAGAGACGAGTAAATTTCCAATTACTGTAGGATTAAACCAAGAATCAACCTTAAGTTCTTATCTTTTCACTTCAGTTATGGATAAGTTGACGCGAAATATTCAGAATGATGTGCCATGGTATATGCTTTTTGTAGATAATATTGTGCTAGTGGATGAGATTAGAGAAAGAGTTAACACTAAATTGGAGACTTGGAGAAAGACACTTGAATCTAAAGGATTTAGGATAAGCAGAAGTAAGACAGAATATATGGAGTGTAATTTTAGTAACAGTTACAATAGAAACAGAGGAGAAGTGAAGATTGAGAACCAAAAACTACCTAAGAGTGAACATTTTCATTATTTAGGATTGATTATCACAACGACTGGAGAGATTGGAGCAGATGTGGTCCATAGAATTAAGGCAGGGTCGCTTAAGTGGAGGAGTGTGTTGGGAGTCCTGTGCGATAAACAAGTACCCACTAGACTAAAAGGAAAGTTCTATAAAACGGCTATTAAACCAGCGATGTTGTATGGAACGAAATGTTGAGTAACTAAGAAACAACATGTAGATAAGTTGAGTGTTGCTGTGATGAGGATGCTAAGATGGATGTATGGCAAGACTAGAAAAGACAAAGTTAGGAGTAGTACCGATTGAAGATGAGAGAGAATAGATTAAGATGATTTGGTCATATACAAGAGAGACCAACAAAGGCATTAGTGAAGAGATGTGATACAATGACAGTAGATGGTAGTGTTAGGGAAAGAGTAGACCTAGATTGACGTGGACTAGTGTAGTAAATAGATATATAAATCTCCTTAATTTGACTAACAAAATGACCTTGGATAAAGTCGAGTGATGAAGAATAATTCATACAACTGATCCCATTTGATGAAAATTAAGACTTGGTTTGGTTTGTTTTGGTTTGGTTTTCACACATCTCTATACTCCTATACATATACCGAGATTATTGATAGCTCAAAAGGCGTTAGCATTTTCCTTGTCGAAAATATGTAGTAATTTGAATGAATAGCTAAATTACCAAAGGAAGCAACTATACTAAAAGAGCCTATTTGATTGGGCAGATTATAACATAGGATTGGGATTATTAATCCATGCGACTCACATTGTATTGTTTGGTTGCGATTTTTGTTATTTGGACGATGAACACTTTATCCAATAAAATTGACAGATTAATCCTACAACTAATAATGCAAAAATAAGAAGGAAGTATTTATCTCAATAATTCAGCAGAATAACCAATCTTACAATAAATCTGAATACCCCTTTGCTACAAAAGGAGGAACCATCCGCAAGCCGAATACAAACTGCAGTATTCTAGCAAATTGGGATGTCATGTCTCCAATACCAAGTGATATCAGTACTTCTTCCAGTGATTCCATATTGAAGCCTTCCCTAAATATGTTTTTACATGTTTCAGCTCCACGGATTAGGGTACCCTGTGATCAACCATGCCAACAACTTTGAATAATTCTTACTATTCACAAAAACATATATACATATGGACTCTCTATATAGATAGGTGTGTGCATCTATTACAGATCTATCTGTACTTGGAGCTTCTGAAGACATGGCTACTGACGATGAGCCGAGCACTCGACGGCCGGGGTACACTGTTGAAACTCAGATCAGACTGTTGGAACGGACAGAGACCTATATCCAGTGGCCTACCGTCCGATGTCATGAAGAGAGGTGGTTTTAGCCATGGGGCTCCTTGAAGAGAGAGAGAGAGAGAGGTGAAGAAAGTAGAAAATGGAAGGTAAAACTATCATATTTATGTGCCATAAACGCAAAATTCAAAATAAATAAAATTGACGTAAACTTGGACTGTTTAGTGGGTGGACTTGAGTGTGTTGTTGGATCGTGACATCTATTATGAGTCTTATTTTGATAATTTAAATAGTTTGTAGAGCTCGTTAATTAATTTATATTTACAAAAAGTTATGTTGATCGAATATAATTATCCCCTTGATCAAAACAAGTTTTTGTCAATAGTAAATATAGTTTTAAAAATAAATTGTTAACAAAAATGTATTCCGATTAACATGATTTTTTGTAAGTATGAAATATCCAACGAGTTCTACAAATTAAATGGTTCTGATTATCGAAATAAGACCTGTGATGAGCAGGGATGGAACTAGGAGAAGACTATGGGGGCATGGCCCCCCTGTTTCTATGAACATTATTGTTTGCCATAAAACTTTAAATATATATATATATATTTTATATATATAATGGCCCCCAATATAAAAATATATATGTCATTCTTCTTCTATCTTGAATTCTCTTTCTATTTTATATTAAAAGAAACTTATTCATCCTATTAGAAATTGTTTCTATGGTATTTACATTTTTTTAATGTATATATAATTCATATGTCATATATACATACATGTGTGTTTTTGTATATATGGTAAAAAAATATATATTTTTCTTTTGGCCCATCCGATAATGAAATCCTGATTTCGTCCCTGGTGATGAGCCTCACGGGCCCAACAATATACTCTGGTCTACACTTTTCCAAGAAAATATTATAACAAAACGCAATTAGATATAATAAAGAATTCATAAGTCATAACTAAAATAATATTATAATTAAAAAAAAATTAGTCCTAACAAAGAAGAAGATAGTACAATCAGACATATATAAAATACATTTTCTTTTAAATTATGTATATTAAAATTTTCCTAATAATAATATAAGAAATTTGTCACGCAACTCTACCTTTAAAATGGTGTATATTAGAATTTTTTTTAATAATAACATAAAAAAATTGTCACATAACTTTATTACAAAATTATGTAAATTTTTACAAATTTAAGTCACTTTTTGAATTTATAAAAATTTAAATAATTTTATAATAAAATTCATACCATTATACACCGAAACATTTTTCATACAAATAGAGAAATATCAGAGACCAACAAACACAGGAGTTGAGATCCTCTCCTTGGGCTCTCTCCTTACCTCCTTACTTGTAATGACGGAGATGTACCTTGAGTTGATCCAATGGTCCAAATTTGGACGGAAAAAGCAAATTTGAATTTTTTATTTTTATTTTTAAATAGTCAAATCTGAATCGTTGGATTAACTTAAAATATATCTCCACCATTGCAAGTAAGGAGATAAAGAGAGAGCCCAAATAGAGGATCTCAACTCACAAGTAGTCATTCATTACCAGTGATTGTGGAACTTCAACTATGGCTTTTGTGCGCTTACGGATCATCCCTTGCTTTGGGGTGGTCTAGGATTCACTCTCATGGAGAGAAACTTCCATAACACTGTAGACATACAAGCTTCCTTTATATGCAAATACCGTCCTCTGACATTCAGTAAAAACCTGCACATCCCCAAAGCGCCCCATTTTAAGGTCACTTATCAATCAATTTTATTAATTAAATTTATTTATTTATAAATATTGATGAATAAATTTATTATAAGATATTAATAAATTTATCAATAATTTTTTGGACAAATTACCTACACCTCTTTAAGATTTAACAAAATTATAGATTCTTCCTCGGTTTCAAAAATTACATTCCACCCCATTACAATTAATGCCATTGACGGAGATAGTAAATTGACTAAAATGCCCCTAACTGTGTTATGTAGAGAAATGATGATATTTGGCTAATATATCATGTCAAGTCAGTCAATAGTTGATCAATACTTGTTTTAGAATTTTTTTTAAAACAATTAAAAATTAATTTGATGAAGAAATAAAAAAATAATAAATAATTATCATTTTATATAATTTTATTTTTGAGAGGTTAGAAATAATTTTTACAAATTAAATATATATTTTTCATATTTGTTTTTATTAAATTAGTTTCTATTTTTTCAAAAAAAAATTATAAATTCTTTTCTAAACAACAAATCAAATATGGTTCCAAAAACTTAGATAACGTTTGGTTTAGAACTCAAATCATGATTTGAATAAAAAAAAATTCAAAACTCATACCTAAACGTTTTTCAAAATTCTTTACAAAACTCTATTTTCAAAAAAAAAATTTATTTTTTCTTTAAAAAAAATTATTCATTATTTATTTCAAATTTTTTTTTATTATTTTTGAAGAATTTTTTTTTTTGTTATTTTTTAAGTATTGGCCAAATTATTTGTTATGATTTAGATATATATGGGCGATTCAAAAAAATTTAATTCAGATTGTTCAATGCTTTGAAAAGGTAGCAGGGGTAATATCATCCATCAAGATCTATTTTCGTGATGTTAGCATATTTTTGTTAACAATTCCTAATATTTACTTCACCGTAGGAGATAAATTGTTATGCGAATATAAACCTTGGGGGTGAGATGTAATTTATGAAACCTAAGGGGGAAATGTGTAATTTAGCTAAACTTCAAGGGGATGTAGATAATCTGTCCTAAGATTTAACAAGTCACAAAAATATGACGTATGGATAATTTATCCCAATTTGAATTGTATATAAGACCATCTCTTATCATTTATCAAATTGTCCATCAAATTTTATTATGAATTTGAGTAAAAAAACTTAGGTAGTATTTGGTTTAATTTTTAAATTAACTTTTAGATTGAAAAATTTAAAAATATGTTTGGTTTAGGGGTGAGCAGCGGATATACCAATCTGTCCAAACCGACCAAACCGAACCGAACCGAATCAATTCGATTCGCCGTATTTTGAACGGATGCGTGATGACGAGCGAACTATTACGGCTTGATTTTTTCCAATCTACCTAATTTTGAAGGGATGGCGGACTTAAGGTTCCTTTGGCCACAACTGAACCGCCAAACCGCAAGCACTCACAGTAATTTGTAAGACTTTGTGTTTTCAATTTATTTAGATATTCTATTTGTGTTTTCAATGGAAAAATAGTTTAAATATTCTGTTAAATATATTGTGTTGAAAAAGAGTTTTCAACTTGAATATATTTTTTTAATTGAAAAAAATAAATGTATTATTTATCTATATTTTTTGGTTTTTAAATCGAACTCTGAAAATAAAAAATAAAAAAGATAATAAATGATGGTTGGTTTTTGTTTTCAAAAATAGATATAGATGTAACCATACAGAGGTATACAATTTCTACTACTGCTCTGTTCATGGTTTTGGTGGTTTGAATTGTTTTTATATTTTAAGAACCACAGATTATAATATTTTATGTGGATGAGACATGCTGTGATTGTAATATGTGAATGAGGCATGCAGTGATTGTAATATTCTAAAGTTTCAAACTTTCTTTCTTTGAAGAAGGCATGCAATGCTTGTAAAACTTTTTTAAGTCATTAACTGTAATACTTTTTTCTTTTTCTTTTTTTTTTTTGAGGAAGTGCGTAAGTTAAATTATGTTGAAAATTTATAAAATTTTAAACCGTTAAACCAATTTGCATCCATCCGCTAATCCGTCAATCCGCTCAATCCACATCCGTCGAATTGATGGACGAATGCGGATTGTTTTTCTCCAATCCGCCAATCTGACAGACGGATGGCAGATTGGAGGTTCTGTGGCTGCAACCGATCCGCACTCACCCCTAGTTTGGTTTATCATTTTTCAAAATTATTTTTTCTCTCTCCTCTCTTCTTCTTCTTCTCTTTTTTTTTTCACATTAACCAATCACTTTTTTTTGTCTCTACTCTCTCATTCTCTCACATTTTACACATTTATTAATCAAACAATTTTTCTCTACACCCATCTATTCAACTACAAAAAAAAAAAAAAAAAAAAAAAAAACCCTACAAATCATTCCAAAAATATTTTCAAAACTCATAAGCAAACAAGTTTTTAATTTTGAAAATCTTTTTAAACACTTATCCTGCAAAATATAATTAAAACTCCAAACTCTTTGTAAAAACTAAACCAAACCAAACAGAGCCTTAATTTGATATGAACTATTCCAATCATTTCATTAAATTTTCATTAAAATCTTTTTAAAAATTTATCTATTATCCCAAATTTCACTTTTTATCAAATTTGATTAAAGAAAATTATCTCCAACACTTCATCTTTTTATCAAATTCAAATTTGATAAAAAATTTGATAGTTAATTTGATGAAAAAATGATTATCTCTTGATTTGATGGAAGGATTTGAGACAATTTTTAAGCATTTTTTAGTATCAAATTTAAATTTGATATAAAAAGAAAAAAAAAAGTGAAGATTAGAGATGCTCTAATAATGCATCAACTAATTACTAGTACTGATGGTGGAATGTCCTTATAAATTCTCTTCCCAGGGTCGAAGCCATTATCTACACAATAATGAAAATTGATCAGTGATAATTTATTAGAAAGTTTCGCTGCTAAATGTAAATTCATTCATATAGAACTGCATACCATTTGAGTTGAACTTGAACTTCCAGGAAGTAATTCTACCATGATTCTCAATACATCCACATCAAACCCATTCAATGGTGGAACAAACCTATAAATCAATCATATAGTACTTTTTAAAATGAAATTGCAGAATTCATGTAAATATATCTATGTAGGCTATGGCATACAAACACAATAGTAGATTGAACTTACACTTTCAAAAGGATAGTATCTCCCAATAAAACATCCAGAGATTTGCAATGCTCTGGATTTAAAGATATGTGGCCCTTTACAACTTTCTCATCCGCTGTATTCTTTATTAGTTAAGGTATAGCAACAATACTCAAAATTTAAACCAAAAAAACAAAAACAACCCAAGTCTCTATTTTCGATTTTTCACCACAATTTTGAATAAAATTGTTTTTCTATGAGATTAAAAAACAAACAAACAAATAGACCAACAAACAAACCAATCAAGTTAGTCTAATAGCCGTCGAAAAATGCCAAAACTCTGAACTCTTTTGAGGATATTAAATGGAAAATACCATCATGCCATTGACAAGAGCAAGGTAAAGCTTCTTTCTTGTAGTGAAAGGCCATGAAGGTCCTCGTTGAAGGCTCACAGCAAATTGGTTTAGATCGTCTGGACAACAGTAACTTGAATTGGTGAAACACTGCTCTGTAGTAGTATTTTGTTCAACAAATTAGACACTACTACTAGAAACCATGGAGGATAAAGAGGAATGCAAGTGGCCTATGTTAGTGTCCTACTCATTCCTCTTCCCAAATGGAGAACCCCACTCTTCCACTCCACCAACCCCACTAGCTGGTGGAAGGGGTTGGTGGCAACCAATAAACTCCTCCCTCAATTGTGTATAAATTGAGGTGAGGAGGAGGGGTTGGAGATATAGGATATTACAGTGTGTGTAATTTGAGAGGGCAGTGAGCAACAAGTGTGAGAGTGCTATAAAGAGTGTTTGTGAGGTGTGAGTTGTAATCTCCCTCTGGGAAATTCTACAGTGGATAGCTCTCTGTAGACGTAGGCAATTGCCGAACCACGTAAATATTCCTGTGTTATTGTGTGTGATTGATTTCTGGTGTCTCACAGTCTCAACAAGTGGTATCAGAGCTAAGTCGGTTGCGCTTCAAAAAAATAGAGTGCGTTTCTTCAAAACTGCCAGAAATTAAGTAGCTCAAAATTAGGTTTTGAGCATACCTGGAGCAAGGTCTCAAAGAGAGGAGTCCAAAACTGCAAAGCAGAGCTCCAGAAGCCCTTCTACGCATCCACATGCGCCTTCCAAAGAAGGCACGTGAATCCCAGTCACACCACGCACCTCCACGCGCCGTTGGTCCAGTTGGCGTGTCTGTCCACTCTCAACATGCGCCTCACACGCGTCTGAAGGAAGAAGACGAGCCGCGTAGCAGCCCAGTCAGCGCCACATCAGCGCACAGTCCACGCCACGTGTCTGTCACGTCCGCGCCACGTGCCTGCCACGTCATCGCCACATGTTTGACGCGTCATCTGCCACATCAATGACACGTGCCAGTGTTCAGCCACATGGCAGCCATCTCATCACATTCGTTGACCAGTCAACCTGCCGAAGGAATGATCCTGTGATTTGCGGCTAAGGTACACCCGCAGATCTGAACTGTCCAAACTATTTTGGCTTGATCTGAGCCATTCGAAGTCCGTTTCTGACAATCCAATAGTGCTTTCCAACTATTTGGAATATTCCGAACACATATGTATGGTCAGATTTCGCAAATCAAATTTCAAAAATTTGTAGTTTTTATTTGGACAATCCGAAGTGCTTTTCCGGCTAATTTAACTAGTCCGAACTCAACAGCGAAGCCTATTTTTCAGACAGAGATTATTTTCTATATAGACAAGTGTTGATGGAGGAATCAACATCAACTTCAGGATCTATGTTCAAGTTGACTCCTTCCAATTATGCAATTTAGAAGTCACGGATGGAAGACACCTTGTATTATAAAGACCTGTTTGACCCTATTTTTATAAAAGGAGTTAAACCAGAAGCACTTGAGGATGATGGCTGGATAAAGATGAACTGCAAGACTATCATTTGTATTAGACAATGGGTAGACCACGGTGTCTACCATCATGTCGCCGAGGAGACAGATGCCTATTCTCCATGGACAATGTTAGACGACATGTACCGGTCAAAGACCACTCAAAACAAAGCCATGGTGATGAGAAGGCTTGTCAATTTGAAATTGAAGAATGGCATGTCTGTTGCCGAGCACACCAGTGAATTCAAAAATCTGGTGAATCAACTTGCAGCCATCAAGATGCACTTAGACGATGAAATGCAAGCCGTTATACTGTTCAGTTCTTTACCGGATAGTTGAGAGACGTTGGTGGTTTCTCTCAGCAACTTTGCACTAGAAGGGAAACTGACCATGAGCATGGTCATAGACGCCATGTACAATAAAGAGACAAGGCGGAAAGACTTGGGTGGAGATCAATCTCATGCCCTCATCACTGAAAATAAAGGTAGAGGCAAAGACAGAGGAAGAAGCAAAAGCAGAGGACACAGCAGAGGAAGATTTACGACAGAAGAAAATCGAAAGAAGGTACGAGCCAGTCGAAGTTCAAGTGTTACCATTATGGCTAAGAGGGTCACATAAAGAAATATTTGTAACGCCCCAAATTTCATGCCCAAATGACAATACGATAATCATGCCCCTTTAAAGTAAAACTGATAATAAATCCTCATACTAGCATTACATGATGTAAATAGTCCTCATACGATAATACAATTAATTAAGCAACAAATACCCCCAAGGGTTTACAAGTTCCAAGGTGTAGACACCCCATTTTTACCGACCCTAAGACTTGGGCACTTTCTTTTGATTACTCGATGATGACAATTAGAATATGTTATCTCACAAAATTCTCAATAAGAAAGATGGAATTTAAGCTTTAATCCCAACCTTCACCTATTTTTTGGTCAAACTATTTTAGACCTTAAAACTCACTTTTCAAAATATGTTTTTTAAATGTTTCTACGATGTCCCGAGGCCCCCATTTCGATTAAAATATTGCACTTTTCAGAAAACCGAGTAAGGACAAAGTAGAAATAAATGGAAAGGATGTGAACTTTTTGAAAAATATTTAAAAGCATCTTCTTTATAGGTTTGGAGTTGAAGGAAATAGGAGGGGATGAAAGAAAACTGGTTTAGGAAAAGGATGAGTATCAAATCATTAAGAAGGAAATAAACAGCCTTCACTAAATTAGGCATTTCTCTTTGTACACTTGGAATTTAAATGTGAGACCACTGCCATTGGAAAGTAGACTTTCGGGGATTCAATTTAGACCCAAGAATCACTTTAGACCAAGTCCAAATAAGGGAGATATGCCCATTTGAAATTGGGCTTAAGAGCAGATTTTGTTGACCCAGCCCGATATAGCCTTCACTAAATTAGGCATATCTCTTTGTACACTTGGAATTTAAATGTGAGGCCACCACATTGGAAATTAGACTTCTGGAGCTTCAATTTAGACTCAGGAACCACCTAAAACCAAGTCCAGATGAGGGAGATATGCCCATTTGAAGTTGGGCTTAACAGCAGATTTTGTTTACTCGGCCCAAAATAGCAGCAGCCCATTGTTTGGTTCGGTTAGAACACTCCATTGACCCATTTTCTGATCCAAACATGTCCCAATGCATGTATACTAATCCCCCATTACCTAGTGTTTGCTCCATTGAAGATAATGCTCCATTTTTGCTCCCATTAGCTCCATTAGAGTTCCATTAACTCCATTACCTTCATTTATGCTCTATCTTGTCTTCCACCATGTCTTCCACCATTTCTCCACTTACTTAGCCTATAAGTATACATCTGATTGTTGAGAGGAAGAAGAGAATATATTAAGGAAAGAACATTTGAGCTAGAGAAAAGAGGAAAAAAAGAGAGAAAAATTGAGTTTTTGAGCTAAACACACTCATATCTTCCATATACACCTTATATCTTCCATACAAACTGAAATTTCATCTTTTCTACATCCAAAACTCTTCCAAAAATTCTGAAATACATGAATTTCAGTAGCTTTGATCAAGAGGAAGAGTGGGTGTTGGTAAAAGTGAGCAAAAACAAGAGAGACAATCACTTTTTTCACCACATACACCTCCAAGCCATCATTCTGGCAAGAATTCCAAGCTTTCAAATTGAGGATTGAGAACATAATTCATACACTTGAGGGTGATCAACAGTAAGTTTGGAAATCAAGAAATTCAATCTTTCTTCGGAAGGTGAATTTCTAATCTTTCATTTTCTTATATTTTCTATCTCATATTTATTTTCTTGCTTCTTATTTCATAGTGTTTTGTTATAATTTTCATACTTTATATTTCATAGGGCGTTGTTGTGATCCAAGTGGTTTGTTTAGCTCATAATAATAATAATAATAATAATAATAATAATGGTTTGTAATTAATAACTAAGCGAGGGACACCTCTTTCTAGTTCAGCATTTTTATTAACATAAAAAGTAGGACAAGACCAGGGTGATTTACTAGGACTGATAATTCTATTTTTTAATAATTCATTTATTTCTTTTTTACACATTTCTAATAATTCATGATTCATTTGAATAGGTCGAGATTTAGTAGGAATTTGTTTTTCATTAAAATTCTTAATCTATGGTAGAGTGACTACATACTTTTTCCTATGCCAAAATGCAGTAGGTAAAGAAGAGCAAACAGTTATTTCTAATTTTAATTTAAATTCATTAATTTGAGAAATGATAACGGGATCAGTTAATTGTTGATCAATTCTTTTATAATTAATTTCTTCTTTAAGAAAATTCAAATGTCGGGTCAATCTATGAATTGTATGGGAAATAGAACAATCTTTTAATTCATTTAATTCTAGCATTTCAGGTGGATATAAGAATTTAAATGTAACAGGTTATCCTAAAACATGAATAGTTATTCCTTCACTAGTAGTAGTAAATGGATATAATAAGGATATGAATGGTGTGCCTAGAATGATTCTATCAGTCATATTTTTAACCAAAACAAATGTGGTTTTAAAGCAAACATTGTTTTGACAAACATGTACTTTAGGTAATTTATATTTAATATGCATTTTACTACCATTAGCAGAGGTTAATTTCTCATGACATTTTTCATAATATTTAGTAGGAAGTAATCCTTCTTGAATGCAATTTAAATCAGCACCAGTATCAATTAAAGCAATTAATTCTAATTCAAAATCTTCAACTATGATTTTAATTCTTGAATACCATTTTTGCATATAGATTTTATTGAGTAAGTTTAATCGTTTGTCTTCAAGATTATTAGATTGAGATCGATTATCAAATAAAAGTTTATTTGGATTAGTATGATCAGAATCATGGTCAGAATTATGTTCAGATTCATGAGGTGAGGTATGTGGATTAGATTGGAATTTAGTTAAACTTTGATTAAGTTTTAGAGTGGTGATTTCATCTTCTAATTTTTTATCTTGATGTTGGAGGTCTCGGATAGTTTGTTTAATTTGATTGATTTCAGATTGTAAATCTTGAAGTGTAATTTCATTAGTTTTATTTCTAAATTTTTCCAAAGTCTTAGATAAACAAATAATAGGTTTATCACACTTAGGTTTATTATCGGAATGAAGCAATAAAGAATTTAACTTATCAATATATTGTTGTTTTAAATGAGGATCATCTAATTTACTAATTAAGTCAATTAAAGCAGATTCTTCTTGGGTGTGTTTGGTAAGAACAGTAATTTGTTTAACTGGTTTACAACAAACATCATTACAGCCTAAGGTAATTTGATTATCGGAATCAGAGTCATCACTATGTGAAGGGGAATTAGATGAAGTAGATGGAGGAACAGAAGAGGAATCATTAACAAATTGATTTAATTGGAAGATTTCAAATAACTGATTTTTAGATGCTTCATTAATTTGAAGTTGATTAACTCTATCTTTTAGTTTTTGTTTTTCTTTGCATTTATTTGAATAATGACCTTTTTGACCACAGTTATAGCAAGTAATGTCTTTACTGGACTTAGATTTTGGATGTGATTTTTTGTAATATTTCTTTTTGGTTTAGTATAAAATTTATCATTGGATTTGGAAGGTGAATAATTCTTTTTGTATTTATGAGAATATTTGGATTTATGTTTATGTTTAGAAGAAGATTTATGTGATTTCCTACAAGAAGGAGCTATGGGAGGTAAACATTATTATTATTATTATTATTATTATTATTATTATTATTATTATTATTATTATTATTATTATTTTTGCTTATTGGCTTGCTCTTGTTTCATATTAATTGTGTTGTAAGTTAATCGGTAGTGGTTAGTTGAGCCACCTACATATTTCTTGTTTGTTCCTTTGCTTGGTTTCGTAACAAGACAGGTTTTGCTCGGCCTAGTTGGCCGGCCGACCTATTTGGTCGGTCGGTCAGCTTCTTTCGGACAAGATATCGTAATCTTCCAATGTTGACCAATTTCCGCCAACGATTTCAAGGAACATGAAGTTTTTATTTTGTTTATTTTTATTTTGAGTATTTTGTGAGATTTTATTTTATTTTATTGCAATATTCCCTCCTCTCCCTCTCATTTGGATATGTAATAATTCAAGTGTTGTAATAATTCCTCATCCCCGCTTCTTTCTATACCATTCTTTTACTTGCTTTCCTTATTTTTACATAAACATCATATTTATTTTTCATCATATTCATGCTTTCCATCCATATTTCATGCATTTTGATTCGGCTAAGTTTGCATTTGTGGATTTAATCAATTTCTATGTGATTATGTGCGCTACCTCATGTTCTTGAGATGATCCACATGTCATATCTTAGAAGTCGAATCTTTAGTTGCATCTCATGAGTGAATTGCATTAGGATTTTGTATATAAGATCATGCATGTTTTACTAACTTTGTTTTGTAGCTATTCGCGGTACGTCGGTAAATATGTAAGTTTTTATGTTTTAGCATCTCGCTTGTGTATGTTTTTCTTATTATGTTTAAGCATCCTACCATGTGGCTACTTGCTTACTTGATATAACTATATGAATGCCAGTGGATGGAGGTTGTGTCGCTTAATTTGGAATGATGATTTTTCATATTTGTAAACTCAATTTGTAAACTCAATTTATTTGGGTTATACATCTTCAAAACTACATGAAATCAAGTTGTTCCAAAATGGGTGACATAGTCTATATTTATATGCTTCACATAGTAAATTTTAGGATTTATTAAATAATCAGAACATGAACATATAAAGAAAATAAAATTCATATCATGGTTTACTAGAGGCCGATCTTTTGATCAGGTGAGTGGGGGTGCTCATTATTGACCTTCCCCTCTCATACCTAAGGTTCCGAACCAATCATCTTTGGTTACGACGAACAGTGGCCTTGGCGCGAGTCATGGGTTTCCTAATTTTCCAAAATAAATATTTGGTGGCGACTCTAAGATCTGATGACGCAGTCCATTTTTGAAAAAATTGAAATAAAATGGATTTTCAATAAAAGTTGCGACATTTGGACTCTCATCTATGTTTCACATTAAACTAGTGAGGCTAGATCAAAGAGATCGAGGGTCCGACCTGTTTAACGCGCGCAGGTAACCCCCGGGCATGTTATAGTTTCTGGCGACTCTGCTGGAGATTTTATGAAACCTTGACTCGAACTCCATGATATGACTTCCATTTTCAATTATATGTTTATTGCATTGCATGCATTGGTGCACTTAAAGTTCCTGTGTTGCCAAGATACAGGTGGGAGCACATGTACACTTTTTGTGACACTACACCTATCTCTACATTACTTTGGAGGCCTTGTGTTATAACCTTTTGAGGTTGGAAGGTTCTTAGACTTTGAAGAGAGGCTATGTTGACTCTTCTGATTTCTAAAAGATCTCCATTGGTTATGGCCCGAAGGACTCTTTGGTAATGTCACATTGACTTCAACCCCTAGAGTAGAGCCAACCTTGTACGTATAGTGAGCTATAGTACCTTTCAAAATTAGGATAGGATGCTCTCCCATTTCTAAGATGTATGATACCACTTGTCTGAATAGTGAACCCTAGATCATTTCAAAAACATAGGACAGGATAACCCTACCCTCCATGGGGGTGTTTGTTCTCTTTCCTACTATGTGTTTTGTGCAATGTATTGGATCTATACAAGGGTTCTCAAATTCGAATGAGTGGTTCAGGCATTTCAGTTTGTAGGGTTTAGTGTGTTTTTAGTAAGGGCATAATTAGAAGTTTCATTTTGTTTCTGTAATTGGGGAGTGACCACCTGTTGATTACACGGGCTTTATTTTGAATATTGTGGATGGCCCACATGTTGACTGGCAATTTGAGAATGGTTTTATTCTGAATTCTGAATTGAGTATTGAGTCTAAGTTTGATTCCACCAAGTTCATAGAGTTGGGATCAGACTTGAGTCATTCTAGTAAGCCAGAGTCTGTTGATTTCGATAGTGCTAACCTAGACATTTCTGTCCTATCTAGGTCTTCTTTGTCATTTTCTTTTGAGTCTGTCGTCAAAAGTCTGTTGTCATTGCTGACTCATAGTCTCTTTTCAATAAACCAAAAAAAAAAATGTCATAGAGTCTGCCTACTTCTCTGTGCCTTTAAAACATAGCATTGACCAAAGTTTTTCAAATTTTTTTCCAAAACTCTAATAAAAACAAAGAGGAAGAATTTCCTCAAGATTTGCAAAGTTTGATCAACTGAGAGGAAGAGAGGTGTGCTAAGTCTTTGATGAATAAAGTCATTTCTGTTAATGTAGGTACTGAGAAGGATCCTAGCTTGGTCTAAATTGGTTCTATCTTGTCTTCGTAAGAGTACGAGTGATTAGTCACTTTATGAAAAAATTTCAAAAATTGTTTTTGCGTGGTCCTATGAAGACATGCCTGGAATTGATTATGCAGCATAGGATCTCTCTTGACTTGAGGTCCGACCTTCTTAGCTCCTTAGCTTTCAAACCGTGATTCGAAATATTCAATGATCAACCAAAAGTGTGATACTTACATAGCTGAAATGGAGGCAGCCCTTGAACTAGGGGCAATGATATGATTCAGATTAGAAACAACCCTTGAACTAGGGGCACTAAGATTGGATATGATTCAGATTGGAAACGGCCCTTGAACTAGGGGCAATAAGGTACCATCCTTGAGAGGCTCGCTGGGCTGAAAACCCAGAAGGGCGACCCAGGCAATAGTTAGAGCACACATACACACACACACAAAAAGAGAGAGAGAGAGAGAGAGAGAGAGAGAGAGAGAAAGAAAAATAAAAAGAAAAATAAAAAGCTCGCAAGGTTAAAAACCCGAAAGGGCGGCTTTGGCAAAAGTTAGAGCATAAAAGGAGAGTGTCAATACCCAAGTGAACCTTAGCCAGAACTATGTAGGGCCTGTGATTCAGATTGGAAACAGCCCTTGAACTAGGGGCAAGAAGGTCGGATGTGATTTAGATTTGAAGCAGCCCTTGAACTAGGGGCAAAAGGTTGGATGTGATCAAAGAGTTAAAATTGAATTGTTTCCCAATAAAGACCGCACAGAAAGGCAAAACCCAGAATTTGAGAGAATGAATTTTATTATTGAAGGACAGTCGAGTTCCTATCCACTACATTAGGGGCAACACTAGGGGCAAATTCAGACCCAATTAGCCTAGTCCCTACATCATCATATCTACTGGTCAAGTATAGGAGTTGTTCTTATAGATGGCCTAAAGATTTCACATCCAATCAACATGGACAAGTTAGAATGAAAGTAACCCTTGAGAGGCTCGCTGGGCTGAAAATCCGGAAGGGTGACCCAGGCAAAAGTTAGAGCAGAAAAAAAAAATAGAAACTCAAAAGAAATGAAAAAAAAAAATGAAAAGCTCGCAAGGTTGAAAACCCAAAAAGGCGGCTTTGGCAAAAGTTAGAGCACAAAAGGAGAGTATCAATACCTGAGTGAACCTTGGCCGGAACTACGATGGCTTGATTCCTATCTTGAGGATACGTAGGTAGCTTCATCTTGAAGTTCGGCCCCAATAATTTTTGTTAACTCATTCATTTTATCCATGTTTGATTGGTGTATCTTTAGTCGACTTGGTTGTCCTATCCGTGTCTTATTGGTGTATTTTCGTTCTGCTCGGTTCGGTTCGGTTCGGTCCAATTCTGCTCAGCTTCATTCGGTTTGGATCGGCTCGGTTCGGTTATCACCATTATCTGGCTTGGGGCTATACACCCTAATGGTTGATTCCATGTTAGTTGAGTAGTGGCCATTTGCGAAAATAGGTTTTGATTAATTTGAATGAAGCTGACTAATTTTTCTCGAAAATTGTTCCATTTTTGCAAAACTTGGACCATTCTTTGGATTGGAAAAAGGAAAATTTTCAATGCTCACAGTTTAGCTTACATGATTTGAAACAGAAAATGGAATAAGTATGCTAATCTAACTCTCGTGTTGAACAAAACATTTTTACAAAAAAAAAAAAAAAAAAATGAAGAAAAAAATTCAAGGTAATGAATTAGGGGCATAGTCGAGTTAGAGATTCTGTCTTCTCCACCACTCGAGTCAACTCGTCAGTGTATATGAGTGTGTATTCATACCAATCAATGTATTTATACCAGTCAGGATATTCATACCAGTCAGTGTATATAAGTGTGTTTCTTTCATACCAGTCAGTGTATTCATACCAGTCAATGTATAAATGTGTTTGGATTGTTTTACTTCGTTTTTTTCTTACGTTGAGTCAGTTTTGTTTTTTATTCAGGTTAGTATGGATCAATATCCAATTCAAAGTTCAAATTTCAATCATTCTCAAATTCAATCAAACAAAAGTATTTTCAAACTCAAAGTGATGTGCCAATCACACCATTGATATACAAAACCGAAACTTTTTATTACAGTCAGGAGAGGACATCCCCGATTACAGAGACTTCAAAAAAAAAAAACCAAACAAACCCAGAAAATACTGAGACTCCAAAAACAAGAAAAAAAAAAAAAGAGGGAAGGATCTTCTTCTTCTTTTTTCGCTGATGCCGGCTTCACGCCGACTTCACTTACTCGGCTCTTCCGTTGCCGAGCTCTTCCTCTTTTTGTCGTCAACCTTCGAAGGCTCTGCTCCAGTACTTCCGCCGAGAACTACCACAGTGCTTCCGCCGAGAGAGTCGGCTCCCTACCGGCCATCAAAGGTGAAGTATGAGGGAGCCCCAAATCTGGCCATAAAAGTGGCTTACCGTTTCAGCTCCATGTTTTCAACCTTCAATGCACAAATCTCTACCCACGCATCTTTGTACATGCGCTGGAGTAGAGAGAATTGGGCGTTGACCTGGTGTACTTCACTCACCCTGGCCTGCAGTCGAAGAGACAAGTTAATTACCGCCACCACTGTCTCCGTGCAAGACTTCAATGTAAAGTGGTTGGCTTCTATATCGAATTGAGCGGCCATTATTTGCTCAATCGACAACACAGGAAGGTTATGAAGAGAAGCAGTAGGGGCACTCGGCCTCGAACCTGAAGAGTTTATGGGATCGTTCAGGTCCGGAAACAGAGTGAGGGGATGGGATGAGGAAGCCATAGATGTGTGGTGAGAGGTGTAAAAAGAAATGAATTGCAAAGAAATAGCAGAGAACAGGCTGAGGTTTGGCCTCCTCTATTCTATTTCTCGATGAAGGAGTTTGTCTCTCAATGAGTAAAAAGAAACAGAAGTGAGTGATAAAGAAGAAGAATGATAAGTGATGAAGAAGCAGAAGAGAGTGATGAAGATGAAGGAGATGGAAGAGAATGGTGAAGATGAAGATGGAGAAGACTGATTAAGAAGAAGAGGGCGAAAGAGAAGAAGACGAGGAGGGAAAGAGAGCCGAGGCGAGCACAAATCGAGGCAGCCTGCTTTTGTCGGCCACCGACGAAAAGCGAGGTCTGTCACAAACGTTCTTGAAAAAAAGAGAGAGACGCGTGAGAGTTGTGTAATATATATGTATATATATTGTATAGCTATGTAATATATATATATATTTGTTCGAACATTTGGTCACAAGAGTAGCTTGGGTTCAGTGGTTTGGCTCAGTAGTTAAGGATTGAAAGGCTGGGCCCGAGGTCAGGGGTTCAAACCCCACATCGAGTGTTTCTTTGTTTTGTTTTTGTTTTGGTTTTATGTATATATGTCTTGTATATCTATATATATATTTGTTTAAATTGTTTCTGTCACGAGGGTAGCTTGGGTTCAGTGGTTTGGCCCAGTGGTTGAAGAGTGAGAAGCTGAGCCTGAGGCCAAGGGTTCGAACCCCACATTGAGTGTTTCTTTGTTTTGTTTTGATTTTGTGTATATATGTCTCGTATAAGTATATATATATATATATATTTGTTGGCATATCTTGTCACAAGAGTGGCGTGGCTCAGTGGTTGAGGACTCGAAGGCCAAGTTTGAGATCAGAGGGTCGAAACCCCATATCCCGTGTCTATCCATTTTGTGATTTTCCTTTCTTTTTTTTGTGTGTTTTGCGTACGTGTGCCAACGTCAGCAAACGGAATATGCCTTCTCAGTAACGGCGTCTTCGTGTCTTCTCGCTGACATCCATCAATGGGATATTCCGTATCGGTGACGGAATATTCCCTGCCTACACATAGGACCGTATTGTCTATGTATATATATATATATATCTGTGTATGTCCATATATGACCATATATTTGTGTGTATTTTGTCTGTATGTACATATCTGTATATATGTCCGTATATGTCTGTGTATATGTATACCGCATATTTGTGTGTGTGTCTCCGTATATGTATAATTTTCCTGTGTATGCCTATATACGTATTTGTATTATGTATATGGTATGTATATGTATACGGTATTTTCAAAACAAAATAAAATAAAATAAAATAAATTATTCTACTATACCTTTGTTCCTTTCACGTGAAACATGTTAGGATTAAATGTTTACCTGATGAAAACCTTCCCTCTCTTCGTATGAAATACGTTGAGATATGCCTATTGGTTACACCATTGTTATTCTACCCGGTTAAAACCTTCCCTCTCTCCATATGAGATACGGTCAGGTACGCCTATTGGTTACATTATCTTTCCTCCTCTCATTCTGTGTATCTATCGCACAATAATCTCAGTTCGTGAACCTACTACACAAATTTCAATTCCACCATACTACCTTGTGCATCAATTTCAATTGTGCTGCGTTGCGCACCGCACTGCTTTGTGTATCAATTTCAATCGCGCTGCTTTGCGTACCGCACTATTTTGTGCATCAATTTTAATGGCGCTATTTTGCGCACCACTCTGCTTTGTACATAAATTTCAATCGCGCTGCTTTGCACACCGCACTGCTTTTTGCATCAATTTCAATCGCGCTGCTAATCACGCTGCTTTGCGCACTGCACTGCTTTGTGTAGCAATTTCCATTGCGCTACTTTGCGCACCGCACTACTTTGTGCACCAATTTCTATCGCACTACTTTGCGCACCGCACTGCTTTGTGCATCAATTTCAATCGTGCTACTTTGCGCACTGCACTACTTTGTGCATCAATTTCAATCGCGCTACTTTGCGCACCACACTACTTTGTGCATCAATTTCAATCGCCCTGCTTTGCACACCGCACTTCTTTGTGCACCACACTGTTTTGTGCATCAATTTCAATTGCAGTGCTTTGCGCACCGCACTGCTTTGTGCATCAATTTCAATCGCGCTGCTTTGCGCACCGCACTACTTTGTGCACCAATTTCCATCGCGCTGCTTTGCGCACCGCACTGCTTTGTGCTTCAATTTCAATCGCGCTACTTTGCGCACCGCACTATTTTGTGCTTCAATTTCAATCGCGCTGCTTTGTGCACCGCACTGCTTTGTGCATCAATTTCAATCGCACTGCTTTGCGCACCGCACTGCTTTGTGCATCAATTTCAATTGCGCTGCTTTGCGCACCGCACTACTTTGTGCATCAATTTCAATCGTGCTGCTTTGCGCACCGCACTACTTTGTGCATCAATTTCAATCGCGCTACTTTGGGCACCGCACTACTTTGTGCATCAATTTCAATCGCGCTGCTTTGCGCACCGCACTGCTTTGTGCATCAATTTCAATTGCGCTGCTTTGTGCATCAATTTCAATCGCGCTGCCTTGCTCACCGCACTGTCTTCTACATCTCAAATCAATCGCGCTACCTTGCGCATCGCACTATCTTGTGCAATTTTAATTCAATCGCACTATTTTGCGCATCGCACGGTTTTGTGAAATTTCAATTCCATCGCACTATCTTGTGCATTTCAATTCACTGGCGCTATCTTGCCTACCCTTGTATCGCACTATCTTGTGCACTCTTCTAGTCTAGGAGATCTTAAATCCTCTAGAGGTGCAATTCCTTTGGTGTTTGTCGTGACCGAACGACTTCAAGCTGTCTGGTATAGCCACCTGCCTATGTTTGCAATGAGTTCCTAGAAGACCAACTGCGATGGTGGAAACTAGAGTTCGAATGGCCAAGGCCTAGAACGCAAAAGGTTCGGAATTTTCGAAACTAAAGTCTGGTTTAAGTACCCAGGGGTGTATCCCCGGCTTGAAATCTGTATGGTAGCCCCATAGGTTGATGTAGCGTGTATGCGCCTCAATTCTGGATACTGAACCAACCTAGTCTGTCACCGCGTTGGAGAATAAGGAAAGTTGTGTATGAAATACAGTTAGGTGCGCCTGTCTGTTCGCGCCACCCCTTCTTTCATTTGTGCGGTATGCACATTTGTATGCGATGCACCCTCCTTTATTTCTTATCATTTGCACTAGGCTTGCCTCTCATGTTGCCATCTTCATATCTTTATCATCACTCCATGACATTGCATTGCATTGCATAATCATGAATTTTCAAACAACCGGCTTCACGAAGCATGTAAGTCCAACTTTCAAACTGCATTTTAAGCATGTCATTTGCATTCTGCCCCTGAACTACGCTGGTTTCATTCCTTGCAAAGGGATGCATAGGCAACCTTCGGGTTCAACCACTCATATTGCATCTTGTTTGTTTGTTCAAGTCTTATGGCCTTGTCAAAAAGGTTGTCTTTAGGTTTTGACATTCACTCACGTTATAAAATGACTTTGAGCTCTGTCAAAGAGGGGCAACTGTAGACACCTTATTTTAACCGGCCCTAAGACTTGGGCACGACAATTAGAATATGTTATCTCAAAAAATTCTCAGTAAAAAAGATGAAATTTAAGCTTTAATCCCAACCTTTACCCATTTTTTGGCCAAACTATTTTAGACCTTAAAACTCACTTTTCAAAATATGTTTTTTAAATATTTCTACGATGTCCCGAGGCTCCCATTTTGATTAAAATATTGCACTCTTCAGTAAACCGAGTAAGGACAAAATGGAAATAAATGGAAATGAGGTGAAGTTTTTGAAAAATATTTAAAAACATCTTCTTTATAGGTTTGGAGTTGAAGGAAATAGGAGGAGATGAAAGAAAACTGGTTTAGGAAAAGGATGAGTATCAAATCATTAAGAAGAAAATGAGCAGCCTTCACTAAATTAGGCATTTCTCTTTGTACACTTGGAATATAAATGTGATAACACCACCATTGGAAAGTAGACTTCTGGGGCTTCAATTTAGACTCAAGAATCACCATAGACCAAGTCCAAATAAGGGAGATATGCCCATTTGAAATTGGGCTTAAGAGCAGATTTTGTTGACCCAACCCGAGACAACCTTCACTAAATTAGGCATATCTCTTTGTACACTTGGAATTTAAATGTGAGGCTACCACCATTGGAAATTAGACTTCTGGGGCTGCAATTTAGATCCAAGAACCACCTAAAACCAAGACCAAATAAGGGAGATATGCCCATTTGAAGTTGGGCTTAACAGCAGATTTTGTTGACTCGGCCCAAAATAGCAGCAACCCATTGTTTGGTTCGGTTAGGACACTCCATTGACCCATTTTCTGACCCAAACATGTCCCAATGCATGTATACTCATCCCCTATTACCTAGTGTTTGCTCCATTGAAGATAATGCTCCATTTTTGCTCCCATTAGCTCCATTAGTGTTCCATTAGCTCCATTACCTTCATTTGTGCTCTATCTTGTCTTCCACCATTTCTCCACTTGCTTAGCCTATAAGTATACATCTGATTGTTGAGAGGAAGAAAAGAATAGATTAAGGAAAGAACATTTAACCTAGAGAAAAGAGGAAGAAAAAAGAGAAAAATTGAGTTTTTGAGCTAAACACACTCGTATCTTCCATATACACTCTATATCTTCCATACAAACTGAAATTCCATCTATTCTACATCCAAAACTCCTCCAAAAATTCTGAAATACTTGAATTTCAGTAGCTTTGATCAAGAGGAAGAGTGGGTGTTGGTAAAAGTGAGCAAAAACAAGAGAGACAATCACTTTTTCACCACATACACTTCCAAGCCATCATTCTAGCAAGAATTCCAAGCCTTCAAATTGAGGATTGAGAGCATAATTCGTATACTTGAGGGTGATCAAGAGTAAATTTGGAAATCAAGAAGTTCAATCTTTCTTCGAAAGGTGAATTTCTAATCTTTCATTTTCTTATATTTTCTATCTCATATTTATTTTCTTGCTTCTTATTTCATAGTATTTTGTTATAATTTTCATACTTTATATTTCATAGGGCATTGTTCTGATCCAAGTGGTTTGTTTAGCTCATAATAATAATAATAATAATAATAATAATAATAATTTTATATTATTATTATTATTATTATTGGCTTGCGCTTGTTTCATATTAATTGTGTTGTAAACTAACCGGCAGCAGTTAGTTGAGTCACCTACATATTTCTTGTTTATTCCTTTTCTTGGTTTCACAACAAGACAGGTTTTACTTGGCCTAGTTGGCCGGCCAGCCTATTTGGCCGATCGGATAGCTTCTTTCGGACAAGATGGCGTAATCTCCTAATGTTGACCAATTTCTGCCAATGATTCCAAGGAACATGAAGCTTTTATTTTGTTTATTTTTATTTTGAGTGTTTTATGAGGTTTTATTTTATTTTATTGCAATATTCCCTCCTCTCTCTCACATTTGGATATGTAATAATTCAAGTGTTGTAATAATTCCTCATCCCCGCTTCTTTCTATACCATTCTTTTACTTGTTTTCCTTATTTTTACATAAACATCATATTTATTTTTCATCATATTCATGCTTTCCATCCATATTTCATGCATCTTGATTCAGCTAAGTTTGTATTTGTGGATTTAATCAATTCCTATGTGATTATGTGCGCTACCTCATATTCTTGAGATGATTCACATGTCATATCTTAGAAGCCGAATCTTTAGTTGCATCTCATGAGTGAATGGCATTAGGATTTTGTATATAAGATCATGCATATTTTACTAACTTTGTTTTGTAGTTGTTCGCGGGACATCGGTAAATATGTAAGTTTTTATGTTTTAGCATCCCGCTTGTATGTGTTTTTCTTATTATGTTTAAGTATCCTACCATATGGCTACTTGTTTACTTGATATAACTATATGAATGCCAGTGGATGGAGGTTGCGTCGCTTAATTTGGAATGATGATTTTTCATGTTTGTAAACTCAATTTATTTGGGTTATACATCTTCAAAACTCTTTCAAAACTACATGAAATCAAGTTGTTCCAAAATGGGTGACATAGTCTATATTTGTATGCTTCACATAGTAAATTTTAGGATTTATTAAATAATCAAAACATCAACATATAAAGAAAATAAAATTCATATCATGGTTTAGTAGAGACTGATCTTTTGATCGGGTAAGTGGGGGTGCTCATTATTGACCTTCCCCTCTCAAACCTAAGGTTCCGAGCCAAACATTCTTGGTTACGACGAACAGTGGCCTTGGCGCGAGTCATAGGTTTCCTAATTTCCCAAAATAAATATTAGGTGGCGACTCTGAGATCTGATGACGCAGTCGATTTTTGAAAAAATTGCAATAAAATGGATTTTCAATAAAAGTTGTGAAATTTGGACTCTCATCTATGTTTCACATTGCACTAGTGAGGCTAGATCAAAGAGATCGAAGGTCTGAACTGTTTAACGCACGCAGGTACCCCCTGGGCATGTTACACAAGGCCTAAGCCTGGTTACACAAAATGGTTATTCGAACCCACACATATAAAGCCCTCGGCTTACAATCAGAGTCACAGCAAATGAGCATATTATGCTCTCTGCACACACTCCACGCCTTCAGTTAGGCGGATTCACCACATCCTTTTCGGCACAAAAATCCCATAGGGTGAGCATAAAGCCCAGTAGAGAATTCTTCACAAAGTATATACATTTTATACAAATCTCAAGAGATGGAATGCATATGCCATGCCATGCCTTTTCAAAGTAAAACACACTTTCATCTTTTGAAAACCACATGCTCAATGATGTCATGCAATTTCAACTGCTCAACATTTATCAAATTTTATTCGAAAGGCGGTAAATACAACTCTGGTAATCCCTAGGTTAGTGTCTGCAAGTAGACTATACAAGTACTACCAATTTGTCATTTTTACCAGTATCAACTGGAGGGCTCGACACCCATCATCTGTCATTTTTACCAATAATAACTGGAGGGCTCGACACCCATCATCTGTAATTTTTACCAGTAACAACTAGAGGGCTCGACACCCATCATCTTTCATTTTTACCAGTAACAATTGGAGGTCTTGACACCCATTCTTTACACTACCTTTCAAGACTTACTACTGTATTTACTCCAAAACCATTTCATGAAAACTTGTTTCTCAACATCCCTTTCTCAATGTAAGTTTTCAAATCAACTTTCAAAGTTCAAAATAATCAAATGATTTGATATACCAATGCAACAGTAATCAATACAATGCAATAATTCTTCCATTTCCAATTCTTCCACACAATACTATTATTGTGATCAAAATTTTCATTTCTCCTTTCAATACAATTTCACAAGATGAATAAATACTTTTATTTCAATTCACCCAAGGGATAACATAATTCCCACATTTCAAACATTCTCAACAACTTAGTCATTTCAAGACTATATCAACACCTTTTAACAACAATTTCCAAAACTTCAACAATTATCTTATTCCGTGGAAAACCATCATTTATGTACTAAATAAACAATTTTCAAACATAATTTATTTTGGCACCCAAAATAAATATAATTGCATATTCCAAACATTTTCAACATCTTTCTTAAAAATCTCCAATTTCTAGGTTTTCTCACCAACACCATTCATTTTCAAATATTTGAGAAGATCTCACCAAAACATCTTTCTTTCATCAACATAGTTCAAAAACCCCTAATTTCTATCTCAAAGAATCAAATAGTAAACCCATTTTCAAAATTACTCTTTTTCTTGAATCAACAATTAATTTTCAAAACTAAACAAAGGATAATTTCAAAAATCATCTTCATCTTGCAAAAACATATATATAACTTAAAGAAAATTCCTACCTCAAGTTTGAAGAGAATTTGAGATGAAACTCCAAAATTAGCGACGATGAAACTCAATCTCCACCTCACACAACGAAACCCTCGAGAAGTTACACAACTTTGACGAAGGAACTATGACAAAATCCCAATGGATTTGGAGAAATCAAAAAGGATTTGATGGTTTTCTAGAGAGAGAGGCTCTAGATCTGTATTTTTGAGACTTTTAGATAGAGAAAAGATTGCGAAAAGTGATCTGAAATGTCTCTTTTGCATGCTAATAAAAGGCGGTCCGCTCGAGCGTGGGAAACCCCGCTCGAGCGTCAAACACAGATTCGCCTCAAGCTCGGCGTGAAATACGCCTCTCAAAGATTTCTGCAGACATAGTCCCCGCTCAAGCGTCCAAATGCCCGCTTGAGCGTAGAGTAAATTTCCAGAAGCCCGCTCAACTGCAAGAATGCCCGCTCGAGCAGAAGAGCCAAATTCTAAGCAACAAAGGCTTAGAAAAAAACAAGCAACTAACCTGTTTCAAACACACAACTACAACCCAATAACCAACTTTAAGGGAAAGATAAGGGAAGTAAGACATGAACTACCATCCAAACCATACAAACCCGAGTCCAGAACACCATAAGAGATGGGTCAAAACCAGGGCTATAACCTTCCCTCCTTAAAGAATTTCGTCCTCGAAATTACAAATCAGGCTCTGAAACATAATTGAACTAATCACCACCATGTTATTCCCACAAGTTCAACACCATGACCCATTCTCTGGTCATCTATTCACACCGACTCGATTCACAAGTCCCAAATAAAATGAAATTTTCAATTTTCCCAAAAAATTTACAATGTTTAACCAAAGTCCAAATTTTCAAAAATCGTACATAGCATATACATTGCTTCTAAAAATGATACAACACCCACAATATTCCACATTCTCAAAACATATACAATGTTTGGATTGAATCCATGTTCTTCCCAAATAACCATAACATATACAATGTTTTCATAAGTTAAAACATATACAATGCTTATACTTTTCATTAATCATAATTAATTTCTCAATACATGCTCATGCATCAACAAACAAATCCGGATATTTCTCTTGGACTTCTAATTCACGTTCCCAAGTCGCTTCCTCGACTCCGTGATGTTTCCACAATACTTTTACCAAGGGAATTGTCTTGCCTCGCAAAACTTGATCCCGTCTATCTAAGACTCTCACCGGTCTCTCCTCATACAAGGCATCTTTATCTACTTCTAAGTCGGTTCAATCCAACACGTGCGATGGATTCGGCTCATATTTCCGAAGCATACAAATATGAAACACGTCATGAACCCCGAAAATCTGTGGCGGTAATGCCAAACGGTAAGCAACCTCCCCAATCCGCTCAAGGATCTCAAAACGGCCAATAAACCGAGTGGACAACTTCACACTCTTCCCAAACCTCATCAAACTCCGTCTAGGTGATATCTTCAAAAAGACATGATCTCCCACCTCAAAAGACAAAGGTCTCCTCCTACGGTCGGCATAACTTTTCTGGCGACTCTAAGCCGTAGCTAGCCTCTTACGGATAAGTGCAACTTTTTCCGTAGTTTCTTGAATCAACTCTGGACCTAACAAAGGTGTATCATCCACCTAGGCCCAACACACTGGAGATCTACACGGTCGACCATACAAGGCCTCAAATGGTTCCATACTAATACTTGATTGGAAACTATTATTGTAGGCAAACTCCACTAAGGGTAAATGCCTCTCCCACGAACCCGTGAAGTCAAGGACACAGCCTCGAAGCATATCCTCAAGGATCTGAATAGTACGCTCGGACTGCCCATCAGTCTAAGGATGATACGCAGTACTAAAAGTTAATTTAGTGCCCAAGGCACTCTGCAAACTCTGCCACAATCGAGCAGTGAAATACGGATCTCTATCTGAAACAATCGTCACAGGGACCCCGTGCAACCTCACTAAGTCCCTAATGTACAAATCGGCGAGATAATCTATCGAGTCACTCACACACATGGGAATAAAATGTGCTGACTTAGTCAAACGGTCAACTACCACCCAAATAACATCACTGCCCCGTTGAGTCCTCGGAAGACCCACAACAAAATCCATCGTGATATGTTCCCACTTCCACTCAGCTATAGGCAAGGGTTGACCGCTGGCCTCTGATGCTCAGCCTTCACTTGTTGACAAGTAAGGCACTTCGATACAAAGACATCCACATCCTTTTTCATACCTCTCCACCAAAACTGGCGACTAAGATCATGATACATCTTTGTACCTCCCGGATGCACCGCAAGGTGCGAATGATGAAACTCTCGGAATACTTCCTCTCGGCAAGACTCTGATACAAACAAACGGTCACGGTATCTCACACTTTGGTCGGGATACACAGTCAAACCTCTTTCTACCTTCCCATTGGAACTCTTCTCTCGGAACGATTCCACCTCAAGGTCACCCTTTTGCACTTCCAACACTCGTTTCACAAGTGTAGGTTGTGCAACTATTGAAAACAACACCGTAGACTTAACAGACTCGCCTAGTTGCAAGTCAAACTCATTAAGAGTACCCAACATTTCCCATTCTCGGATGGCGATAGAAGCTACACTGCTAACTGCCTTTCTACTCAAAGCATCGGCCACAACATTGGCTTTCCCAGGATGATAATGCAACTCAAAATCATAATCCTCTATGAATTCCATCCACCTCCTCTGCCTCAAATTCAAGTCTTTCTGTGTAAACAGATACTTCAGACTCTTATGATCAGAGAACACTTCAAATTTCTCACCATACATATAGTGCCTCCAAATCTTCAAGGCAAATATCATTGCTGCTAACTCTAGGTCATGGGTAGGATAATTCCTCTCATGTGTTTTCAACTGCCGTGAGCCATGGGCTACCACCTTACCCTCTTGCATCAATACACAACCTAAACCTTCCCTTGAAGCATCACAATATACTGAATAACTCAAACCCCTCTCCGGAATAATCAATACTGGAGCAGTGGTGAATCTAATCTTGAGCTCTTGGAATGACCTTTCACAAGTCTCACTCCACACAAACTTGATTTCCTTTCTGGTCAACTTAGTCAAAGGTAAAGTTAGTCTAGAGAAATCCTTCACAAACCGACGGTAATACCCAGCCAATCCCAAAAAATTACGAATCTCAAAGGCATTCTTAGGTTGTGCCCAATCTTGCACTGCATCTATCTTGGATAAATCTACAGTCACCCCTTCCCTTGACACTACATGCCCTAGGAATTTAACCTCTTTCAACCAAAAGTCACATTTCCCAAACTTAGCATACAACTTATGGGCTCTAAGTAACTCAAGTACTACTCGCAAATGTTCCTCGTGTTCCTCCTCAGAAGGTGAATAAATCAAAATGTCGTCCACAAAGACAACCACAAAACGATCTAAGAATTCACGGAAGATCCGATTCATTAAATCCATAAACACAGCTGGAGCATTAGTTAGTCCAAAAGGCATTACAAGAAACTCATAATGGCCATACGGCATACGGAATGCCGTCTTCGGGATATCCTCTTTCCTTACCCTCAACTGATGATAACCCGATCTCAGGTCTATCTTAGAGAAACAACAAGACCCCTTCAATTGATCAAACAGATCATCCATACGAGGCATTGGGTACTTATTCTTAATAATAACCCGGTTCAACTTCCTGTAATCGATACAAAGTCGTAATGCTCCATCTTTCTTTTTAGCAAAGAGAGCTGGTGCTCCCCAAGGTGAAGTACTAGGGCGAATAAAACCCTTATCTAACAATTCCTAGAGTTGAATCTTCAACTCACTCAATTCAGCAGGTCCAAATCTATATGGAGCCATAGAAACCGGTGCCATGCCTGCCACTAAATCAATAGAAAACCCAATCTCTCGGTGAGACGGTAAACTAACAAGATCCTCAGGAACGACATCTGGGTATTCATAAACTACCCTCGGCAACTCAACCCGAATCTCTTCACACACACTACTCAGAAAGCTAGCAAGAAGACAAGTAATTTCACTCCGCCCATGCGGATCATACACCGGTGATAAGACTCTATCCACCTAGTTTCCCAAGAAATAAAAGCAATCACCGCTCAAGGTACATAGAGTAACTTTCTGGCAGTAACAATCTATAACAGCCTGGTATGACGATAACCAATCCATACCCAGGATGACATCAAAACTTGACATATTTAGCAACATAAAAGCAAACGGAAGTCAACGCCCGATGACTTCTATCTCACAATCCCAACACCCCTGGTCTAACTCAATCACACCCCCAACAGGTAACTTTACTCTGAGCAGAGACGCTAACTGTTCCACCTCTAACCCCAATGCAGAAACAAATGCAGCAGATATAAATGAATGCGATGCACCCGTGTCTATCAATACATTAGCCAAAGTATTGCATACAACAAAAATATCTCTCACAACCGAAGTTCCCGGTAACTGCTCTGGCACGGTAATAGCATACACGCGCCTCTGTGGCCCTTGATTAACTTGCTCCCCTCTACTCTTGGCATACTTCCACCACTAACCTGCATCCCCTTTAAGATAGTAACTCGCTGAAGTCACCCTTAGCTCGCTATCATCAATGTGAAGCATCTCAAATGTCTTCACTGTTTGTTCGAGCCACTCATCCGCTTTCTTAGGCTCGAGGCCACCATGGAATTCATCCGGTTTGGCCCGCAAAAACTCCCTAATAAGGAAACTCGTTCTTGCCTCTAAAGTGTTCTCTCGGGCTTGGTTCTTTGCCCTCAACAAGTTCATAGCCCCTGCTATTTCTCTAGCTAGGGCCCCCATTGCGATTTGACCCACTTGGTCCGTTTGTTCAGCCATATTAGCTCGACCTGACTCTTCCTCTTGCACCGGAACCTCATGGACCGGTACATCATGCACAGCCCGGTGAGGCCTGCCACGTCTCCCGCCTCTACCACCACGGGTTTGACCTCTTCCTAACTTCCTATAAAGGACAATAGAAATGATTTAGCACACTAACCCATATGTGCCTGCAATTTACCTCACACGTCTAATCATCGCAATTCTATATATCTCACTACTATATAGACATTTCAATTTCATTTCACATAAGCACTTAGTCATGTAAACACATACGAATTATTCTTTCATGGTGAAATTCGTCCTATGAAAAACCAAGAATTCTTAGTAGAACGAGTATTGATCAAGTACCCTTCTAAAAAGACCTCAAGGAATTTAACAGGTCCAAACAACATCCCAAAAGTCCAATCCCATACCCACATAGCCACATAAACATGTTATCACATAAGCATACAAGACATGCTAACGTCTCAATCAAGCGAGACAAACCCATTGTGGTACTAACCACTTCCCACGTACCCAAAATATTCAAACCCGGTACGCTCTGATACCAAGTTGTAACGCCCCAAATTTCATGCCCAAATGACAATACAATAATCATGCCCCTTTAAAGTAAAATTGATAATAAATCCTCATACTAGCATTACATGACGTAAATAGTGCTCATACGATAATACAATTAATTAAACAACAAATACCCCCAAAGGTTTACAAGTTCCAAGGCCTAAGCCTGGTTACACAAAATGGTTATTCGAACCCGCACATATAAAGCCCTCGGCTTACAATCAGAGTCACAGCAAATGAGCATATTATGCTTTTTGCACACACTTCCACGCCTTCAGTTAGGCGGATTCACCACATCATTTCCTGCACAAAAATCTCGTAGGGTGAGCATAAAGCCTAGTAGAGAATTCTTCACAAAGTATATACATTTTATACAAATCTCAAGAGATTGAATGATTATGACATACCATGCCTTTTGAAAGTAAAACACACCTTCATCTTTTGAAAACCACATGCTCAATGATGTCATGCAATTTCAACTGCTCAACATTTATCAAATTTTATTCGAAAGGCGGTAAATACAACTCTGGTAATCCCTAGGTCAGTGTCTGCAAGTAGACTATACAAGTACTTCCAATTTGTCATTTTTACCAGTATCAACTAGAGGGCTTGACACCCATCATCTGTCATTTTTACCAATAACACCTGGAGGGCTCGACACCCATCATCTGTAATTTTTACCAGTAACAACTAAAGGGCTCGACACCCATCATCTATCATTTTTACCAATAACAACTGGAGGGCTCGACACCCATTCTTTACACTATCTTTCAAGACTTACCACTGTATTTACCCCAAAATCATTTCATGAAAACTTGTTTATCAACATTCCTTTCTCAATGCAAGTTTTCAAATCAACTTTCAAAATTCAAAGTAATCAAATGATTTGATATGCCAATGCAACAATAATCAATACAATGCAATAATTCTTCCATTTCTAATTCTTCCACACAATACTACTATTGTGATCAAAATTTTCATTTCTCCTTTCAATGCAATTTCACAAGATGAATAAATACTTTTATTTCAATTCACTCAAGGGATAACATAATTCCCACATTTCAAACATTCTCAACAATTTAGTCATTTCAAGACTATATCAACACCTTTAAACAACAATTTCCAAAACTTCAACAATTATCTTATTCCATGGAAAACCATCATTTATATGTAATAAATAAACAATTTTCAAACATCATTTATTTTGGCACCCAAAATAAATGTAACTGCATATTCCAAACATTTTCAACATCTTTCTTAAAAATCCCCAATTTCTAGGTTTTCTTACCAAAACCATTCATCTTCAAATATTTGAGAAGATCTCACCAAAACATCTTTCTTTCATCAACATAGTTCAAAACCCCCCAATTTCTATCTCAAAGAATCAAATAGTAAACCCATTTTCAAAATTACTCTTTTTCTTGACTCAACAATTAATTTTCAAAACTAAATAAAGGATGATTTCGAAAATCATCTTGATCTTGCAAAAACATATATATAACTCAAAGAAAATCCCTACCTCAAGTTTAAAGAGAATTTGAGATGCAACCCCAAAATCAACGACGATGAAACTCAATCTCCACCGCACACAATGAAGCCCTCGAGAAGTTACACAACTTTGATGAAGGAACTATGACCAAAATCCCAATGGATTTGGAGAAATCAAAGGGATTTGATGGTTTTCTAGAGAGAGAGAGGCTCTAGATCTGTATTTTTTAGACTTTTAGAGAGAGAAAGGATTGCAAAAAGTGATTTGAAATGTCTTTTTCGCGTGCTGATAAAAGGCGGTCCGCTCGAGCATGGGAAGCCTCGCTCGAGCGTCAGACACACGCTCGAGCATGAAACCCTGCGCTCGAGCGTGAAATACGCCTCCTAGTATTTTTGCAGACACAGTCCACGCTCGAGCGTCCGAATGCCCCCTCGAGCATAGAGCAAATTTCCAGAAGCCCGCTCGAGTGGAAGAGCCAAATTCTGGGCAACAAAGGCTTGGAAAAAAACAAACAACTTGTTCCAAACACACAACTACAACCCAATAACGAACTTTAAGGGGAAGACACGGAAAGCAAGACATAAACTACCATCCAAACCATACAAACCCGAGTCCGGAACACCACAAGAGACGGGTCAAAACCAGGGTCGCTATAATATTGCTATGCCTTGAAAGGAGAACAAAAATGAGGCAATAGACAGCCAAAGACTGAAGATGGGAACACTGCAGTTACTGTCTCAGAGGATATTGCATTATTCTCTGTTGAAGAAGAAGAATGCCTCCATATGTCAAACAACGACACTGAGTGGGTGGTAGATACAACAGCTTCCTACCACACCACACCCCGGAAAGAGTTTTTTAGTACGTACCAAGCTGGAGATTTAGGTACAGTGAAGATGGGCAACTCTAATTTTTCAAAGATTGTGGAAATCGGTGATGTTCGCATCCAAACCAAAGTTGGGTGCACGATGGTGTTGAAAGATGTCAGGCATGTTCCCAATTTACGCCTGAATCTTATCTCAGGGATAGCCGTAGATCGACAAGGCTATGAGAACTACTTCGACAAAGGCATGTGGAAGTTGGAAAAGGGATCTCTGGTGGTAGCCAGAGGATAAGCAAGTGGCACGTTGTACAAGACTCATGTGGAGGTGCATTCAGATAGCCTCAACGCAACAGAAAATGAGGCATCACCAAATTTGTGGCATAAAAGGCTAGGTCACATGAGTGAGAAAGGGTTGCAGACTCTGGCAAAGAAGTCGCTTATTCCCTTTGCCAAAGATGCGAAATTGAACCCTTGTGACAACTGCTTGTTTGGGAAGCAACATAGGGTCGCTTTCCATTCATCATCCATAAGACAATCAAAGTTGTTAAGCAGAGTATACTCTGATGTATGCGGTCCCATAGAAGTGGAATCTTTGGGTGGCAGAAAATACTTCCTGACATTTACTGATGACGCATCACAGAAGGTATAGTCTTATGTCCTAAGAACCAAAGATGAGGTGTTTCAGCATTTTCAAACATTTCATGCTATGGTGGAAAGAGAGACCGGAAAGAAGCTGAAGTGTCTCCGAACAAACAATGGAGGCGAGTACACGTCAAAGGAGTTTGAAGCCTACTGTGTTACTCGTGGCATCCGACATGAAAAGACTGTTCCTGGAACCCCACAACACAATGGTGTAGACGAAAGAATGAACTGGACCATTGTGGAGAAGGTTAGATGTATGCTGAAAATGGCAAAGCTACCAAAGCCATTTTGGGGAGAAGCTATTCGTGTTGCTTGCTACTTGATCAACAGATCACCATCAGTTCCACTAAATTTTGAAATTCTAGAGAAAGTATGGTTTGGAAGGGAGATTTCTTACTCTCACTTGAGAGTGTTTGGGTGCAAAGCATTTGCACATGTATCTAAGGAGCACAGACAGAAGCTGGATGATAAGGCTACTCCATACATCTTTATTGGCTATGGAGATGAAGAATTTGGATACAGATTATGGGACCCGAAAAACAAAAAGGTCATTCGAAGCCGAGATGTGGTATTTCATGAAGGCCAAACCTTAGAAGACTTTGGGCAACCAGCCAAACCCAAAGTTAATGATGTTTTAGAAATTGTTCCCAATCCTACACCATCACAGCATGCCACTAATGAAGAAGAGCTATCGCAACATGCAGCCAATGATGTAGGGTTGCAGGATAGATTGCTAGAAGAAGAAGATCCAGAAAAAGAGGGTGTTGAGCAGGGGGAGCCACAACCCCCTCCACCAGAGACTGTTGGTCCACAGTTGCAAAGATCAATAAGAGAGTCTAAGCCGTCGTCAAAATACCCTGCTTCTAATTATATTTTGCTTACTGATGAGGGGGAGCCAGAAAGTTTTCAAGAAGCTCAAAATCATGAGGAGAAGAGTAGCTGGCATTAAATGATGTAGTCATTACAAAAGAATCAGACTTATGATTTGGTAAAACTTCCCCAGGGTTGAAAATCGTCGCAGAACAAATGGGTGTTCAAGTTGAAAAAAGATGGCAGTGGAAAGCTAGTCAAGTATAAGGCTCGATTGGTTGTCAAAGGTTTCGGGCAAAAAAAAGGTATTGATTTTGATGAAATCTTCTCGCCCGTTGTGAAAATGACATCCATTCGAGTAGTTTTGGGACTAGCGGCCAGTTTGAATTTGGAACTTGAACAAATGGATGTAAAGACGGCATTTCTCCATGGAGATCTGAAGGAAGAAATTTACATGGAGCAGCTAGAAAGTTTTGAAGTAAAAGGGAAAGAAAACTTAGTCTGCGGATTGAAGAAGAGTCTTTACGGCCTCAAACAAGCGCCGAGACATGGTACGAGAAGTTTGACTCATTCATGGTGGGTCATGAGTACAAGAGAACTGCTACAGATTAGTGTGTCTATGTCAGGAAATTTCTCGATGGAAACTTCATCATACTTCTGCTCTATGTTGATGACATGCTGATTGTTGGACAGGATGCCACAGCAATCAGATCACTGAAGAAGGAGTTATCCCAATCCTTTGACATGAAGGACCTAGGCCCTGCACAACAAATGTTGGGCATGCAAATTGTGCGTGACAGGAAAGCCAAGAAATTATGGCTGTCACAAGAGAAGTATGTTGAACGGGTGATTGCAAAGTTCAACATGAAAGATTCCAAGCCAATCAATACTCTGCTAGCTAATCATTTCAATCTGAGTAAGAGTTCTTGTCCCTCCTCTACTAAAGAAAGAGAAGAGATGGAGGCTATTCCTTACTCATCCACCGTAGAGAGTTTGATGTATGCAATGGTGTTTACCCGACCAGATATTGCTCATGCTGTTGGAATAGTAAGCAGATTCCTTTCCAATCTAGGAAAAGAACATTGGGAAGCAGTCAAGTGGATTCTGAGGTACCTCAAGGGTACGGCAAAAATGTGTTTGTGCTTTAGAGATGCTAAACCAGTCTTGGAAGGCTATACGGATTCCGATATGGCAGGAGATCTTGATGGTAGAAGATCTACATCAAGATTTCTGTTCACTTTCGCAGGGGGAGCTGTGTCTTGGCAGTCCAAGTTGCAGAAGTGTGTTACTTTATCCACAACCGAGGCAGAGTATATTGTCGCAGCGGAAAATAGAAAAGAGATGTTGTGGTTGCAACGGTTTCTCCAAGACTTGGGATTAAAGCAAGAGAAGTTTATGGTACATTGTGATAGCCAGAGTGCTATAGACCTGAGCCAAAATTCGATGTACCATTCTCGCACAAAGCACATTGATATTCGGTATCATTGGATACGCGAAGTGATAGAAAAGCAGTTATTGAAACTGATCAAGATCCGCACAGATAAGAATCCAGCTGACATACTTACAAAGGTGGTCTCGAGAAACAAACTCGAAATCTGCAGAGAGATTGTCGGGATGGACTTCAAATGAGAAGTCAGTTCTCCATAAGGGTGTGGAGGGGGAGAATTGTTAGTGTCATGCCCATTCCCTTTCCCAAATAAAGAACCCCACACTTCCACTCCACCAACCCCACTAGCTAGTGGAAGGGATTGGTGGCAACCAATAAGCTCCTCTCTCAATTGTGTGTAAATTGAGGTGAGGAGGAGGGGTTGGAGATATAGGAGATTACAGTGTGTGTAATCTGAGAGGGCAGTGAGCAACAAGTGTGAGAGTGCTATAGAGAGTGTTTGTGAGGTGTGAGTTGTAATCTCCCTCCGAAAAATTCTATAGTGGATAGCTCTCCGTGGATGTAGGCAATTGTTGAACCACGTAAATATCTTGTGTTATTTTGTGTGATGGATTTCTGATGTCTCACAGTCCCAACAGCCTATACGCCAAGGGTGTATTTAAAACGCAGAAATAGGTGAAAGAAAAATCAACTCAACAACCTTTAAAGATGGCACCTGTCAACATCAGACCGCCATTGTTTGGTTTGATTTCGAGAAAGTAATTTTGGAAAAAACTTTTCAAAATTTTGTTTGGTTCAGTGATTTTAGAAAAAAAATTTCAAAATCACTTTCTCTCTCCTCATCATTAATCAATCAATTTTTCTCTCTTCTGTCTCCTTCTCAATCACTTTTTCTATTACACACATCTACTCAATTATAACAAAATATCAAATCATCCTAAACTCCCATATTTTAAAACTATTTCTAAAATATAAAACCAAACAAACCAAAAAAATTTCTAAACTCTCTCCCAAATTTTTTTTGAAAATTTGTCTACCAAAACCAAACCAAACATATTTTTGGAAAATCAATTTAATACAAAAAATAAAATAAAATAAAAGCATAAGAAATTTCTTATAGAAATTATGTAATTTTAATATAGATTGTGACTGAGACCAGTGTTTAAACACTGTGTCTTTAAGACAGAATTTTACCCTCACTTCTAGTATTTACGATTAATGGACGTCCTGCCTCCAGAATAGAACGATCACCTCACACATAAATTACTTAACTTTCTGTATATACAACAAATTAATTTTTGCCATGTATTGTTTTTTATATACTTAACTAGACATAATATATGAATTCTAAAACAAACTTTAGTTCAAGTTTGGGAAGACTAGATAAGTCCACACTTTTTATCTTTTTATCTTTTTTGGATGATATCAATCAATATTTTCTCTTTACTTTTTTACATATCTTTTTATAAAAAATTAAAAAATACACTTATTTAGAACATTATAAACAATCCCTTAATTTAGGTATAAATACTATACCGTTTGGCATACCGCGTTGCAGAGTGTGGTAAAATCTTTGTCAACGATGACAAAATGTGTCAACATCAAAGCGTACCGGACAAGGATGTGAAACATGCAACACCAAAAGATGTTAATTTTTTTGGTAAGGCACATGACAACGCCAATAGTTTTTTTTGGTAAAGCACATGACATTTTCATTCCTGTACTGTACCAAAGATGTGAAACACCAAAATATTTTTGTATCATTTTCATTCCATGGGTACAATGAAAGATTTTCATTTATATATGTCATGACTATAAAATAGGAATGTTGATTTATAATTAATTTAAATTAAAAAAATTATTATACTCACAATTGGATGATGAAATAGAACCTCTCCATTACAAATATGAAATAGAGAGAATCACAATCTGAGTCTGAACCGAAATTACATGCCCCTCGATTTTTTTGAAGATTATTATTATTATCTGTGTATTGTGTGGTGTTTTGGGAAGTTAGTAAAAAGTTGATTTTTTTTACTTTTTTAGTCTATTTTACTTGTTGTGGATAAAAAATATGAGAGGTAATATGACCCAAAATAGATAAAAAGCTAAAAACTGAGCTTCCCAAAAGACCCCTGTAAGTATCTGTAAAATATATATTGAGATGATTATTTAATTTTATAAATATCACTTTACTAATTTACTATTTCATTATATTTCATCTCATTATAATGATTTTTTTTTTTTTTTTGAACTGTCCCATTATAATGATATGATCTCCACTTATTTGCCAATTTGACCCCTTCATATAGTGGAGTGCTTTGAAAATATAATTAAAAGTTATTTTTTAATTTTTTTTATAAAAGAGAGAAATGAATTAAAAGTTGAAGTAACTTTTAATACAATTCCCAAAATGAGCCGATATAATCTTTGAAAGCTTTTCACTTCAGTTGCAACTTGCAAGTCCACCGTCGCAATTACAGGACTTTTCTCCTGTAGACCAAGAACCTCGTTAACATCAAAGGCCACCCGGCTTCATTTGAAAATTAAATATTTTAATTAAAAAATTATTAAAATAATTTATCCTTAAATGAGGCCTGAGACCTATTTTGAAAATTGATTTTTATTTTATTTTATTGGCCTATTATTAAAAAACATGTAAACAAATAGAAATGTGACGTAACTTAAATAAATTTTTTATTATTTTTTTATTTTTTTATTTTTTTTTTTTGCAAAAGAGATTTGAGAGCTCGTTTGGAAAGTTGGCTACCTAATTAGTTGACTTATTTATTTATTTTTTGATTATTTTAACTTGACTAAAAATATTATTATGTTTAGAAAGATACATTGTTTTCGGTTTTAGTTTTTTGAAAATTAAATTTTTTGATTTTCGTGTTTTTTTGTAGTGAATATTTTTAAAATTTTAAACAATTTTTTTACTTTTTTAGATATACCTTACTTAGATGTATCTAAATAGTAAAATATTTTAAAAAATTAAAAAAATATGAAAATGTACTGAATTTTTATTTAAAAAAATTTGTATTTTTGGTATTTAGTGAATTTTTTTTAAAAAAAAATTTTATAAATATTATACTTTTTAAGTATATTACATTAGGTGTATCTAAAAATTAAAAAAAAAATTACTTAAAATATTAAAAAAAATCATTGAAAACAAAAAATACAGAAAATAAAAAAGTAGAATTTTCTAAAAAGCGTTTTCTGGAAACCAAGACCAAACAAGTTGAATGTTGTTTTTGTAATTGATTTGATGGTTATGACATAAAAAGTGAAACGATTATGGTTTTATTGGACCATTTTAATATCTTTTATTTATTTATTTATTTATTTATTTATTTATTTATATTTTTTTTGGTGACCTTTTGTCTTGTTCATGAATATTTTTGATGACCTTTTGTCTTATTCATGAATGGAGATTAATTGGAAGGTCATAGGTTGGTAGTGAGTTAATATTTGGAGGTTTTAGGACTCTCCCTTTTTTCTACTTTAATGGTCATTATTTTTTTGGTGTAATTTGTAAGGTCTTAGTGGTCTGGCCTGAACTATATGACAAGTGGTCTAGTTGTTGTATCCTGAAGGGGATAAGTCACAATTTAGTGACTGCTGCATCGGTATTTGGGTTCTTCCTACCGCAGTGGGCTTGATTTCCTTAAAGAAAACGAGATATCCGTGCTTTAACATGATCTATTTGTATCTCATTTTCATTGCATTATTTATCAATAAAATATAATTCTTCTGGTATTTTCACCAACAATTTTAAGGAGATCAATATGGAATAAGTACTAGAAAAAACCAATCATGGAATTGAAGATCTCAACAAGCCTTTCAAGTTTAAGGGAGTTCATTTTAAAAGGTGAAAAGGAAAAGTTATTTTTTACCTCAGCATTTTGAAAGTTGCTTATGTTCTTATTGAGAAGAACCCAAACAAAATCTCAACCGAGGAAATGAATGATGAAGACTACGAGGCACGTGAAGCAAAAGTGGCTTCATACAATACAAATGAGTATAAATGTCATTTTTATCTCTTAAATTGCCTTACTGATCAATTTTATGATTACTATAACACCACTTACACTTTTGCAAAGAAAATTTTGAAAGCTTTACAGACTAAGTATGATATTGAAGAGGCAAGAGCAAAAAAATATGCAGCTAGCCCATTTTTTTGCTTCCAAGTGGTGGATGAAAAATCTGTTGTGGAGCAAGCATAAGATTTCCAAATGATAGTTGCAGAAGTAAGATCTTAAAGCATCAAGATTGGTGACGACTTCGTAGTTGTAGGACTTGTTAACAAGTTACCGCCATCTTGGAGAGAATTCCAAAAGAGTATGTGCCACAAAAAAAAGAAAACATCCTTAGAGGCATTGATCACTCACATTCGAGTCGAAGAGGAGGCTAGAAGCCAAGATGCATTAATAACATAAGAGGGTAATGACAATTCTACTACAAAGGTAAACTTTATTTCAACAAATATTAACTTATCCAAAGGTCAAAATTCCAAGAATGCTTATTTGAAGCCTTATAAAAAGAATATGAAGAATTATAGTAAATCTCACAATAAATGTATTAATCCAAATAAGAACCAAGGTCCACCACCTCTACAAAATTTTGCATGCTTTGTCTATGGCAAAAGTGGGCATATTGCTCGAACTTGTAAATTCCGAAAATGTGCACTTGCCCCAAAGGCTAACATTATCGAGGAGCCATTTGTGGCAATGATTACAGACATTTGCATAGTTAAGTATGTAGACAGTTGGTGGGACAGATTCTGGTGCTAATAGACATGTTTGTTATAATAAAGCTTGGTTCAAGGTGTATACTCCCTTTGATAATGAGAAAACAATTATGCTTGGTGACTCTAGTCAAACTAAGATATTTAGGAGTGGTGAGGTTGACCTTAAGTTCACCTCTGGACTTGTGCTTACTTTAAAAGATGTGCTTTATACACCGTCCATAAAGAAGAATTTGATGTCAAGTTATTTGTTGAATAAGGCTGGCTTTAAGTAAACTATAGAATCTGATCAATATGCGATTACCGAGAAGGGTATTTTTATAGGTAAGAGTTATGCTTGTGATGGGTTGTTCAAACTGAATGTTGAGATTAATAAACCATCTACCAATTTGGTTCATATGTTGTCTTCTATTAATTTTTGGCATGCTCACTTGTGTCATATTAACAGTAAATATGTGGGAATCATGAGTAGTTTATGATTAATTCCTAAAGTGACAAAAAATTTTGAGAAATGTGAAGTTTGTAGTAAAGTAGAAATTACCAAGAGACCTTATAAAAGTGTTGAGAAAAATACCGAATTGCTAGAATTATTTCATACTAATTTATGTAAGTTTGAAGGAATTGTAACTCGTAGTAGTAATCAATATTTTATCACTTTTATTGATGATTTTTCAAAATATACAAACGTATATTTATTAAAAAATAAAAGTGTACTTTTGAGAAATTTAAAAAATTCCTTCTTGAAGTGTAAAATCAATTTGGTAAAAAGATTAATAGAATTAGAAGTAATAGAGGCCAGGAGTATGAATCTCTTGAATTCAACTCTTTTGTTCAGTCATTGAAAATTATTCATGAAACTACTCTACCATATTCACTTTCATCTAATCGTGTAGTTGAAAGAAAAAATAGAACGTTAATTGACTTGACGAATGCTATGCTTATTGATTTAGGTGCTCCCTCAAATCTTTGGGGCAAAGCTATTTTGACAGCTTGCTATGTGATAAATAGAGTGCCACACAAAAAGACTAAAATTATACCTTATGAATTGTGGTGGGAGTATAAACCAAATCTAAGTTATTTGAGGATTTTGGGTTGTTTAGATTTTGTGAGGTTTGCAGATCCTAAACGACCTAAATTGGGTGAACGAACTACTACTTGTACTTTTCTTGGGTATGTGTTGCATAGTACAGCTTATAGATTTTTTGATATGAAAAATAATATTATTTTTGAACCACTATTTTTTATGAAAATAAATTTCCTTTCAATCTAGAAATAGTGGAGGTCAAATAATTTTCAAAAATATTTTATCCATGTCTAGTTCTTCTACTCCATCTCAAGTTTTTTAAAAATAAGAAAATTCTCAAATCCAACCAAGGAGAAGTAAACGAGTTAGAGTTGAAAAAGATTTTGGCCTTAACTATTATCTTTACAATGCGGAAGAAATTCCTCTTACGGTGCAAGAAGCTTTATCATCACCTGATGTTATTTTCTAGAGAGAGGCTATAAATGATGAGATAGATTCACTACTTTCAAATAAAATATAGAAGCTAGTGGATTTACTTCCAAGTTGTAAAAATATTAGGTGTAAATGGATCCTTCATAAAAAAATTTAAATCGAATGGAACTATAGATAAATGTAAAGTGAGACTTGTCACTAAAGGTTTTAAGCAACAAGTTGATCTTGATTTCCTGGATATTTTTTCTCTAGTTACTAGAGTTACATCCATTAGACTGTTGATAGTAGTGGCTGCAATTCATGATTTAAAAATTCTTCAAATGGATGTGAAAACAACATTTTTAAATGAAGATCTAGATAAGGAGATTTACATGGACCAATCCGAGGGTTTTGTGGAGCCTGACCAAGAAAGCAAGGTGTATAAGTTCATTAAATCCCTTTATGATTTAAAACAAGCTCCTAAATAGTGACATGAGAAATTTGATTCATGTATGGTTGAGAATGACTATAAGACTAATAAATGTGATAAGTACGTATATTATAAAACTTGTAAGAATGCACATGTGATTATTAGCCTATACGTGGATGATCTACTTGTGAGAACGCACATACGAACGAGATAAATTAAAAAATCAAAAAACTAAGTCATAAACTAATGTTTTCAATGTTTATAAATCAACGTTTCAATATTTATATCAGAACCAACCATTACAATGCCATCCATGGTACACAAATTTTCAAAACTAATTGATTTCAATGTTCTTAAACCCTAAATCTCCAAGGGCAATAATATTTTGAATTTAAAAAATAAGAATAATGGAAAAAAAGAATGAAATAAGCTAATTGATAATGAATTATATCATAAGTGTATCTTAATGGTGAAGATGAATAAAAATATAATGTTCATATGTTAAAACCTTAAACCTTATAAGAATAATGGTGTGTGAAGAGTATTTTGTATTTTTAAATATAAAATTTTTGAATGGGTAAAATACATCTCATGTTGTACTTAATGGTCATTTCATTGGAGGATATTATCGGAATATAAATTTAATCTATTAATAGTATGTACTGAGAATATTAGTGGTGTGTAAATAGAATCACCCTTTCATTTTTAAAATTTAGGGTAAACTACCAATAGATCATAATAATTTGACTTAATTCCCATCAAGTCTTATTAAAAGTAAATCTTAGTACAATCATTGCTAAAAATAATTTTTTGTAACGATTTTTTACATATATCACTAAAAATTGATAATTACTGACTTTTTCTTGTCACGATTTTTATAAATTTTCGTTAATACCATATCTCTATTTTTAAATCTTTATCTTTCTGTTTCAATGTACTTCTTACTCTTAAATCATGCATTGATATTCATGTTTTTAAAATTTTCGATATAATTTAATGATTGAAAATGTACAAATGACACAGATTTTGAGATAAAATTCTTGACATGAGTTTCTTTTTGCCCTTTTGTCATTTTTGTTTCCCTTGGTCTTGAAGATATAAGCTTGATTTTCATTCCTATAATTAGAATGATTTAGACGGTATTTTATTCATGAATTTGGATATAAATTTAAAAAGAGAAAGAAAAGATGTGAGACAAATATAAGTGAAATGAAGGCAGATCCTTTCCAGTCCAAAATTTGGATTGGAGGGCGATGTTTAGGCCTATAAGACCCATCATAGGTTTCGTTTTGATGATTCAAACTGTTCATTTTGTTAAACACTTTGCGCATTTCATTCACACACAAAATTAGGTCGATTCGGTAATCAAAACCTATTTAATTTACAGCATTTCTCACAAAAAAAAAAAAATGAACGATAATTGCGTTTTGAAAAATAAATCATATATTTTTTTGGTGACAAACTAAATAAATTGAACAAGTTATAATTATCATAACGATGTAAATTTTTTTGTGAACGAAATACACGAAGTGTATGACAAAACAAACAGTTCGGATCAGTAAAATGGGACTAGTGTTGGGCTCCACGAGCCTAAATAGTGCCCTCCAGTCTAGATTTTTTATTCGAGAGGATCCTTCTCCAAATGAAATATATGTTAATTTTTTTAATTTTTATTTAAATCCATAATTTAAAGACAACATTAGAGACATAATTTCTGGTTCTTGGCATCAGGATTTCGGGGCCCATTTGACTGCACAACAGTTGCTGCTGTGCACCCTTGAACAGGAGTCCGGATTCTCAGCCGCCCTCTCCAGCAGCCCTTCCTGCAGTGCCCCCAAAACGACGTTGTTTTGGGGCCAAATTTCAATTAAAAAAAAAGAAAAAGAAAGACAGCAATAACAAAGGAGAAGAAGAAAGAAGGGAAAAAAAGAAAGGCAGAGAAAAAGAGGAGGAGGAGGAGGAGGAGGAGGAGGAGAAAGAAGAAGAAGAGTGAACAGAATTCAGAGACCAAAATAAAAAACATTAACTACAAATTTTCCATTTCATTTGTCTTGGTTTTCTTCACATCCAAACACAGTGAACAGAAATTTCAAAGAAGAGAGAGAGAGAGAGAGAGTATGGAACAAACCTGAAGATTTCTGGGTAGTTGCCATTTCAATCTAATAACATAATCTCAATGTATAAAGAGATTTAAGAGCCCATTTCACATACCCACCATGGTTTTTGCCGGAAACCCAGATGATCATGAACAAACTTCTCGACCCAAATCCCATCACATGAATCTTAGCTTCAGATTCATGGACATATCTTGGTTCAAATTCAACAAAAAAATTCCCAAAAACGTGAAGCGAATGAGTGAATCAGAGAGGGATTGAATCGGAGGAGGAGAAAGAGGAGACACTGAATGCGTTTCGTATAATTTCATTATCGGAGGGGTTCAATTTGTCGCCGTTGTTCAAGGAGAGGAAAAAGGAGAAGAAGATGAGGTTTGCGACGGCGAGCAAAGTGATAGAGAGGATGGAGTAGATGGGGAAGGTGGCGGAGTTCAGCGTGAGAAAGAGCTTCAGCCTCCTCCTCTCCTCTCCTTCTACCCCTTCTCTTTCCCCTTCTCGATCCTCCCTTCTTTCTTCTTCTCCTTTGCTCCTGCTCTGTCTTTTTTTTTTTTTTTAATTGAAATTTGGCCCCAAAACGACGTCGTTTTGGGGCATCGCAGGAAGGGCCACTGGAGAGGGCAGCTGAGTATCCAAGCTCCCTTGCACAGTAGCCATCCCAAATCCCTGTGAATGATTTGAATTATCAAAATGAACCTCAAAATAGACTCATTTAACTGTTCAACAATGACTATTATACACCCCCTCACAACAGCCACCCAAATCCTTGGCATCATCAGTCTTAAAGATGTAATGTTGATTTTCATTTCTACAGTTTGAAAGTCCTCTATTAAGGAACCTTCGTAAAAGACCCTCAAGGGTAAGAATCTCCACCAGGAGGTAAAATTCTAGAGCTTCGTTTTTAGAGGTTGTAATTGGTCTAGTGAGATGGATCTCATAAATATCATATTTATTTTGAAGAATTATTAATTTTATGAAACCCCTCCAAAGTTGAGATTAGCAATCTCATAGCAGAGTTGGTATTAAAATCTAATCTTATAAAATTGGATGTGAAAAGATCATTTTATTCTTTACTTTACAAAACAACAAAGTCATTTTTTATATGATAATGATTTTTATGTAATTTCTATATAGTGTCTGAATAAACACAATTTATTTTATATCTCAAACTTTATACCATCACACTAATAATCTTTTCACTCTAATTCTCTCAATCAAACAAACAAATGGGATCTAAAAGCTCAAAAACCAAAATCCTATTTTCCAGATGGCCCCAAAGAGTTCAAATATTATTAAAAGCCCTTATAAAATCTACCAAGATGCTTCAAATAAGAAAATAATAATGGGAATAAACCACGTGACAAAGTGGAGCGTCTCAATAGTACAAATACCTTAGGTAGAACTAGTTATCACACCACCACCCTGGCTAATTCTATTCATACATCATATTTTATTTCAGTCCATATTATTTCAATCAACATTTATTTTTACTTTAATATTTCATTAGAAATTAAAAAATATATATGTATTAATTATAGGAGAACAAAATAGTTTCGAAGGCAAATTATAAATTTTAAAATTTAACCACAGTTAACGAATAGAGCGATGCGATTTTAGCGGATCGAGCAGTATTTTAGTATTATTTTGCTCAATGTAATTTTAATTAGTCCGATTTTAACTCTCAATTTTAGATATTTTGTCAATTTGATCTAATTGATAACGTCGATTAGGGTATTTGAAGAAAAATAATCATTGAATTGGTTGAGCTTAACTCACTGAGTTTAACAAGTTTACAATTTTACCTATAAAAGCATAACACATATAATGTATGTGTGTATTTTTTATCAAAAATACTGAAAATTGTAATCAATTGAACCAAACTGAGACAACATCATTAATTCCAGATTAAAATCGAGCAATTCAAAATTATAAAAATGAAAATGATGCACGGACAAAAATATAGAGAGTATCAGTATAATTTACTCTAAAAATTATAGGAAAAAAATTAAAAATCAAACTAAACAGGGTGATGATTTCCCATTTGGAGGACTTACGTATAAGTCCTAATAAGTAAACTTATTATCCAAGTCCTATGAGAATTGATGGCATTTTTCATCAAACACTATTAAAAAAAAGTCACTAATTGTTAATTTTCAACGACAATTTGAAAATTGTCATTAATTATAAGTTTTAGTGACAATTTAAAAAAAGTTATAAAAAATGTCACTAATTTTCAACTTTCAACGACAGTTTAAAAAATTCATCACAGAAAAATATCATTAATTGTAAGTCTTAGCGATAATTTATAAAAACCGTAATAAATAAATAAATAAATCAATAATTGTTAATTTTTAGAGGCATATGTAAAAAATTGTCACAAAAAATTAATTTTAGCAACGATTTTATTAGATTTTATTTTTAATAAGACTTGATAAGAATTAAATTCAATTATTATGACTTATTAGTAGTTTATCATTCTCGTTTTCAAAGACAATTTGTGTTTCACCCGTGCTATGCACGGGTTGTGTTTACAATTATTTGTATATATGTGAATTGTGATTTTTAAATATCTTTTTTTTTTCTTTTTCTTTTGTTGCACACAAAAAAAGAAATATAACAAATGCAACATATCTTCAATCAATTATTTTATGTTTGCTTTTATTCAAAATTTAAAAATAATGTATGGGCAAAATTTGTAACTAAATTAAGGAAAAATTTATTCCTAAAAACATTTTTGTACTTTTATATAAATACTTAAAAAAATAAACCTTAAAAAGGTAGCCAATATAATATTATACATTAAGTAAAAAAATGTGATTAGCAGTTATGCTTACATAAATTTATTATAATTTTAATTTCAAATTAAAAAAAATTATTTTAAAAGCATTTTGTGTAGCTAGTACCAAATAGAATTTTCTTAACAAAAAGAAAAGTTATAAAATTTTGTTGTAAATTTTTAAATGTCTATTGTAAAACATTCTATTCTACTTGCTTGTTTGTTTAGTTACTTGCTTTGGGAGTTTTGATCTTTGATCTTTGCTCCACATTCATCATATTGTTTTATTTATTTTTCTTCTTCTTACTTGATTTTCGCATAATACTTCTTTCATAGTGCATCTCTGAGTGTATTAGTAAAAATATCATACACTTAAAATGTACAAAATTAATATATATATATATATATATAAAGTAAGTAATTGTCCAAAACTAAAACTACTTTAAGAAAAAAATTTAAAAAAAAATGAAATTGTTTGAAATAGAAAATGATTTACTTATTTATTTATTAATTTTTAAAAATAAACTTTTAAAGAAAACAAAGAAAACTATATTTTTTTAAAAAAAAAGTACAGAAACCAAACATAAAATATAATACAAAAAATCAATGAATTATAGGATTTTCAAGAAGTGAGACTCACAAATAAATTTTGTAAAATCTTGTCTATTCATATACTTTTTGTATATATTTTTTGTATTTTTAATCCCGAGAATAACATTTAAATAGTATACACTTCTTGTATTAGGTCCATCTAATAGCTTTAGCAAACACATATATAATAAATTTCATAACACAAAATACAAACAATTGTGAGACAAAGTACCTAAAAAAAATAAAAGCAACATTCAATGATGATGTAGAAGCACACTTGACATTTTAATTGGAGATATAACCAGATAAATCACCACAGAAAAGGAAGACAATTTTTATTTTTCATCACAACAATTATATATCTCAATATATAATTTTAATGTCGCTCACTCTTCCACACATTTAATTCTCTATCAATATTCAAATGAATGCATGAACCAAAAAAATGAAACATTTGAGAAGACCAGTGATGTGGCTTGACACCTTTCAATTGCTAAATTCTATTAATTAATAGTTATTAGGCTTCAATGGTCGGTTGAGTTCTTTGATTTCATCTATATTCACTTGATAATTTAATAGTAGACACGTGTTAAACTTTTACACAAACACTTGGCACATCTTTTGAGCATTATTAATGAAATGCACGGTGTAATTTTTTTCCTTTTTTTTCGCGATTGCAACCTATTATTTTTTAATAAGAATTTATATTTGTTTTAGATATTTTTTTAATATATAAATTTTTTTTAAAAGATTTTTTATAAAAATAATTTAACAATCTTATCACTAACCATAGCGTATAGAAGAAGTTGAAAAGGATGCGGTAGTAGCTATGGAAGAAGTAAAAAAGGCTAGAAAAATTTAGCCAAAACCCTTTTATTGAACTCTTATTTAGTTAAAAGGATAAGACAGTTTATTTTGCTTCATAAACCGCCTAAAGAAAAAATACATAATTGAGTAAGGACAAAATAAAAAATATATTTTTTTCTTAGACAATATTGTCAAGGTAACATGTTATGTTACTGTGAACCAGAGCAGCATATTATTGTCAGACAAAGTAACATGTTACTGTAAGACAAAATAACATGTTACTGTCAAATAGAATAAGTGTCAAACAAAGTAACATGTTACTGTTTACATCAATTTCAAAGGTAATAATATTTTTTTTTTTAAAGAATTTTATAGTCAACATGGATCTTATTTGATAGATCTTGATAAGTGAATTCTAAAAATACTAATTTTATTACAAACTGACATCAACATCCACTACTAGAAAATGGGGCATTTGCCACGGAACTATTTGCGACGGTTAAAGTGCCGTCGCAAAAAACATGTTTTTGCGACGGTATTTAATGACGTCGCGAAATTATTTTTGTTGCGACGGAAAAACTAGGCCCGTGGCAAAAAGTAAGGTTATTTGCGACGGCACGTTGAACGTTGCAAAATTTTTCTAGTTTTTTTTTTTTTTTTTTTTGCAACGCTCTTTTGGCAATCCGTCGCAATTTTCTTTTTTTTTTTCTCATTCACTCGCGACGGGCCTTAATATCGTCGCAAATAGTATTCCTAAATTGGCGCCAAAATTCTCTCCCACTCCCTCTTTCCCGAAATCCCCAAATTATCTGTAATCTGTTGGAATCAAAAAAAAATAAAAAACCCTTCCTCTATCTCACTGTTCTCTCCCTTCGATACTCTACCCTAATCTCACCTAATCTCACTGCTCTCTCCCTCCCTCCCTCTTACCCTCCCTCTTACCCAGTCGTTACTCTATCTCTCTTGCAGCGGCAACAGCTTCGTCTAGGTAACCCTCTTCTTTTCTCTCGCTCTTGCTCACGCAGACCTTCCCTCTCACCCGATGCTCGTTACATCATCTTGGCAAAGCAACAACAGCCACTTACTCTAGTTCTTCCTCCGGCATCCAGGTATAGCCTTTATTTTCTTTCCTCTTCTCTCCTCTGGCCTTCTATCATCTGTTTCTCCCTGCTCATCAATTCATTGAAACTCTTTTCATTAAGAATAGAATAGTTCAAATGTGTGTGTGTTTGATTTGTGTGAAAATTGATTTTTTGTTGGTGTGTGTTTGATTTGTGCGAATATTGATTTTGTGTTGGTGTGTGTTTGATTTCGGCTCTGCATTGTGATAAGCCATAGACTTGGTTTTTGGCTTTGCCATAGGAAGTGTTAATATATGCTCGTGATCAATTAATTTTGTGTGTTCATTCACTACTGAACCTCCTCCACCGTAATTGTCTATACTTGGAAGATTGATTTTAGGCACAAACTTTATCCCTTTTTTACGTTGTTGTAATTTCTTTAATGGAAATGGATAGTATTAATTCAAGACAATGAAAATCTTGAAATCAATCTTTAAAAACGCTAAAGAGATAAAATCAATAAAACAAGGCAAAAAAATTTTTATGCTTGACTCATCTGGATGCTTGAAAATGATAGCAATAAAATCGAGATGGAACAAAACTAGTATGAAAAGCGACCATTTGGGACGGACCAGAGTAGAATTTTAGGGCAAAGGTAGGAGTTGAGTGAAGTTGTGCTTGGAGTTCTTTGTGATCAGTTTGAAGAGAACAACATGCATTGATGAATATTTACAGAGAACAAACAAATTGAAAGAAAATCAAACTGATATATCATATGGAAAGACCAATGTCATGAGTTTGATGAGAAGTGGCACTGCCTAGGCCTGTCTTGTATATTAGTCTGTCTCCATATATTGGACCTGGACCTCTATTTGATATATTGGACCTGGACCTCTATGAAACCAAAGATCAAAGCATAATCTAGTCCTACCATTGCCAGTTGACACATTTAATAATCAGAGACCTGGTTTTCTCTCTTAGAATTAGAAGCTTTTCCAAGATTCAAGAGTTCATGTACAATTTTGGGCACCTTTGGCAAACCCAAAATTTTCTCCTTTCAAATGAATAGCCAGTTGAAATAAGTTGTAGATGTCATTTGCCATCGTAGCTTTGTTCCAATTCTCCACATTTTTTAATTCCCAACCCACCTTCTTGTTTTGTACAATGAGACATCGTTCCATGGTGCTTTTGTTCCTTTGTTTGTCCGGTCAACTCAAGGTTTTAAATGTGGATGGCTACCATAAGGGTAATGGTGGCTGATGTGGTTGCTATAGCATAGCAGGAAAACAATCAGGAGCATCCCAATCTTTGACAAGGCCTAAGGTGAAATTTTTATGTGAGACCATTTTCTATATCCCAATAATATGTTTATTATTATTATTTTAAAACATATTTAATGTAAAATTTATTTTGTTCTTCTATTCTTGTAATTAGAATTGAGGATTATTCCCAACCTTTATTATTAGGAGTCTTTTTGGAGAAGGATGTTTTGTTTTTATCAGGATTTTTGGACAATGAGAGTTTTTTAAGCATTTATTATTGGTCTAGGAAGTTTTTTTAAGCTTTACTATAGAAAGCCTTTGAACAATGAGAATTATTATCGGACTTTACTATTTGGGGTCTTCGGACGATGAGAGTTTTTAAGGAAAGTTTCTTTAAGCTTTAGTATTGAGTGTCTTTGGTCAAGAATAGTTTTTTTATGATTTAATATTGAGGGCCTTTGGAAAGAATGATGTTTACCAGACTTTACTATTAGGGGCCTTTGGGCAAGCTCAAATTTTTTTTTTTTCCCTTGGCCTTTGAGTAAGGTTTTTTTTTTTTTGTTCTTTTTGACAAATATTTTCTATTAGAATTTTTTTTGGGGAGCATTTAGCAAGTAACTTGAAAATTTTGGTGCCTTTTTAAAATTAAGGCCTTTGGCAACTATCTCAACCGCTTTACAAATGGGCCAGCCCTGGTGAAAACTGGAATTGTGAATTTCCTAATTCTTCTCACAACTTCAGAAAAATATAGTGATAGGCATTTTTCATTCAACAAGTTAATGTGTTAACTGTTAAATGGGTACAAAATGTGTGAAACTTGTCTTTTGGTGTTGAAATGGATACAGCTGGCCAAAACAAACAAGAGAGGTGAAGGCAGTGCACAAAAACCCCTATTTTGTTTTAAATTCCTTAGGCTTTAGCCTTGTTCTGGCACATGCTTTAAGCTTTGGTTAAGACTATAAGGGTTAATTCTTGAGCAACCCACTGGATTTTGTCCTTTAATTTAACGGATTGTGTCATATTGGTCTAATAAATAATGGCCGTTAGGTTTAGTGAACGGAAATTCAAATGATGTGTCAATTTGGTCCCTGTAGTTTACACAATGTGTCAATTTGGTCTCTATTGTTTTAATTTGCTCGATTTTGACAGGGACCAAATTGACACATTGTGTAAACTACAGGGACCCAATTGACATATCGTTTGAGTTCCCGTCCACCAAACCTAATGGCCGTTATTTATTGGACCAATATGACACAATCCGTTAAATTAAGGGGCAAAATCGAGCAAATTAAAATCACAGAGAACAAATTGACACATCGTGTATACTATAGGGATTATTTGCATAATTTACCCCAAAATTATGTTTAATGGAGCTCAATTTTTGTGAAAAGCATGCAAATTCAAGTGAAACCCAGTATTTCATATGATGCAGTATAACTTTATTTTATGAACGCAAGATCCATGGAGTGATACTATTCGTTTGGCTATTGTCTTGGAGGCCATGGGTATTGGAGGGAAGTCTGGCATATTTCAGGTCTGGGTCATGAATTTCCAATATATACATATATGTTTTACTTCTTTCATTTTCCTTTTCCTTTTCCTTCTCTCTCTCTCTCTCTATATATATATATATATATGCCCATGTAAATAAGATTGCTTGTGATTAATCTGAACTTTCGTCAGTTGGCCTTGGATGGCCTCTAATGTTTTTACTTAGTTGATAATAGATCATTTGATCTGGAAGCATTAGTTGCCTCTATTTGTTGGCTAATTGCTAAGCTACAAATCTAGGAAACGTACTAGTTGATAATAGATCATTTGATCTGGAAGCATAAGTTGCCTCTCTATTTGTTGGCTAATTGCTAAGCTACAATCTAGGAAACGTACAAGACCCTGATTGACTTATCTATACTAATATGTCCCTCGGTTATTCATTTAGTTTATATTTAAATTGGATAGTCCCTTTTTCTTAATGTAAGTGGCATGCACCAAGCGTGTGAGTGTTTAGTGGAAGTGTCTATATCTTGTAAGTTGTAACTAACTATGATCATTTGTGACTAAATATTTTCGGGATTGCTTCAAGAGCTTCTCGTTCTAGAGTTTCCCTCTCGACAATTCTCTCTCTTTGATTCTTGATTCCATCATTTTTCTTTTCATTGAGAACCCGCTGTAGACAAAATGATAAGCAATGCTTTCTTTATGTATTATTTACGGCTTGTGATCCCATTATTTGTTGAGCAAAGTTGTTTTTTTTTTTTTTTGGTTTTTTTTTTCTCCCCCTTTTCCCTTACTTTTCATTCTTCATTTTGACAGGCTGGTCCTCATCCATGGGCTATTGAGAACTTTGCCATGGTGGCAAAGCATCCATCTGCCCAAATCATTGCACAGGTCTGTAAAGTCCTACTTTTTTCATCAGATCATATTATCATAGAAATATCGGAGTTATTTTTGTCCCTTTTCTTTCCCTAGTGGATATCTTTCTTTTAGTTCTATACCAGAACATACGTTTCAAGTGAATTTTGGTGCCGCAGGATCTTTTCACTTTTGGAGCTATAAAATCTGCAATGGATTTTCAAGTGTACAAAGAGGTTGCAGGTCTTTCAGGGCTTGACTTTGCATACTTAGATAACACTGCTGTATATCACACGAAGGTTATCATCTCTATTCATTTGAATTTAAATACTATTAAATCCTTCCTATATTCTGGCAGTGGGTGTTGTAAACATACTATACTCGGTCAAATTACCAACACATTTTGCTGAGTCAGAAATCACAAAGATTGTGCTTCCCCTTTAACTACTTTGATCTGAAGTACAAATCGTAGTCATCAAAGTTGTGCCCAGTTGTGAATCTCATAATTTGACTTTACATGGGATTTTATGTTTGTTTCTTTGACCTGTAAATGATATAGGTGTTAGACATATGTTGGAATGTTCAGGTGTTTTTGTAGATGGCACTTCTATGAACAAAGTGGTATCTTGCATTCCACATTTTGGTAAATCAAGAGTAACACAAAGATGCCGCAATGTCTTGATGTGTCTTTGCTTGAGGTGGCATTTTTGGTGGATGTGCATGGGGCGGTAGATACCTAAAATTCTGCTTTGGATTGATGCGTTGGCGGGACAATTGTTCCACCTTATGAGTCTACTTGCATCATGCCGTGTTTGTTAAGCTATATTTTGAATGACTTAAAAAGTAAAACACCTATATAGGATTTATAAGAACATCAATCAACATATACAATTTAAAGTTGTCTCGGTTGATGGTAACATTGTGGCATCTGGGTGGATCAATGTTATTAAAGGCACGACTAGGCCCTGTGCTCGATCAATGCGCTTGAACATCTCGGTAGGGCAATGTAAAACAGGCCTCACAAAGGTGAAGAAGCGTCGCTTTGGGCTTAGGCTCAAAGTCACACAACTTGTGCGCTTCTTTTAAAATGTTTGTTTATTGTTTATTACAATTACTACCCTTAATTCAGATTTATCTCATTGCCTTTTTGTTTACATGTGCTACAAGGATTAAACCCTTAAACATACATTGCCACCCAACACTTTTTGAGCCTTAAATTATACAAAGACATTGGTTGGATAGAGTTTTCTCTTTGACCAGACTAACAATTGTCTCTATTCTTCTTCTTCATCTCCTCAATTTCCTTCTCTTTGTTTATCTTGGAAGACACTTCTATTTTGTCGCTATTTTCAAATGTTTATGATTTATGAGTTAGATGATTGTGTTTATATGCAACCTTGAATTATTTGCGTATGATAAAATATCGTTATTTGTTGATATTTATGTTTTAAAACATTTAATATTACATTTTATTTGTGTTAAACCTTGAATTATTTTCTTATATTAAATTATCTATTTTTTATCGTCAACATGAGGCTCACTTCAATGAAGCCCACGCCGCCTTGAGCCTTGCGCCTAGGCCATAGGAAACCTTGGCGCTTAAGTGTGCCTTGGGGTGGATGACATGGGTTACGCCCTTGTGATGGAGAGGAGAATGTACACATGTAGTGCTTGGAATGCAGAGGAGGAAAAAAGAAACCTAATTTTAAAGCAAAATTGTTTGTGTACTTGTTATTGTTAATTTTTTCCCTCTTTAATTTGACCTAGAAAACAATCGAATGCTCACTAATCAAAAAATACAAATACAAAAATAAAATAAAAATTCAAAAATCTAAGGAACCTCTTTTGAAAAGTTGGACAACTTGTAGAATGACTTGAAGTGATTAATAAGTCTAAAGTGTTGCGACATAAAATATCTTTAGGCAAGGTAATTTTAGTTGTCTTATGTAATTTACTCAATATATGAAACTCTTTCTACATGCAGAATGATAAATTGCGACTTTTGAAACCGGGTTCACTTCAAAGATCTTGGAGATAATATGCTTGCATTTACGCTTCATCTTTGCTTCCTCTCATATTCCTAATGGCAAGGAAATGGATGCATTTCAAAAGACCGGCCAGACAACGCTATATTTTTTGACATTTTGGTACCCTTTTGAACATTGAAACTTGATTATTCTTCTTGACTCGACCTTTTGTTTTCTTCTTCACCACTATTTTCATTCTGTTTGGAAATTTTCGCCTTGAAATCAAGTTTGTATTGATGTCATTTTCTATTGCTTGTGTAATGCCAATTATCGGGGGCGTACATGATTGTTTACCGTCAACGTTATGCCAAGATATGCTTTATAATTCAACGATAGTGCAATCACTTTTGATATGGATGACATCACGCTAATGGGTGGTTATTCAAATTTGCGATATCATTGGCCTTGTCATGTTTGAGTGTTATCCTTATGTGGATATGTTCATTAAGTTTCTCCACTCTTGTTGCCCTTATTTTACCACACATATCGTCATCACCAATGGCCCTTGTTTCAAGTACATGGTTGGCGGTTGGTCTATTCTTGCTCTGCTCTCCTTGGGGCATTGATTGGCCAACACTTTGGCTATCTCATTTTCCAAAGATATTTATTGGATGTATCTTAGGAAGAAGGACTCTGTCTCTTCGTTGTTCAAGCCGATTTGGCAAGTTGAATGAAGATGGCTCTTTAAAGCTGGTTTGGTGCAATGGCTTGTTCTATCTTGATAGTGGGAAATTATTATAAGATTGGCTCTTCCTATTTACCTCTTGTTTGGCTAGTCTCACTGCATTTGCATGTAAGTTAAACTTTACAAGCATTATAGCTTTGGGTAGTGAAAATAAGACCATGGTTGTCTGGCTACTACATAATATGATGTGTTGCATGATTTCATATGAAAGAGGACTTGTGATACAAGTATGGTCACATGAAGTCAATCAAAAACGAAAAAAAAACAAAAACAAAAAGGTCATATGAGCAGTGTCGGGCATGTCAGATCTGGACATGTCCAACGCCTTTAAGAGGCTAATTAAACTTTTCTTGTAAAGGTAGCTCTTTTATTCACAAGTTGGGTTTCAATATTTTGTTCTTTGCTTTTGACTAATTCTATATTCTGGAATATCTAGATGGTTTGCTTGAAGCAACCTTATCTGACCGATTGCGAAGCCACTCAAGACTCGACTCGATGGGCCTATCTTTACCCTTTTTAATTTCTGCTGGCATGTTTATTCGGATGGCAGGCTTAATAATTGGCAGTGCAGTTCGGCTTGACAGGTAAAAATGGTGCCATTTTGTGAAACCACAAATACTCTTACTAAAATTGGGTCACTGTGTTTCAATTTATATTTTTTATTCTATTATTTGTTCATGTTCTTGTCAATTTAGCCTCACAGTAATATTGTGTTGATGTAGAACTAGGTACAAAAGAAAAAAGAAAATGCCTTAAACATCAAGGTGCATTGTTTGCTCTTCTTTCGTTAATTATGACATATTCAATCATACTCAAGTCAACAATTTGGTATATGGAACGAATTACCACTTAAATTTGATTGGGATTCATGATGTTTTGTTTGGTGTATCAGTTTTTGCAAAAGAGTAGGTTCGCAATGCTTGTGTAAAATGAATAAGATTTATGATTCTTTAGATGTCAATCATAATATAGTGTCCATGCTTTTGAATGCATGATATATCTCGAAGATGTTAAGGGTAAATATCACTCTAATCACTATTATTCAAATTAACTTCATTAACAGTAGTATTTTGCTTTGCTGCATTATTCTACATCTCACTAGAAAGTGTAATATGATGAACAGCACATTTCATGATTACTTTTCATATTTGCTACTAACTCTCATATTTCTTTGCATTAGTCTACATCTCATATTTCTTTATGCATTAGTCTTGTAGATTTTGAGGATTAATTCATACGTGTTGAACCTCTAACATGCATTCAGTGCCTGATAACTGGTGTTCCCAATGAAGTGCATGATTTTTATAAAATATGAATTGAATAGAATTAGGAAATATACGTACATGGGAGCTGTTTTTCTGTGCCCTGCTCCTTATTTTTCTTGGGCCTTTCCTGCTGCATATGGAAATGATTTTCTCAAGACTATGCATGTGCCCATCCTACCAGACTATCTTAGAAATTTGACCTTCTAAATTCATCATCATTGTTTACCATAGTTGGTGCTTCTGTTGACCACATACGTGTAGTCACTCATACACTTGAGAGAGAGAGAGGGAGAGAACAAATAAAAGAAACAATATATATATGTAAGGGGATTCTATATTTAAATGCTGTGGCTCTCCTAGTTCTATCAAGTTCTCCACTTAACTAAGTTTGAACTAGTGGGAGTATAAGAGTGAACGATGCTTCCTTTGTACCTATGTTTGATGAAATTAACAACTAGGATATGATTGCATTATTATAAGCTATGTTTGACCTGATCAAGTATATCGTCTTCGATGTACTTTGAATAACCTTACAAGGAGAATTTTGTTTATTTTTGGTGAACTTGAGGAAAGACTAACTCTTCTTATTATATCATCTGCCTGTCTTTTGATGCTGCACTCAGATTCCTTGCACCTTGGCTTCTATTGTTGATTGTAGTAGATCAACTGGACTACAAAATTGTTTACTCAGCCAATTTAGATATTTCAATTTGTTGTCGTTTAAGAATTGCGTAATCAGAAAATGATGCTTGATGCTTAATTTGTTGGGTAGAGTGTCTAAATATATTGTAATCCCATACGCTTTTATCACATTGATGTGAGATGACTTGGTCTGCTTTGGTGCAGAGCATAATGTTTGGCTAGCAAACAAGCATGTGAAGAAAATGAGAAGTGAGCATAGGTTAGGTTATGAAGCTATAGAAGATGTAGAAATGCTGAAGAGGGTTTGGATGTAGTTTGTTACAGAGGATGACTGCTACCATTAGCAGACCATGACAAAAAATAAAATAAAATAAAAAATAAAGAAGAAGAAGAAGAAATGCTGCGAATTTGCAGTCAATTAATGGACTTTTGTGAGTGAGATAAATTCACTGAGCACCACCTTATTGTTGTCATTGACATTATAATTCTCATTGTAAGTAGAAGAGGAAAAATTATTTGCCCACAATGAAAAACCGTTGTTTAATGAGTTCAGGTCTTGCTTTCTTATTATTCCAAGCTTGGTAAAGCTAGGTATGACTGTGTTACACTTCCATGTCTTTCTCACATGGGTGTAGGTCCCACACCCATGTGAGAGGTTTGCAGAAAATTGGTTGATTATTTGGGATCCCTAACATAACTCTATTTTAGTTTGAGCTACAACAATGTAGCTTGCAATGATTTCTAACATACTAGGCACACATGACTTGTAGGATAAGACGGAACTCGAAACCGATTCCCGGTTTTTAATCTAGAGCCTAATTTCCGTTAATGAAAACTTGTTACTTAATAATTCTTTTTCAAACCGGTTGACACACTAAAATGCTCAAACGGATTCGGATGTGACGAAACTTGACACGCACAACATACTAGGCACACATGACTTGTAGGATAAAACGGAACTCGAAATCAATTCCCGGTTTTGAATCTAAAGCCTAATTTCCATTAATGAAAACTTGTTACTTAATAACTCTAAACCGGTTGACATACTAAATGCTCAAACGGGTTCGGATGTCAACGAAACTTGACACGCGCAACATACTTGGCACACATGACTTGTAGGAGAAGATGGAACTTGATCAAAACTTCTTTTTTACAAACTCTTTTTGTGTTTATTCGATTATTGTTATAGATTATAGCTCATTGTGTACAATCATTGCCTATTTTTAATAGTATTATCATCATTGTAGGATGTAATTAAAGTTTCTTTGGAGAGTTCTGTAATATCAGGAGTCCAATTGGCGGAGGGACTTCTTATTAGTGTTGATCCGTTGTGTGAAATTGATGGAGTTCCAATTGGATCTGGATTTTGCAAAGTTTTTGTTTTAAAAGCGAACAAGCCGAACACTGTTTTGGAAACAACTTCCCGGTGTCTAAGAACAGTTGGAGAAGCTGTGGGAAGATACATTGTGTGGCGCTCGATTCATGTAAATGTTACAATCTTATTTATTTATTTATTGAAATAAATATCAAATGTTTTACATTTTCTGTAAACTTGAAATTAATTATATTGTAAATGATTTTTTTTTTTTTTTTGATTTTTTTTTTGCAGGTGCAACCCTTTTGAGTACGTGATGATATCTTCGCATATCGATATTAGAGTATACAATCTTATTTATTTATTTATTTTTGTGAAAAAAATATCAAATGTTTTACATTTTCTGTAAGTTTGAAAATAATTATGTTGTAAATGATGATTTTTTTTTCTTTTTGTTTCTTTTTGTAGATGCAAACTTTTTGAGTACGTGATATCTTCGCATATCGATATGGGAGCTTACTATTGATATCAAAACAAGCTACATTATATCTGTTTTTATTTTTTATTTATATTGTCGATACTAAAAATTTGAGTTCTTAAATTTCAAAAATTATTAGTATTGTTAGAAGTTATTTGATATATTTTTGTAAATAATATTTGATTGACAATTGTTACAAGGTACATATATTATTTTTGGTATATATGATTTTTTGAATGTGAATTTGGATGTGGATGTGGATGTGGATGTGGATGTGGATGTGGATGTATTTTTAAAAATATTAATAATTTGTATAGGAAATATTTAATAAAATATGATTTTATAAAAAATAATTTTATTGCGACAATAATAAACCGTCGCTAATGTAATTTTCATTTCCTTATATTTTATTAGCGACGGGTTAACCTGTCGCATATACATAATAGTTCCAATCTTTTGCGACGGTTTCAACTGTCACAAATAAATCTTTTGCGACGGTTTAAATTGTTGCCAATACGGTATTAACTTAATACTACTTTTTCGGCGACGTTTTAGACCGTCGCTAATAATACCTTTTGCGACGGCAAATACCATCGCTAAAAAAGGTTTTTGCAACGGCAATCAACATCGTCACTAAAAATGCCATTTTTTCTCCTTTTTTTGTGTCAGGCGAAACCGTCGCAACAACTATTGATTAGCCGTCGCAACAAGAATGCGACGGTTTGTAACCCTCGCAAATACTTTTTGTCACGCCCCTTTCCGCCACCCCTCATTTTCCGTCGCTGCTCCGTCGCAAAAAGTCTTTTGCGACGATATATGGACCTTTTGCGACGTTTGAGACCGTCGCAAAAATCCAAGTTTTTAGTAGTGATCAAAAGTTATATTATATTAAAATTTAATATTTTGATAATAATTATGTGTTGGACTTTTTAAAGAATTTTAATGCATTAAAGTTTTATTATGAGAGGGTTTTGACCAAATTTTCCAAAAGGCTTGGGGGTTAAAAAAAACTAATAAATACTGAAAGTTTTTTTTTTAATCAAAAAATTAGAAAATTAATATTAAAATATTAAAGTTCTTATAAGACTTGTGCCTTAAAAATCCTATTTTTCTTATATTATATATATTTGATGACTAAAATGTTAGGGGGAGGCGCTGCTGTCACTACTAAAAAAATCACTTTTTGCGACTGCTATAAACCGTCGCAAATAATTAAAAAAAAAAGTCACAAAAGACCTTTTACGACGGCCCATGCGATGGCAAATGGGGGTCGCGAATGTGGGGGTGGCAAATACTTTTTGCGACGGCAAAGCAATGGTCGCAAATTATTTGCGACCGCCTAAACTACTTATGGTGACCACTATTTTTCCGTCGCAAAAAACAAAGAAAAACACTAACATGATTTTTGGCGACCATCTTGTTACCGTCGCAAAAAAAAAAAAAAAAAAAAAAAAAAGAAAAAAGAAAAAGTGTAATGTTAAGCACTCTAAGAGTAGTAATGACAAGAATTTAGACGGGTATAGCATTGTAGTTTAATCAAGCATTCCATTTGAGTCTCAAAATTAGAGTCATATGTGAGTTATTACAACTAAAAATTTGGAAAAAGTTCTTTTATGAAAAAAATACAATCCATTAGAAAACAGCTCTTTGTTGATATTAGGGTGCGTCTTAAAGAGGACACCTAGATTGCCTCCAGTCTCAACCTGAAAGTAAGGCAAGATGTTAAAGCATGCCATTAGATAAAGCATCAATCAATAGCAAAGAAAAAAATTATTAGATTGAATTCAATTAGGTCATTCAATTAACAAAAAGTAAATATCAGCCATATCTCGTCGTTCATATATGTTTTATGGATTCAATGTACTTTATGGCTGGGAATTCTCTCAACAATAGAAAGACAAATTTGAGTCCATTCTGTCCACTACACCAAATTATATAATCCATGTTTCAAAATTGCATATTAAAAATTTATGAGTAAAATTCATACACTGATCTCAAATAGATGTGATCCTATTTATCCTCGCATTATGGATGTACATATTCTACTCTCAGAATCATAGTTTAGGAAATTTCTAAACTGCACTTATAGACAGGAGAATTGCGGTAGCAGGGAAAATTCCTTTGAAGACACCTCAATCCTGAAGGCAGAACACTGAAAGCAGAGGAAGAATGCATATTATTGTAATAGTTTCCTTTAGTTGTCGAACAATCATACGAATCTTTAGTGTTTCTTTAGTTTCCCTAAGAGCATACGTTAACAAAATCCTAGAGTAAAATCACTGACAAATGTTTACATCATAGAGTTGGCTGGCTAGTTTTGATCCCCTCTTCCCCAACCAGATTATGAAGCCGCTTTTCAAGTTGAAGTATATGGGACCAACTCAAAATCAACAGCAATAACTTACAAATGATTTAAACTTTGATAATCTCCGATATTGGACGGAATAGAACCAGAAATATTGTTATTCCTAAGAACCCTGCAGGACATGGTATGTTATTTCGTAAAAGAGCATTGGAGAATAATGAAAATGAAGAAGTAACACAGCAGATTATTGTACTATAACCATTTCACCTTATAAGGTACCCAAAGAGGTCATATCCTTAAGAAACTCCAGCGAAGAGCTACTGTTAGATAAATCACTTATTCTCCTACATTAATACACATTACATTATAAGAAAGAATATTAGCTTTATTGATATGTTAAATATGAACAAAATCTATTGAAATAGTTAACACTCACAGATCTGTCAACAAGGTTAAGTTGGAAAATGTCGATGGGATCGCACTTCCAAATGAGTTTCCCTGAAATCTCCTACAGAAAGTTGAGATGTAGCTGATTTATAGATTATGCAAGAGAGGTTGCTGAATATTGTTGTTAAGTACCATTTTTATTTTTATTTTTAGGTACATAACATAATATGGATGTGCAGATAGGTTAGTCTACACATCTGCCATGGAGCATTGCCCTTAATACCCACAAACATCTGTCGAAACCAACACCGCCCCTACGTCGCGGCCAAAGCTAAGGTTCCAGTGTACTCTGGGCATTAAGAAGTAGGTGTAACCCCAATAATCCGCTATGGGGGAGACTTGAACCCAAGCGTTAAATACCAAATTTTACATCTCGCCATTATGCATTGAAAATGTAATTTAACACAAAGCCATAATTTGAGTGCGAGTATTGACTAAAGAAATACGACATGCATATTGCTTACAAGGTAGTAAGCTTTGACCAATTCCCAATGAAGTCAGGTATGTTGCCATTCGCCAAGATTCTGAAGCCCACAGGATCCCCAAACATTCTTCCTCGGTAAATTTGAAATATTTAAATTGAATGAAAAATTTATCCAATAAGTTTCTTAGAAAAGAAAAAAATATATGTCGAAAGCTCTTACATCGCTTTTCATGTTTTGTAGAGCAAAGAATGATGAAGGTATAGCTCCACTAAGTCCGTAACTATCAATGTAGTCATTAAGGTGGATAATGTTCATCAAAAAGATGATACACTAGTGAATGTAAATTTTGTACAATAAGGATAAATCAAGATTTGGTGTATGACTCACAAGATGGGTTACACATACACAAGACAACCATAATGCTCTCAGGTCTAAGGATTACATGCACAATTGCAACTAATGAGCATCTATTTGACAAGTAAAAATCTACATAGACATTCATAAATGGTTACATTCAATGAACTTGCTCATTAATATATCCCTAATAAATTGTTTGTTCATTAATAGATGAATTTATGCAGTGAATACTCTGGCAAATTGTAGAAGAAAACTTCTGTGTTGGTGTCTTTTTTAAGTTTATTTAATCCCTAGCCCCAACAACAAAAGAATCATGCACATATACTCCTATATGAAAATGCACTACTTCGAGATAGCAACGTATACACCCATCAATCACTCATACATCTATGATTGCAGTCAATAGATTTCTATGTACTAAAGAAAAAGTATCTCTTTACCTTAGTTTTTCAAATTTTTTTTTCAACTAAAAGAGCATCATGCATGGTTATTTGTTAGCAGTTGATACTCCTCCACATGAAAAAAGCAAAAATTACAAAATTCAGGATGCAAACTTTTTTAGTAACAAGCTACTGCAAGGAACATATACAAAACCTAGTCTAAGAAATACTCTCCTTATGCATAGCACAAAAATACTCACAAGAGAACTGAGAATAGTATAACCCAATCAATTAGCCAGCCTCTCAAGTTCCTAGATTAGCCAGCCTCTCAAGTTCTTCTGCACCCAAACTTGCAATTAGTTTTGCAATGTCAGAGAGTTGAATAATAACTACTCATAAGAGAACTGAGAATAGTATAACCCAATCAATTAGACAATCAATGGCTTCATATCTATATTGGAGCTTCAGGGCTAAGGTGAATGGGGATAAGCCCACCTGCACCTTTCAATTCTTTAACCAATGAAAGGTTTGATCTACAAATAGATGATTTACACCAGGATCAATCTGGACATTTGAACAATTGCATGATCAATGCTACCATTAATGAAAGGTTTGATCTACATGAATCATGCTAATACTAGAAGCTTGAGCAATTACCACAATTAGTTCAAACACAGACAAGGTAATAATGAAATTCACTATGCCTTAAGAATGATAAGAATGACACAGGGCTCGAATGTAAGATTATATTCTTGCGACCATATTTATTTATGCATATTTCATTCCTAGTTTGCAAACTGATTAGTGGCAGAGTTAAATATTATGATGATTAAAATTTCAAATCCTAGAACCAGTAGAATAACAGCAAGCTAAGGACTCGCAATCCTTTTCAAATGAAACATATGTTCAAGGTGCCGTAAAAAATTTCTAGTTCTGCTTAACGGCATAATCCCTTCAAAGGCACAAGCATAAACATAAGCACTCTATTATATTCAAGCTAAAAATTATGTCAAACTTATTACAGATAAATATTTTTTGTATTTTTGGTGTTTCGCTACCACATTTCAAACAAATGTTTTTACTAAAGCATATAATCAAACAGTTGATAAGCATAAAAATACGATTCGAAAAACAAAAAGGAACTACTAGTGAATATGTCACAGGTAATCGAAGGTGATTGCAGAGAATATGTCACAGGTAATTGAACATTAGATATAATAGAAACTAAATTCATATTCAAATTCAACGTCATAGGAAGCAATCACTTAGCATCACAGATTGAATTTCACGATTTGACAACTATAAATTCAAATCAAATGAACACATGGATTCAACTTCAAATCTCTCACAAATTTTACAATTAAATTTTCAGATATTACAGATTAATCAACCATTTGTGGTAGAGATAGTCCAACATTACAGATTAATCAACCATTACAAAAAGTAATCGATGAAGATGAAGATTACAGATTAATCAACCATTACAGAGAGTAATTCATGTTCAATTTACATATTACAAATTAAGCGATGAAGATGTGTCATTACAGAGAGTAAGATTCGAGCGATGAAGATGAATCGATGAAGATGTGTCAAACGTTACAGAGAAAGACAAAGAGAAGTGTTTAGGCTTACCGATTATGAATCTCGATTATGAATCAATCGAAATCTTCTTCAACAACATCTTCAAATCTTCAAATATTTGGCTTCAAATCTTCATCAACAGCATCTTCAAATCTTCAAATTTTGAAATCAAATCTTCAAATCTTCATTGTCGAGCGAGAGACAATGAGATTCGAGTGAGAGAGAGTGGAGATTCAAAAGAAAGAGTCTAGCGAGACAGATTTTAAGAGAGTGAGAGCGAAGAAAGAGAGTTCAGATTTGGGAAATTAGGAAAGAGAGAGTCACATTTTACGTTTTTGTTTTTTTGTTTGGGTCAAGTAAAATGAGATTTTAATATAAAAAAATAACTTTTTTGCGACAGTTAACTAATCAGTCGCAAAAAATTAGACGCAAATAGTCATTTTCCTAGTAGTGTGTCCCATGAAGAAAAAGTACAGATTTTAAAAAAAAATACAAAAAAAAAAAAAACTTACAAAATTGTCTCCAGTACTTTTGGACTTGGGTCATTGTGTCAACTAATGAAACTTCAAAGTCCAAAATGAGTGTTCTTAGGATTACTTTTTATCCACGCGGAAAAACCGTTTCACGTGCCACTAAGAAAATGTGCATTAATCTAATTATGACATTAGCCCTGTTTAGAAGGGTTTATTTTTAGCTTATTTTAATTTTTAGTTTAATTTAAATTATTTTGGTGTGTTTGGTTCAATTTAATAATATAGATTATAACTTTTTTTAAATCAAAAATCAACTTTTTCTTTGAGGGGGAGAAGCGTTTCCAAACAGCTTAAGCACGCAATTGCCATTTGAGGGGCAAAATGACTTAAATGTCCCACACAATTTCAAATTATTACAAGTGTGCCATGTATATAAACCAAACACAACTCATTTCTGTCTCTCGCACATCTCTGAGAGGCGATTTCCGACGAACCAAAGCTCTCTCTCTCTTCTCCTAGGGCTCTCTCTCTTTCTCTCGCACGAACCAAAGGCAGTGAAGCCCTAACTCTCTAAAACACTAGCTCTCTTTCTGTCTCTCTCTTCGTGATCTCTAGCGTCGCAAGATAGCCTGACGGTGACAATCGCGAGACAAAACCCTGACTCTCTCTCTCTCTCTTTGCAATCGATAGCGTGACAAACCCTAGCTCTCTCTCTTTCTTCGCGATCAACGACGTGACAAAACCCCAGCTCTCTCTCTTTGTGATTGCGGCTAGAGTTTTGCAAAAGGCTGCTGGCGGTGAGATGACAAAAAAGAGGAGAAGGAGGAGGAGGAGAAAAAGAAGAAGAAGGGGCTGCCGGCGTAACAAAACCCTAGCGCTGCTATGTCGCCGCTGCGACAACCAGAGCTAGGGTTTTCACTTTTTTTTTCTAGAGGTTTTCAATATTTTTTTAATTAAAAAAAATAATAATAATTAAGCATTTTAGCCATTAATTAATACTAATTAATTTATAATGAAATAATTTTATACTAATTGATTTATAATGAAAAAATGAAAAATAATAATTTATAATGAACAAATGAAAATAAGCCATTAATTGACACTAATTAATTTATAATGAAAAAATGAAACTAATAATTTATAATAAAAAAATGAAAATAACCCATTAATTGACAATAATTAATTTATAATGAAATAATTTTATACTAATTGATTTAAAATGAAAAACTGAAAATAATAATTTATAATGAAAATAATAAACTATAATGAAAAATGAAAATAATAATTTTTAATGAAAAAATGAAAATAAGTCACTAATTGACACTAATTAATTTATAATGATAAAATGAAATAATTTTATACTAATTAATTTATAATGAAAAAATGAAAATAATAATTTTTGTAATACTAATTACATTAATTTTTATTAATGAAATAATTTTTTTAAATTAAAACTGAAAAAAATAACAAAATAATCATTTTTATATCATATATGGGTAAAAAGGACAATTACATAGCAAAAAGTTATTTTATAGTTTATCAATCAAACGCTACTCTACTGCTTAAATTTATAATCTCACAACTATGCCAAACAAATTAACAACGTATATTCATAATTATAAATTATAATCTATTAAATTATAATTTACGATCACTTTTTTTATAACGGGGCCATTAGACTCCTCAACGTCGAACAAACGTACTTAAAGACTATGAACAGTACAAATGCTTTTCTCGCGTTGATCGGTGTATGCGTGCACATGAATGATCATTAAAAAGTAAAAATTAAAAATAATAATTTTTTTATTTTTTAAAATTTATTTAAATTATTTTTATTTCATAAACAATAAATAAAAGTTAAAACGAAACATTATGATACAAATTCTCCCCTTTCCTAAAAAACGAAGTTATAAGCAACGAAATGTTATTGTATAAATTCTTCCCGCTCATAAGAGAAGTAAGTTATAAGCAAGTTATATACCCTTCGTTTGGCATGTCAAGTTTTTTAATTTTTTAATTATTTTAGTCATAAAATGATAAAATAGGTTTTTTAACTTAATAAGACAAAACATTACATTCAAACCATAATCATTTCATTTTTTCTCTCACAAAAGTAAAAAAATTCAAAAATCCTATCCCAAATTAGGCCTTTTAACCCCAAGTTAAAATAGTCAAAAATTAAAAAGTCAAAAAGTCAAACCACATCTCAAATGAACCCATAATGGTATCAAATAGGACTAATACCAACATAATATAATTAGGATTTTGGATTCGTTTGTTTAGTAACTTTTTAGATAAAATATGAGGTGAAAAATATCAATCACTCTATTAGATTTTGAGTTTTTTGTTTTTTCATATTTTTTTTTTTAATTTTTAGTAAACTATTTTTTTGATATTTTAATCAATTTTTTCTTAAATGCTTCTCATTTAAATGTACTTAAAATGTAAAATATTCGTAATGAAATATGAAAATAATTCAATAAATACCAAAAAAAAAAAAAACAAAATTTAAATGTGTTTATGTATTTAGTGACTTTTTACAAATTTTGTACTTTTTTAAGTGTATTTATATTAAGTGAACTAAAAAGAAAAAAATAAACGGTGGTGCTACGTACACTAATTAGTGTATTAACTAGTATACTAACACTAGTTATAACATTATTATTGACCTCATTCATTAATCACATTACAAATACCAAAAACTTCTTAAATTATGTCACATCATCAATTGGTACACTAGTAAGTGCACTAATTGGTACATATAGCATTATTCAAAAATAAAATATTTTTAAAAAATTACCAAAAATAAAAAAAATAATTAAAAATTCTAAAATTATTTTTGAAAAATTAAAAACCAAATAGAGTGAACATGTTTAGAAATGATTTTTTGATTTTTTACCATGCAAAAAATAGTGTGAATGAAAATGAATTTTTGACTTTGTACAATAAATGGAAATAATTTTTTTTGTTTTTTTATGTATTGAAATTTGAGGGTGAAGCACCAATAAGTCTCAAAATATGATTTTGTAAACTGTTTAATCCTTTCTCTTTTCTTTTTTTTCTTATGAACCCAAAGGTCCTATTAAGGTGGAAATTATACAAAGGATAGCTATTTATATGTTTGGATTTAATTTTTCAGGGATAAAAGTAGGTCTCCAAATGTAAAATTACACATTTCGACAATCTGTACTATAGAAGTTTTGGATTTTCTCTCTTTCTAGAATGAATCCCACATTATAAACAAAAACATAACACTCTAATGTAACACTCCAATGTAACACATTAAAAAACTCATCAGTGCACTTTTCCCAAACTTAACGCTCAAATATAACAAAATTTCTTAATCTATTTTTCCCAAACGTAACACTCCAATTAATGTAATCCTAAACGTAAGACTCCAATGTAACACACAAAAGTACTAAGAACTTCTTAGTATACTTTTTTCAAATGTAACACTCACAATTTAAAATTATACATTTGCTCAAAGCTTACTAAAAAATTTTTGTACTCCTTTTAGAATGGTTTGAAAAATTCCTCATCATTTTGGAATAGTTTGAAGAATCCCACTTCCTTGTTTTAGATTGTTACATTGGAGTGTTACGTTTGAGAAAAGTATACTATAGAGTTTTTTTGTGTATTACAGTAAAGTGTTACACTAAGAAGTTTTTTTTTTTTTTTAGTGTTATATTGGAGCGTTACGTTTAGGAAAATCACACTAAGGAGTTTTTTGTGTATTATACTAGAGTGTTATACTAAGGAGTTTTTTTGTATGTTACATTAGAGTGTTACCCTAACTAGTTTTTTTGGAGTGTTATATTGGAGTGTTACGTTGGAGAAAAATACACTAAAGAGTTTTTTTTTGTATGTTACATTAAAGTGTTATACTAATGAGTTTTTCTGGAGTGTTATGTTTGGAAAAAATATACTAAGGATTTTTTTTTTTTTAGTGTTACATTGGAGTGTTACGTTTAAATGTTACATTGGAATATTACAGTTTGAAATTATACATTTGTCCAAAATTTACTAAGGAGTTTTTGTACTCCTTTTGACATGTTGAATAATCTCACATTCTTTTGGAATGTTCGAAAAATCTCATCTTTCAAGTTATTTTTGTATTTCTTTTGAATTTTTCAAATAAAAAAGATTCTAATACAAAAATTTATTTTAAGTTTGATTATCATAGATTGTGTATCTTATCTTTCTAACATACAAAAAAAAAAAAAAAAAAAAAAAAAAAAAGAGAGAAGGAAACATAATAGACATCTATCTATCTATCTATACTATATATTAAGCAAAATGGGGTTTCTAACCCCCAAGGCCTGTGGGAGCTCCAAAATCTATAGCGATCCCGGTTTTCCTTTCCTTTGTATATTGTATTCCGGACTCGGTTTTGTGGTTGTGTTGTTGTCTCTTTCTCATTTCTAGCCTTTACTCTTTGTATTTGAGTCTTGGGTTGTGTTGGGCAGGTTTGAAACAGGTTGGTTGTGCCTTGAAACCAAAAGTTGATGCCCAGATTTTGGCCTTCACGCTCGAGCGGGGCTTTTGACGCTCGAGCGGGCCCTTCGTTGTTGTTTCTCCGCTCGAGCGTAAATTTCCATCTCCCAGTACTTTTGTCTGCAGGTCTTCAGACGCTCGAGCGGGAGTTTTGACGCTTGAGCGTAACCCTTTGATTTTGTTCCTCCGCTCGAGCAGGGACCATGTCTACAAAACTTCTGGAAGTAGCATGAGTCTGTATCTGACGCTCGAGTGGGGGTTTCCACGCTTGAGCGGGGCGACTGGTATAACTTCGGGATTTTCCCCTTTTTGGATCACTTTTTCATTTCCCTTTCTCTCTCTTACTTTCCCAAAACCGATTTTGAGAGCTCCTCTCTCTAGAATCTCTCTTCTCTCTAGGGTTTGATCTAGCTAGAGTGATTCACTCCCTTGGTGTCTTTGTAAAAAGTGTGTTGATCGTTGAGGGCTATCATTTGATACGAAAATTTCTTGGTTTGGAGCACTTCGAGATTTCTTCATCTCCTCCATTGGGTTTCATCTATTGAGGTAGAGATTCCTACTCATTCTCATATGTTTTAACATAGATATTGAGCTATTTGTATAGATGATTTGATTTGGGAAGTTAGGGTTTGAAATGTGTTATTTTGAAAAGAGTGGTTTTGTCCTTTTGGCTCATATATATATATATATATATTGGGTCTTAAAAAGGAGATTGTTGATGTTGTTGTTAATATTTGAGCCTTTGGGTCAATATTGAGAAAAAGGAAAAAATGTCATCTTTGGGTATATTTGGGTCATTAGTGTAATTAATGACAATTGTTGTGGAAATGTGAAATTAAGTTAGAAATAATGGAATTGGCTCATTATGAGTTAAAATGGTGGAGTTGGATTTATTAATCACTCACTTTGAAAATGTTAAGATTTTATATCTATTGAGGCATTTATTATCTGTTTAGAAATAACTACTTTGGGCTATCGGTGGAGGATAGTCTTGATTGTTGTAAACAATGCATGATGATTAGACAAACTAAAACTAATCAATTGAATATGTCATCGAATATGACGGTTGGAATAATACATTGAATTTATATATTGATTGATTATGTATATGATACGTGTTTATATACATTGTATTGTGTGGGAGGAGATAGTTGATGTACTCCACGGTTTAGGAGAAGATAGGGGATGGACTCCTAAACCAGATGTTGTGTGGGAGGAGATAGGGGATGGACTCCATTGATACAGCAAATCTGTGTATCATTTGTGAAGTATAGAAGTGTTTTATGTGTTATTGATACAGTGAATCTGTGTATCTACTGTGGCTTACGGAAGTGTTTTGATATGAGTTGTTATCTCATTTAATCTGTTGAAATGGAAAAGTTGTTGATATGAGATATAATCTCATTTAAAGTATATGGCCAGGTTCTGAGCCAGGATTATGAATTGAGAAATTGGTTAAGTACTGAAAATGAAATGAAACATGGACACATTTGTCATGTAATTGAAATGGGTTATGAATTTATTCATGTGAGTTAAACATCTGTCAAATGCTAATGTTTTAGTTATTGTTCATATTATATTTAGCATATCTCTACTGGGCGTTGGCTCACCCTATATGGGACATCTTTTTCAGGTACAGGTAGTATGTCACCTCCAAGGACGTAGCTTGGGAGGCTTGAGCCTGTTGGATTCTTTTTGTTATTTTTGGTTGTATTACATGTATATCAAGCCAAGGGCTTATTCTGTATAGAGTAAGTACTCTCTTTTGTAACCAAGTGTTGATTTGGAAAGTTGTAAGCCTATAAAGCATTTACTTTTGTTGTCAACATGTAATACATTTTGTAATGAATACTCTGATGATATGTAATAATGCTTTATTCCTTTATATCTAAGCATGTCATAAATGTATGATTTATGGGTTTATTTTGAGGGCGTTACAATATCTCAATCTGAAATTTTGAAATTTTTTATTTAAAAAAAAAAACTCAGCATTTATTGATTTGGTCAAAATACCCTGATAAGTATTTATTAACTTTTTCCAATCCACATGCCTTTCCACATGCCTGCATTTATTGATTTGGTCAAAATACCCTGATCAGTATTTATTAACTTTTTCCAATCCATATGTCTTTCCACATGCCTGCATTTATTGATTTGGTCAAAATCTCCTGATCAACATTTAAAATCTCCTCATACAAATAATTATAGATACAACTCGTGCATAATTATTGCACCTTTTTCAAATTCTCCGATATACTATGGTTAGTGATAAGATTGTTAAATTATTTTTATAAAAAATCTTAAAAAACATAATTTATATATTAAAAAAATCTAAAACAAATATAAATATTTATAATTATCCCGTGCATAACACGGGTGATAGGCTAGTATCTATACTACATATTAAGGAAAAGGGGGTTTTTAACCCCAAGTCCTGTGAGAGTTCCAATCTCCCAATCTAAATTTCTTGATTTTTTTATTTAAAAAAAAAATCTTAGCATTTAACTTCTCCCAACTCCCAAATCTTACCATCATAATAACACTTTAATGCATTTAGAACAAGCATAAAAAAATTTCTTTGAAATCCAACACATATAAATTTCTTGAAAAGTCCCAATACATATGATTATTATCCCTCATAATAACACTTTAATGCATTAAAAACAAGCATAAAAAAAAATTCTTGAAAAGTCCAACACATATGATTATTATCAAAATATTAAACTTTAATATAATATAATAAATAAAAAAAAGACATTTAATTCATTGAAAAGTTCAACACATATGATTATTATCAAAATATTAAAATTTAATATAATATAAAAAAAGGAAAAAAAGAAGACATTTAAAAAAAAGAAAAAAAATATTTAAAAATCACAATTTACATATATAAATAATTATAAACACAATTCGTGCATAGCACGAGTGATATACTAGTATTATATAAGGAAAATGGGGTTTTTAACTCACAAGGCTTGTGGGAATTCCAATATCCTTATCTAAATTTTCTAATTTTTTTATTTAAAAAAAAAAAACTCTCAGCATTTATTGACTTCTCCCAATCCACAAGCCTTTTTGATTTCTCTCATATCTGCTGCAACACCCTTTTCAACTTCTCACATACACTATGGTTAGTGATGGGATTGTTAAATTATTTTTATAAAAAATCTATAAAAAAATTTTTGTATATTAAAAAAATATCTAAAGCAAATGTTAATTCTTATCTATCTATCTATCTATATCTATACTATATATTAAGCAAAAGAGGGTTTTTAACCCCACGCCTTGTGGGAGCTCCAATCTCCCAATCTAAATTTCCTGATTTTTTTATTTAAATAAAAAAAAACCTTAGCATTTATTAATTTTTTCCAACCCCCAAGTCTTACCCTCATAATAACACTTTAATGCATTAAGAACAAACACAAAAAAAATTCTTTGAAATCCAACACATATGAATTCCTTAAAAAGTCCCAACACATATAATTATTATCCCTCATAATAACACTTTAATGCATTAAGAACAAGTATTAAAAAAAAATTCTTGAAAAGTCCAACACATATGATTATTATCAAAATATTAAACTTTAATATAATATAAAAAAGGAAAAAAAGAAGACATTTAAAATAATAAAAAAAAAAGACATTTAAAAATCGCAATTCACATACATAGATAACTAGCCTATCACCCGTGCTATGCACGGGATAATTATAGATATTTATATTTGTTTTAGATTTTTTTATATATATAAATTATGTTTTTTAAGATTTTTTTTTTTTATCACTAACCATAGTGTATGGGGAAATTGAAAAGGGTACTGCAATAACTATACACGAATTATATCTATAATTATTTGTATAAGAGGATTTTAAATGTTGACCAAGAGATTTTGATCAAATCAATAATTGCAGGTATGTGGAAAGATATGTGGATTGAAAAAAAGTTAATAAATGCTAATCAGGGGATTTTAACCAAATCAATAGATGCTGAGTTTTTTTTTTAAATAAAAAATTTTAAAAATTCAGATTGGGATATTAAAGCTTCCATAGGCCTTGGGGGTTAAAAACCCCCTTTTGCTTAATATATAGTATAGATATAGATATAGATATAGATAGATATATCTTTTTTTCTTTTCTTTTTTTGTGTGGTTTCTATTTGGGTTTTTTTTTTTTTTTCAATTTATTTAAGATGGAGTTGTGGGTATTTTTTTTTTTTAAAATTTAATTTATCTGTGATTTCTATTTGTTTTTAATTATTATTATTTAGGTAAGTTATGATGTAAGTTAGATATGTGATAGACATGTGAGTTTTATTGATTTAAATTTTATTTAGATAAACTTTAAAGATTTTTTTTTAGTGTTTTAGTTTTTTTTGTTATGTTATAATATAATATATAAAATATATGTAGATATCTACAACTTTAATAGAAAATATTATCTGATTTTTTTGGGAAGAGAAAATGAATACAAGTTTTAATATTTTTTTTTTTGAAAATTTGTGAGAGAGATTAGGAGGGAGAGATTATGAAATATTTTTGTTATTAAATAAATAAATCAGTCAATAGTTTTTTTAATCTATTTTGTAAATTAAAAATCAATAATTTTAGAAAATTGATTAATTTGTCCCATTAAGTAATTTAAAATTTTGATAGATATACATAAAAAAAATACATAATTATATTATTAAATCACAATTCAAATTTAGATATTATATCTTTTTTTGATATCTATAGCTAAATTCTTATCTTTTTTTTTTAAATTTTTGTGTGTGACCATAGTGTATGGGAGAAATTGAAAAGGGAGTTGCAATAATTATGAGAGAAGTCAAAAGGGATTGTGGGTTGGGAAAAGTCAATAAATGTTGAGGTTAGGTTGGGAGAAGTCAATAAATGCTATTTTTTTTTTTAAATCAAAAAATTAGAAAAATAGGATTAGGAGATTGGAGCTCCTATCTGATTTTTTTGGGAAGAGAAAATGAATGCAAGTTTTAATATTTTTTTTTTGATAATTTGTGAGAGAGATTAGGAGAGAGAGATTATGAAATATTTTTGTTATTAAATAAATAAATTAGTCAATAGTTATTTTTAATCTATTTTGTAAATTAAAAATCAATAATTTTGGAAAATTGATTAATTTGTCCCATTAAGTGATTTAAAATTTTGATGGATATACATAAAAAAAAAAATACATAATTATATTATTAAATCATAATTCAACTTTAGATGTTATATCTTTTTGAGATCTATAGCTAAATTCTTATCTTTTTTATTTTTTATTTTTGTGTGTAACCATAGTTTATGGGAGAAATTGAAAAGGATGTCGCAATAATTATGAGATAAATCAAAAGGGATTGTGGGTTAGAAAAAGTCAATAAATGCTGAGGTTAGGTTGGGAGAAGTAAATAAATGCTGTTTTTTTTTAAATCAAAAAATTAGAAAATTAGGATTAGGAGATTGGAACTCCCACAGGCCTTGGGGTTAAAAACCCCCTTTTGCTTAATATATAGTATAGATAAATCAGTCAATATTTTTTTTTAATCTGTTTTGTAAATTAAAAATCAATAATTTTGGAAAATTGATTAATTTGTCCCATTAAGTGATTTAAAATTTTGATAGATATACATTTAAAAAAAACACAATTATATTATTAAATCATAATTCAACTTTAGATGTTATATCTTTTTGAGATCTATAGCTAAATTCTTATCTTTTTTATTTTTTATTTTTGTGTGTAACCATAATTTATGGGAGAAATTGAAGAGGATGTTGCAATAATTATGAGATAAATCAAAAGGGATTGTAGGTTGGGAAAAGTCAATAAATGCTGAGGTTGCGTTGGGAGAAGTTAATAAATGTTGTTTTTTTTTTAAATCAAAAAATTAGAAAATTAGGATTAGGAGATTGGAACTCCCACAAGCCTTGGGGTTAAAAACCCCTTTTTACTTAATATATAGTATAGATAGATTTGTTTTAATTTTTTTAATATATAAATTATGTTTTTAAAGATTTTTTTATAAAAATAATTTAACAATCTTATTACTAACCATAGTGTACAGGAGAAATTAAAAAGGTTACTACAGTAACTATGCACGGACTGTATCTATAATTATTTGTATAAAGGGATTTTAAATGCTAATCAAGGATTTTGACCAAATCAATAAATGCAGGCATGTGGATTGGAAAAAGTTAATAAATGCTTATCAGAGATTTTCACCAAATCAATAAATATTGAGATTTGAAGGAATTTAATAAGTGTTTATTTATTTTTTTTTCAAAAAACAAAACAAAAAAATTAAGAGAGAAAAAAATTAAGAGCCATTTACACAATAATTACATGGGCCTCTTGGGGATGCAAAAAGTAATGGCGTGTAAATACCTGGGATTTGACCGAGGAGTTTGAAAGAATTTAATAAGTGTTTATTTATTTTTTTTCCAAAAAACAAAACAAAAAAATTAAGGGGGAAAAAAATTAAGAACCATTTATTAAATTCTTTCAATATAATATTAGGATTGCTTGGTGATTGGTTCAAAGATTATAATTACACTATTGATAAATGAAGGAGATAGAGGGTGGGGAAATAAAACAATAAATGAAATGTGTGTGTGTGTGTGTGTGAGAGAGAGAGAGAGAGAGAGAGAGAGAGGGGCTATGGCTCTTAATTTACACGCCACCACTTTTGCTTCCACAAGAGACCCATGTAATGATGGTGTCAATGTAATTATTATAATCTTTGAACCAATCACCAAGTCAATTTTTTTTTTAAAATAAAAATAAAAAATCAGGAAATTAGGATTGGCATATTGGAGCTTCCACAGGCCTTAAGGGTTAAAACACCCTTTTGCTTAATATATAGTATAGATTGTAAATATATTAAGGAAAAGGAGGTTTCTAAACCCCAAGTCTTGTGGGAGCTCCAATCTCTCAATCTTAATTTTCTAAACTTTTTATTTAAAAAAAAAAAAAACCTCAGCATTTATTGATTTAGTCAAAATCCCTTGATCAGCATTATTAACTTTTTCCAATCCACATGACTGCATTTATTAATTTGGTCAAAATCCCTGATTAGCATTTAAAATTTCCTCATACAAATAATTATAGATACATCCCGTGCATAGTTACTGCAGTAGCCTTTTTAATTTCTCCTGTACACTATGGTTAGTAATAAGATTGTTAAATTAATTTTATAAAAAAATCTTAAAAAACATAATTTATATATTAAAAAAAATTAAAAACAAATATAAATATCTATAATTATCCCGTGCATAGCACGGGTGATAGGCTAGTATTATATAAGGAAAATGGGGTTTCTAATGAGAAGCCTCTTAAGAGCTCCAAACACTCATTCTAAAATTATTGATTTTTCAATTTATAAAATAGATTAAAAAAAATTATTGACTGATTTATTTATTTATTTATTTTAGAAATAATAATTATCCCTTAATTTTTGGATTTCAAATGGAAAGATAACAAAAATATTTTACAATCTCTCCATCCTAATCTCTCTCACCGATTTCCCAAAATATATATATATATATATTAAAACTTGCATTCCTTTTCTCTTTCCCAAAAAATCAGATAATATCTTTCATGAAAATTGTGCATGTCTATCGATATCTTGTATAGTATATTATAACATAACCAAAAAAAAAAAAAAAAACTATAAATCAGATATACAAACAGATAAAATTAATAAATTTTATCTTTATTTATTCAGTTAAAATCTGTCTTTCGCATCTCAATATTCAACTTTAAATTTTAAAAATCTTTAAAATTTATCTAAACAAATCTATTTTGAAAATATTTCCCACCATCATATTTTAAATCAATAAAATTCAAATGTATATCACATATCTAACTCACATCATAGCGTACCTAAATATTAATAATTAAAAACAAATAGAAACCACAGATAAATTAAATTAAAAAAATTGAAACCTACAATTCCATCTTAAATAAATTGAAAAAAAGAAAGAAAAAACCAAATAGAAACCACACAAAAATAATATAAAAAAAAAGATAAGAATTTAAATATAGATCTCAAAAAAATATGACAACATTTAAATTTGAATTATGATTTAGTAATATAGTTATCTATTTTTTTTAATGTATATCTATCAAAATTTTAAATCACTTAAATAAATCAATTTTCAAGTCTTATATAAAAAATAATCTGATTAGTCATTCCAACTCCTAGACTTCGCAGGCACTGACGAAGGAGCTAACAGATTGGGTTAGGTGAAGTCTAAGTTGTTGGAGGTAACATTTTCCTACTCCATAAATTTATTTGTTTTTTAATTTTATTTTTTTTCCCTACGTTATTCTCTTTCTTTCCTGTTGGTTTTGGTTTCGGTTTTAGTGAGTTTTATGTGTTTGTTTATAGGTTTGCATAGTGGAGAAGAATTGTTGGTGATTATGGTTGCAATTGATGTATCTATATCCATTATGTGCCAAAGATTTTGATCGGATTTTGTTTTCTTTAATGAAGGCTATAAAATTAAAGTAAAAAAAATAGGTATCATTTTTTTATTTTATATTGTCATTTTATTTTGTAGAAAATGTGAAAATTTATTGAGAATTCATGATTTTACTATAACATTATATTTTTGTAGAAAATGTGAAAATTTATTGAGAATTCATGATTTTACTATAACATTATATTTTTGTATAACTAAGTAAATTTAAAACTTTTAAATATCACTGTGTTCTTTATTTTTATCCATTTTCTATCTCATTATACCATATTGTTATTTATCAGTTTGTTAATTATAATTCAATTAATTGAAAATGAAAGCTTAATATAACTTTTTATATATATTATAGTTAATTTGTTATAGTTATAGTTGTATATAATAGCATAATATATAGGGATAATCTCTAAATATAATTTTTATTTTTTTATGTGATTAAATAGTCCATCTTAAATAGTATATAGAAAAGTTAAATGGCTTCTTTTATCTCTAAAAAACTCAATTTTTTTTTTACTTTTACTTTTTTAAATTGAAACATCAATTGTTTATGTCTACAAAACAAAACTATAAACACATATCCAAAAGTTACACATTTTTATTTTCTTCTTATTTTTTTTTAATATGTAGGATATTTACAAATGAAAAATGTTTGACACCTCAATTTTTTTTCTATTATTTGACTTGTAATGATGTAGTCATAAGTGTTAATTTTTATACAATATGAGAAGAGAATTAATTAAATTATACATTTCAACCAACCACATACTCAAACTTTGACTATTTCAATATATTATTTCACTATAATTCCAATTAAGAGAATCTTCGATCCTTAAAAAAAAAATTATCAAATTATAATTTGATAAAAATTTAAAAAGTTGAAACGTTGAAAATTATTGTTTTTTCCATCAAAATTATTGAAAAGAAAAAAATTAAGGATAAGAATGAAAGTTCTTTTAAAAATTTAATGAAATAATTTATATCAAATCAAAATTTTTATTCAAATTTAAAATCAAATTAGATAAAAAAAATTTTAAAAAATGATAAAAGTTTGAAAATATTTTAAAACTTTCTTCTTCTTAAATATTAGAAATCCGTGTGTGTATTATATTCCTATTGTATTTTTAGTTATGAAATTGAAATCAAAAGAAATGGTACTTAAATTATTTGATTAATAATAAAAACATAATATTAGTTATTGTTAAATATTACTTCACGTCACATTTAATAATAAAATTGTATATTTGTTTTAATTACAACTTTTAAATTTGTATGTTTTCATAACAAGAAGAGGTATATCATAACTCATTTAATCCGGTTTAACTTTTTTTAATACAAATTATCAAAATTGGCCTCGTTTGGGAACAGGCTAATTTAGTAACTTTTTGGCTATTTGGCTAAAATAGTCACTCAAAAAAACTAGTATGTTTGGGATGACTTTTTGGCTTTTTACGAAAAGACGTGCAAAAAGTAGAGAGAAAAGAGAATCTTTGACTTTTTGGTATGGGTTATTGGCTTTTTGGCTAATTTAGTAACTTTTTGACTTTTTGGCTAAAAAAGATAGTTGCCATAGATTTATATATATATATTTAATTTTTTTAAACTAATAATTTAGAAAGTTATAAACACAAAAGTTAACTTATTGATTTCATGTATATCACAAGACAAAATATTAAATTACTTCAAGATAATTATAATGATTTTTTTTTAAAAATTTATAAAGTCCTGTGCATAACACGGATTACCACTAGTAAAGGTATAACTATAAGTTTAATTTTCAAATAATATATTAAATCTATCTTTTCAAAATTAATGGAACTAATTGGTCTATAAAAAATATATGGGGCATGCACCAATAAATCCTAAATTAATAACTTATAGACTGTTTAATCCCAAATGTTTTCTTATGAATTGAACAGTCCCATTATAGGGGAATTGACCATTGAGGACATATACATTGTAGGCGTGCATGGTATAACTGCTGGGCAACGTTGGTAATTTATTAATGTGAAATTACATAAAAGGGCTATCCATCACCGAACATCAGGGCCATGATCAAACATCATGGCCATGATCAAACCCTACAAACATCATTCGTTTCATCATCAAACATCATTCGTTCCATCATCAACATCAGCGATATCCACCACCACCGTATCCTCCCTCACGACGACCACCACCACCAGGGAACCCGCCGCCTCTGCCACCACCGCTTCCGCGAGACTGGGCCTCGTCGACGGTGATGTTGCTCCCGTCAAGATCCTGACCATTTGGAACAGATCTGCGGAACAGATCTGATCTCTGCAACGTGTGGATCAAACGGACCTTCGATCGATTACATCACCGAACTAAGAGAAAGTCGTGGTTCGCGTCCGAGATCGGATCGCAGTCCATCTCAGTAGACATTCTTTCCGATCTGTTTGGGAAGAGGCTTCGCAAAATTATATCACCGAACTCCGATCTGTTTGGGGTTTCGGGTACGAAGGAGGGCCGCTTGAGAGGGGTTGGGTGGTCGTCGTCAATGAAGAGAACTGTAGGGTTTGAAAAGGGTGGTTCAGTCCTTTGCCTCTTTGATTGAATTGGAAATGGAGTTGAGAGGGGATCGTTTTTTGGTTCGTTTTGATCATCGTCGTCATCGGAAAGAATGTCTACTGAGATGGGCTGAGACATCTGAGTTCGATGATGTAAAATTATTGATGTAAAATTACCGATTACATCACCGATCTGTTTGGGAAGAGGCTTCGCAAAATTATTGATGATGTCGATGCTGTTCAACAAATCAAAAAAATGATGTAGTTGATGATGTTCAATGTTGTAGTTGATGTAGTTGATGATGTTTAACATCATCATACATCATCAACAAATCAAAAAAATGGAGCATTTCGGATGATGTCGATGATGTTCAATGTTGGTGATGTGTGATAATGTTTGATGATATTTTATAATGTTGGTGATGTTGATATGATGTCTGGTAACGTTGATGATGTTTTGATGATGTTGGTATAGTTAATGTTGCTAATGTAGTTAATGTTTGGATGATGTAGTTGATGTTGAAAGGGTAAATAGGTAAAGCCTCACCAAAACAAATCGAAAGGAAATATTTCGTAGGACCAAATGGTTTATAAGAAAAAACACAAGACTAAATGGAGTAACATTCTCTCAATTGGGATTTACCGGTAATTTTTCCAAAAAATTTTGGAACTAAATGAATCACTATTATTCAAAATGAGATTTATAAATAAATTTTACTTTTTATAATGACTTTTTATTTAATTAAAATAACCAATTTTTAAACAAAACCTTACGAGTCGTCTCGGTAGGAGCAAGACTGTTTCTTGAGGGTAGGAGTAATTGGGCATGCTGCAATGCCACCAAAAGCGACACCACACTCGTGTTTGGTGTTGATTATGAGTAGTTTATACGATTTTATTTTATTTTTAAATGTTTTGTAAAATTACTTATAAATTATAAGACATAAATAATTTAAATAAAGTGAAATTAAATGATTAATTAGAAGTAGGGGAAAAGATAATTTTAATTTCTATTTTTTTAATTATCAAATTTTAACTTGTAGGAAAATAAAAACTGCACCATTTATTTTTTCAAGTACAAATTGTGGGGACATAATTTTTGAATGACAACACGTGGCCGAGGTGACACCGAAGTGTCAGCCGATGTGTCACATGTCCTGGTCATGATGCTGAGATGATCTCGGCTAAGCCGAGGTTATCTGCGAGAATATCGGAATCCGGGATAAGCGGATAAGGGACAAGAGTCCTAGAATGGGAGAAGACTTCAATTTGGGTAAAGATCAGACTCTTAGAGAGTTTATCCTAGTCCTACTGGAAGTCCAAGATTAGTAGCAATCTTAAGTCCATTAGAGTTAGGCTTCTATTGGGACTAGGATTGTGTTGGCTATAAAAGGAAGGCACCCCCATGGGTCTAAGGTATGTTTTTTATGCTCTGTCTAGTGAGTTAAGCACTATTGGTTATCTTTGAGAGATATTTTACTGACTTGATCGTCGGAGTGCCCTCGGGTAGACGAACCACCGCCGGAATCTTCTCTTTCTATTGTAGGTCAGCCAGGTGTCATCTATTCTGCTAGTACTCTCCAGCTGAATACTGAGTTGGCAATGTGATCGGAAAATAACTCACACACAAATATAATAAGATCATTTGATTACAATTTTTGATTAAAAAAAATAAACAAATCATATCATATTAAGGGCTATGTAAAGCATTACGATCTCAATAACACGATTTGTGTGAACGGAGACAAATATTATTTCTCTCTTTTTAAAAAATAAAATATGCATAAAAAGTAATTTAAATAAATTAAAAAACCAATTATATAAAAATTGGGTGAGTGATATTTTTAAAAACTTTGCTAGAGACTCTCACTCCTTCCCCACCACCACCCCACATCCCACACATACGTGAAAATTGGTGATTGAAGGAAAAAAAAATTTAAAAAAAAATAATTTATGACCAATCAGGTCTCCCCCACTGGGGTCCAACCTTTTCTCTATTTTTAATTTTTGAAAAAAAATTGCACTGAACAAATCTAATGATGATTATTTGAGGGTGACAGGTGACTCAAGGGCTGTGATTGAGACCCCCTCAATCACCAACTCCCACCACCTCACACACACGTGACGAGTGGTGATTGAAGGAGAAGAAAAAAACAAAAAAGAAAAAAAAAATTGGCCAATCAAAAAGAGAGGGAGTCAAAGGAGGTGGAAGAAAAGGGGGTCTTGATCATTTTTCGTGACTCAATTCCAAAATGGTGGCACTTGGGAACTACATTTCTACGAGTAAGAGCATCAGCATCAGAATAGTCAAAATAACAAAAAGCTAAAATATAGCTAGTAAATCACAAAATTGTTCCTCCATCAGCCTCAGCAAATTTTTTCTAAATTAACATTTTCTTAGATTTGCTACAGTACCTCAACAACTTTGTTGAGGTACTCTTCATTCGTTATATGATTTTTTATTATATTTTCTATAGGAAAACGGAGCCAAAAACTGTAAATCGGTTGTCCACCCGGATGTCCCCCCAGACATCCCACCGGATGTCCATGAGTTGCCTGCAGTAAAGAAGGAAAAATGCCGAAAATTAGCCGAATCGATGGACCAGCCGGTGGACCGGTCAACAACATTTTTTTTTTTTTTTGCATTTTTTAAGAATTGTTTGGCTAGCAACTCATCAATTTAATAAAAAAAAAGAAAGAATAACAAATACAATAATAAATTAATATTTTAATAAGATTGAGTTGGATTAGAGAGTTTGATACAGTGAATACTAAAAAGATGACTAGTTAAAATAGAAAAAGTAAATTTTGAATTAAATTAACCTAAAAATTTAAAGAGTTTGATGCGAATGCTCTAACGCCGTTTAGTTATAAGATTCCTTTATGCTGTGTTTGGTTGAGGGATTTGGAGAGGGATTTGGAAAGAGAAATGGAAAAGGTGTGTGAAACTATGTGAAATATAGGCATATTTTATTCACATTTCATCTATATTTTCCATTTTCCTTTCCAAATCTCTCCCCAAATCCTTTAACCAAACACTGTAAACATAAATTTCAGAACATAAACCTTACACTTCGGATCATTTACCATGTGTATTATCAAGAAATCAAGTCAAAATGACATACCTGAATCCATTGATGAACGGTTAAACGGAAGCGTGATTATCAATAGACTCTTTGTTATTTATTATGTTATTGCCTTCTAATCCTTTCCCCTTTGGTGCCTTATGTTTCTCCTTGAGAGGATTTAGAAAAATGGCAGTGTTCTTTTTTTTTTCCACTTGGGAAGGAATAGGGACCATAACCTTTTAAAGGTTGTAATTGGTTTTCAAAACTGAAAGGTTGTGGAAGTTCAAAAGGAATGAAAACCAACTTTAACCATTATTGGTTTTAATTTCTATTTATTGGTTTTCAAAACTGAAAGGTTGTGGAAGTTCAAAAGGAATGAAAACCAACTTTAACCAATATGTTTTAATTTCTATTTCTGCCCCTCATAGAAATAGAAATTATACAACTAGTATCTACACATTAGGTCCATAACACATATACCCTTAAGCCTATTAACTAAATTGAATCACTTAAATTGTAGGCTTCTTATAAATGATAACACCACATTTAATTATGTGGTCCCATTGAGACATTATCTAACAATCTCCCACTGGATCACATATGTATCCTGAAAAATGTGCTTAACTTTAGTGAGCTCAGAAATTTGTTATCATAACTTGAGGGTATCCAAACAATCTTGTCCATTAACTATATTAATATAGGATCAAAGCGGTCTTCGTTACATCAATCGTAACTCGACCCACCAATGGTCACGTATATTAATACAGCTAAATGACATAGATCAATCATGGATGCGTAGCATGGAAATTACATGTGATGTGATCCATACATGCCTATTTCCAACTGGTCCTACTTAATTTTATTGAGATCAATACTTCACAATACGTAACAGAGCGTAATAAACTGAATATTTCATTTCTGTAGAAATTAATCTAATTACATAGATAAAACTCAAGGCTGACATAAAGCAGTAATATAAATACAAACTCCCACTAAACCAGAATGTTCTCAAATAGAACAACACCCATCTGAGCAGTGTGCTCATGAAAGACCTTGGGTGGTAGTCCCTTCGTAAGTGGATCCGCTATCATGGAGTTTGTCCCAATGTGCTCTATGGAAATCTGTCCACTATGCACTCTTTCTTTTACAAGTAGGAACTTGATATCAATATGCTTTGATTTTGTCGAGCTCCTGTTGTTATTGGAATATAAAACTGCAGACTTTTTGTCACAATATAACTTAAGTGGTCTTTCAGTGCCTTCCAAAATACGCAACCCAGTGACAAAATTCCGCAGCTATATGCCTTGGTTTGATGCCTCATAACATGCTACAAATTCTGCGGCCATGGTGGATGAAGCTATGAGCGTCTGCTTTGCAGACCTCGAAGAAATTGCTCCGCCAGCTAACAGATAAATATAGCTTGATGTGGATTTCCTACTGTCTTGGCATCCAGCAAAATCGGAGTCGGAATATCCAATGACCTCTAACTTATCCGATCTCCTATATGTGAGCATATATTCCTTTGTTCTCTGTAAATATCGCATAACACGCTTTCCAATGATCCATGCCAGATTACTTAAATATCTGCCTAACATGCCAACTATAAACGCAATATCCGGACGATACATACTTGAGCATACATTAGACTCCCTCTGGTAGAGGCATAAGGAATCTTCTGCATTTCTTGAATTTCAAGACTGTTCTTCGGGCATTGGCTGAGACTAAACTTGTCTCCCTTAGCAACCGGGGTTTCACTTGATTTACAATTTTGCATGCCAAATCAATTGAGTACTTTTTCGATATAGCTCCTTTGTGATAATCCTGAGAATACCGAGAACGATCTCGGTATTTCGATTCCTAATACAAAGGAAGCATCACCAAGATCTTTCATTTCAAAATTCTTAGATAGAAATCTCTTGGTGTCATGCAATAAGTTTATATCGTTTGTGGCAAGCAATATGTCGTCAACATATAAAACCAAAAATATGTGTTTACTCCCACTGAACTTGTGATACACACATTCATCAACAACATTAGTTTCAAAACCATACGAAGTGAGAACTTGATGAAATTTGAAGTACCACTGACGAGAAGCTTGTTTGAGTCCATAGATGGATTTAGTCAATTTGCAAACCACATTCTTTAGGTCTCCTGACACAAAGTTTTCTGGCTGCACCATATAAATTGTTTCTTTAATGTCACCATTAAGAAAAGCTGTTTTGACATCCATCTGATGCAACTCAAGATCAAAATATGCAACAAGCACCATTATTGTCCTAAAAGAATCTTTCGAAGAAACTGGAGAGAAAGTTTCTTTAAAGTCAATTCCTTCTTTTTGAGTAAAGCCTTTGGCTACAAGACGTGCTTTATACCTCTCCACATTACCATTTGAATCCCTTTTGGTTTTAAATATCCATTTACAACCTACGGGCTTCGCACCAACTGGTAATGAGACAAGTTCCCAAACTTTATTGTCTTGCATAGACTTATATTATTCATTTATGGCTTCTATCCACTTATGAGAGTTGGAACTTTCCATGGCTTGACGAAAGTTGATTTGGATCATCTTTCGACATTTCATTTTCTACCTCATGTTCCTGGAGATATACAATATAATCATCTGAAAGTGCAAATCTCCTTTCTCTTGTGGATCGCCTTAATGGCACAAATTCTTGAGGTTGAGGTTGTAGAGTTTGTTCCTCAGGAACAATTACCTCATCTTGAATAGGGGTTTGAACTATATTATCTTGAACAACATTGTCTGGTTGAGGATCCGAAATTACTTCTCGAGCAATGACAGGTATAGGAACCTGTGATTGGTCAAAAGTAGTAATAGGAAGTGGGATTACTCCTGCTTCCTCCTCAAAGACAATGTCTCTAACTGGATTTCTCCCCCCAAACTCAACATCCTCAAAAAATGTTGCAATTCCCATCTCAAATATTGACCTATTTGTGGGATCATAAAACTTGCAACCCCGTGATCGTTCGGCATAACCAATAAAGTAGTTGCTAATGGTTTTAGAGTCCAATTTTCGTTCATAAGGTTTATAAGGCCTCGCCTCAATAGGACACCCCTACACATGCAAATGTTTTAGACTAGGCTTTCGCCCAACCCAAAGCTCATAAGGTGTTTTTACAACTGCTTTAGTTGGCACCCAATTTAAGATATAAGTTGCTGTCTTTAGAGCCTCACCCCAGAGGGACTCTGGTAAAGTAAAATGACTGATCATACTTCTTACCATATCCTTAAGAGTCCGGTTTCGTCTCTCAGATACACCATTCATGCTAGGTGATCCTGGCATGGTGTATTGTGGGACGATTCCACATTCCTCCAGGTATTTTGCAAACGGTCCTGGACGTTGTTCACCTGATCCATCATATCTGCCATAGTATTCACCACCACGGTCAGACCTGACACTTTTAATCCGTTTGTTGAGTTGTAACTCAACTTCGGCCTTAAATTTTTTGAATACGTCCAAAGACTGTGATTTCTCATGGATAAGAAATAGATACCCATATCTGGAATAGTCGTCTATGAATGTGATAAAATATTGTTGACCATTCCAAGACGCCATAGGGAATGGGCCACAAATGTCCGTATGAATTAATTCTAAGACATCTGTAGTCCTGGGCACCATATTTCTTTATTTTGGTTTGTTTTCCCTTGATACACTCAACACAGACATCAAAATCTGAAAAATCAAGAGAGTCCAAAATTCCATCAGACACAAGGCGCTCAACTCTAGATTTAGAGATGTGACCTAGGCGTTTGTGCCATAATGAGGCTGAATTTTCCTTAGTTAATTTACGCTTTGTACCTCGTGATTCCACGTGCAAGGTTGCATTATAAGATGCAATAGTTTCGAGCAAATATAGATTATCAAACACATTAAGTAAACCAGTACCAACAACATTGGAATTAATAGACATACTAAACTTCATATTTCCAAAAGAACAATAATATCCCAATTTGTCCAATACAGAAACAGAAATTAAATTCCGTCTAAAGGACGGTACAACAAAAGTGTCTAATAAATCCAAATAATAACCAGTTTTCAATAATAATCTAAAGTGCGCTATTGCTTGCACTTCTATTGACTTGCCATCACCCACAAAGATGTATCTTTCAGCATAAATTGGCTTTCGGTAGTTCAGGCAACCCTGCATAGGAACACATATGTGAGTAGTAGCACCAGAATCTACCCACCAAGAGTTTCTTGGTACTGAAGCTAAATTTATTTCAGAACAGACCAAAACATGAAATGTACCTTTCTTTACACGCCAGGCGACGTATTTGGCACAATCCTTCTTTCTGTGTCCGGGCTTGCCACAAAAGAAACAACCATCCTGTACTTTCTGTTTCTTTGGTTCCGAACCCTGAGGAATAACAACTTCCTTTCCCTTATGCTTTCTTTTGCCCGTATGCTTGGAGGTGTTTGCCAGATGAGCACTTTCAGTCCTTTCTTGCTTCAATCTCTCTTCCTCTTGCACACAAAATGAAATGAGCTCATTGAGAGTCCATTTCTCCTTCTGGCAGTTATAATTGACCTTAAATTGGTTAAATTGTGCAGGAAGAGAGATGAGAACTAAATGCACGAGCAAATCATCAGATAGGTCGAGCTTTAGTGCCTTAAGTTTTGAAGCAAGATGAGACATTTCCATGATGTACTCGCGAACATTACCCTTGCCTTTATACTTTATTGAAATCAAGCTTGCTAAAAGCGTGCTTGTTTCAGCCTTATCGTTTTTAGCAAAACGCTTTTGAATTTCTGAAAGAAATTCACCGGCAACGGTAACATCCTTTGTTATTGCACCCCGAAAGACTTCTGGAATCCCACGCTTCATGATCATAAGACTTAGCCTGTTAGAACAATCTCACTTTTCAAAGTACATAATTTCCTCAGGAGTACTTTGTGCAGTGAGAGCATTCGGTTTTGGCATCCTTAATGCCAAGTCTATGTCCATGCAGTCGAGAACAATCAATATGTTCTCTTTCCAGTCCTTAAAGTTTGTTCCATTTAACATTGGAACATTGTTCATGTTGGCAGAGATTGAAGTAGTCGACATTAAAGCTGAATAGAAAAGAAAATAAAAGGAATAAACAATTATGCTCACATTAAGTTACCAAACAGATAATCTCTAAATAAATTAATTTAATGACAACATCTCAAGATACCTAGCACAACATTAATACCAAGCCTTTGGGTAGTGATATTAACTGTAAGTGGTATTCTTGTTGTAATGATCAAACATTGACAATAAGTTATGTCAAATAACAAATCTATCTTTTGATGGATTTATTATTCATATTAGGTTTTCTTGACAATTGGCACATGTTTATCACCACAAAATGTGTGTGTAATTCTGCTAAGTCTTAATCATGTCTTTGGACCGATAAATACCCGCATGAGATACACAGACATGAACATCAAAACATTCCATATAAAACAATCTAGACAAGAGAGATCACTTTTGTGACATCTTGTTTGAATTGACTTATATTGAGAATGTTAGAAAATTAAATTTCTGTAGACGTTGTATGAAATTCCATTAAATTTAAAGATTTCTAAATTTGTGACCCCGTATATATTATATAATCTGCAGCAATCCCAATTATATACATACATATATAAATAGAATTGACGGGTCCAAAAACAAATAGTTTTTTTTTTTTTTATGATGTTCAAAATTAAACTGATCAAATCGCAAGATATATCTATATATATATAAAAAAAAAAAAACTGCCCACCGAATCATTTTACAATTCCAGAAAACAGATTGCCATTTTCACAGAACAAAACAGGAAAAAACAGAATTTACATCCATAAGAAAATTCAGAATCTGATTCCAGGAAACTAAATAGAATGAATAAAGCATATCAATTCTGATAAGACACATGATATGCTGGCTCTGATACCAATTGTAAACATAAATTTCAGAACATAAACCTTACACTTCGGATCATTTACCATGTGTATTATCAAGAAATCAAGACAAAATGACATACCTGAATCCATTGATGAACGGTTAAATGGAAGCGTGATTATCAATAGACTCTTTGTTATTGATTATGTTATTGCCTTCTAATCCTTTCCCCTTTGGTGCCTTATGTTTCTCCTTGAGAGGATTTAGAAAAATGGCAGTGTTCTTTTTTTTTTCCACTTGGGAAGGAATAGGGACCATAACCTTTTAAAGGTTGTAATTGGTTTTCAAAACTGAAAGGTTGTGGAAGTTCAAAAGGAATAAAAACCAACTTTAACCAATATGTTTTAATTTCTATTTCTACCCCTCATAGAAATAGAAATTATACAACTAGTATCTACACATTAGGTCCATAACACATATACCCTTAAGCCTATTAACTAAATTGAATCACTTAAATTGTAGGCTTCTTATAAATGATAACACCACATTTAATTATGTGGTCCCATTGAGACATTATCTAACAAACACAACATTAAGGATTGTGACATGTTAACTGTTGACTATCTCTCTATCTACATTTGGTCTTCAATCCTCCACTAGTAGGACAAGGACAGCAATAAAGAGCCTTCCTGTTCTGTTTTCCCACAGGACCATCGGTTCGGTAACTCCTTTCCTACATTTTGAAAAAATAAAAAATATATATCTAAGAAAATTACACAAAAAAATGACATTTTAAGATTTAATAAGTTGTGACGTCAAGAAGTCATCATTATTACAACATAACAGCCCCTGATTGATAAATATGTTACTCATAAGGGACTTGCTCATTGTGAATACAGGTTTTCTTTCTTTTTAACTCATTTAAATTATTTTTACCTTATAAATTATGGAGAACTTACGTGTAGGTTATACTAAGTGAATTTATTATTTAATACATCTTATGATAATTAATGACATTTTTTTTTATCATACACTATTAAAAAAAGATTATTAATTTTTAATTTTTCGTGATAGTTTAAAAATTTTGTCACAAAAAATGTCATCAATGATAAGTTTTAGTAAAAGTTTAAAAAAATTATCATAAAAAAGTTACTATTTTTTAACTTTCAAGAATAGTTTAAAAAATTAGTTACAGAAAAACGTTACTAATTGTACGATCTCCACTCTGGCCACTTCCAGCTCAAAGTGCGCTTTTTCAAATAGGCCTTCATCGGCTTTGTCTCCATCTTCGCCACCACTTTTTTGTCCAATAGAGCGACTGCCAAGGTCAACTCCTCTCCATCTTAGCTCTGCTCCTCTCCTTAATCAGATCAACCTGTACCTTCAATGGCACCACAGTTTTTAGGTCCCGCTTCCTCAAGGCTTTGGGATGTGGACGAGTGACCCTGTGCATATATGGCTTGGGAGCTGGGCCAACCTCCTGTTCCTTTAACTTTTTCGCTACCGTGGGCGCTCGATGGTCGTCAGCCTCTTAGGCCTTCCTCCTGGCCTCAACCTTCTATGGGGTGGGGTTCCCCTCTGCCAGTTTCGAACCCAAACTAGCAGCAAAGAGGGCAGAGGGCTTAACCAGATCATCCCACTTAAGCCCCTATTTCTCTTGCCACTGTTTCACCTCTTTCACTTTCCTCTCCTCTACCGCCAATAAGTTTGGCTCTACAGACTTGGTGGGGATCTTCCAAATTGTCCTTGCCTCCCTCCCACCATTCATCGAAACATAAAACCACTTCGTCCTCCACCCTTTAACTGAAGAGGGGAGCCCAGCCACCAATCCTTTACCTGGTGACGCTTGCAGTGACACCTAGATCTCCTGTTGGCCTAATGCCTTATAGCATGAGAAGAACTTGTTGAAAGTCATCTATCGCCCTTTAGTCGCTTATGGCCAGGAGATCGCGCTAGCGACTAGTATCTTTCAAGCATTTGGCACTAACTACCCTGGTGCCACCTCTAGTCAATTTAGCACACCGGTCACGAGTTAAGGGAGCAGCAGTCTTAAACCTCCATGAAACACCTCTTCGTACAACGTAAACTCTCTCGGCCTGGCATCCGATGCCCTCTCCTCCGTCGTTGGTAGCCTTAGTTTCACGTTCTCAGGAATCTGATACTTCTTTTGGATCTCTTTTAAGTACTCTACCGTCAATGACGACTTGTCAGCCTTGGTGTGCCAGTGGTTCAGAGCCACTTGGCTATTCGGTTAGCCGACCGAGATCATTGTTGAAAGAATAGGTTGAGGTGGTCTATTTTCCCTCCTTTCGACCATCTTTTCCACCCTATATTTCTTCGCCAAAGCAACTCCATCGTCGTCCCCCAACAGGTTAGATGTTATAGCAAGTGCTTTTTCTTGGGCCATCTCTCTCACATTTCTGCAGATGGCTTCAGTTGCGGGGACGATGAAGTTCAAAATGTGGAACATAGGGGAATCGGATGAAATAAAAGAGGTAAAGTTTGTAAAGGTATATAAAACGCACAAATGCAAAAGCTCACGGTATGCCTGTATTCCAAGGATCGAAGTTCAAAATTGCCAGTTTGAAAATTTGCCAAAGTGGAGAGGGAAAATGAAAAACACAAGCGTTAATACATCAGCCTTTTTTCATTTACACGCCATCGTAATTTAATACAATCAACCCTTTCGAATTCAAGCGCTATCGCAACTTTTCGCCTCCGAAGTCATTCCAACTTGACATCAACGGTCTAGATTGCTCCATGTAGATGGACAGGGTTGTTTCCCTTTCACCATGAACCCTCTATTTCACGTCATATCATCACGTGCATTCCTGCCCCTTGAGCCTTATGCCTTGCCGGAACATTTACCCCTTTCCCTCACCTTCGGTCAGTCAAGTCTGTTGCTCAGTCCCCTTGTCGGTCGGTCGATGTTATCACTCGGTCGGCTTCCTTCGGCCGGTTGGAGTTGACACTTGGTCGAACACTTTTGGTCGGTCGTCTTACCGGTTGGACACCTCGACGGTCGGTCGTCCTTGGTCGGACGCCTCGTTGGTAGGCCACTTTGCTTCTCTGACACCTTTGCTTGACCATCCTTATACGTTCGGCCAACCATCTCCGATATCCCAAACCGGTCAATCGACTGCCTATTTTCTGTTACTCGGGGGACTACTTTCACCTTTATTATTCCCTTCACTAGACTGAAGCAGCGCTAGGGAGTGAGGGACTATTGATGGGCATGGCCTAAGAGGGCCTAACCCATAGTTGTTTTGGATTAGCCAAACAGTCACTTGGTTGAGGCCCAGCAAACAGGCTCAACACCAAGCCCAATAGAGAACTCACAGTGGCCAAACCTAGACACCAGTTAGACATGTGTTCGGAAGGGAGTTAGCCACGTGGCATACAAAGATCCTACCGAATTATTGCACTCGTATGCCAAGCATTAAATAAGACTGTCAAGGTATTAAATGCAATAAGACCTCTCGCTCTAGGACGGGATGAAACCACCATGCCCGACGGCGAGTAAGTGACAAGCTTTCGGCCAATGGGACAGCATGTATGGACAAGTAAATGATTAGTAAGAGATAAAAAGAAGCTTTTGAGAAACGTTTTAGGGACAAGTAATTTCTCTCTCTTTCTGACACTACTCTCAATCTTCTCTTTAAAATTGTTGTTTCGAACACCTTCTCGTTTAACTTGATCATCGGAGGGTCCACCGGAAGGAATCACCTTCATTTCAGAAACCTTTCTACTGGACTTATTGTAGATACCTGATAGAGGGACGAAGGACAGTCAACTCATGGAGCACGTGGATCGATCCAACCCGTCTCCTGCCGATTGAACAACATTATCAATACCAATTGTTAAAAGGCTATTCTTGACATTTATGTTGAAATTAGTTTTGGTCTTCATGGAATTTCAAATCTTAAAAACTTCAACTAGCAAATAAATTGTTATTATCCTTAAACTCTTACACAAAATCCCTTCATACTTTTCCCTTAATATAATTAATTAAAAATAGTAAGTTTTTTTTCAAAGAAAGAATCAATAATATAATTAATTAAAATAGTAGTAATTTAAAATTTTTGCGGGGATTTTTTTTTAATTTTTTGAATAGATGAAATTTTATAGATCAAAACACCTGACTGGTTACATCACAAGACAAAACAGAAACAAGGGCCAAATGTGAGTAATCCACCCAGGTGTTTTGATCTATAAAATTTCATCTATTCAAAAAAAAATCCCGCAAAAAATTTAAATTACTACTATTTTAAATTAATTATATTATTGATTCTTTCTTTGAAAAAAAAATCTTACTTTTTTAATTAATTATATTAAGGGAAAATTAGGAAGGGATTTTATATAAGAGTTTAAAGATAATAACAATTTATTTGCTAGTTAAAGATCTTAAGATTTGAAATTCTATGAAGATAAAGACAAATTTCAACATAAATGTCAAGAATACCCTTTTAACAATTGGTATTGATAATGTTGTTTGATTGGCAAGATATGGGTCGTATCGATCCACGTACTCCACGAGTTGATTGTCCTTTGTCCCCTTAATTAGGTACCTGCAACAAATCCAGTAAGAAGGTTCCGAAATGAAGGTGGTTCCTTCCAATGGATCTTCCGACGATCAAGTTAGACGAGAAGGTGGTCGAAACAACAGTTTTAGAGAGAAGGTTGAAAGTAGTGTAAGAGAGAGAGAGAGAGAGAGAGAGAGAAATTACTTGTCCCTAGAACTTCCTCAGAAGCTTCCTAATAGGCATGTTTGGTAAAGCTTATCAGCTACCTATTTCAGTTTTTAACTTGATTTAAGCTAAAATATTGTGTTTGGTGTAGCTTAAGTTAACCAGTTTATAGCTTAAATCAAGTTATTTCTCAGTTTATCTCAAAAGCTGGTCAGGGAGTGTTTAAATTTTTGACTTAAGCGCGTAGCTGGTGTGGGGGGTTAAAATTACTTAAATGCCCTCGTCAATACCCAAATATTAATATTAATTAATATTAATATTAAATAAAAAATAAAAAATTGTATATTTCTGAAGAAAAAGAAAAAAATCAATATTAATTGAAAAATAAATATTAATTGGTATTAATTATTAATAAATTCATATTGTATATTTTTATATTAATTAAAAAATAAAAAATTGAATATTTTTGAAGAAAAAGAAAAAAAATCAATATTAATTGGTATTAATTATTAATAAATTAATATTGTATACTTTTGTAATGAATTAATTATTAATTGACACTAATTAATAACAATTGTTGATTATTAATATTAATTGAGACTAATTAAGCCATTAATTGATACTAATTAATAATTTTAGTATTAATTGATACTAATTAAGCAATTAATTGATACTAATTAATTAATAATGGAAAATAATTGTGACAATAATACTTCCATTACATTTTTAGCAAATGTATCAATTTTTATATTAATTGATACTAATTAATACTACTTATATTAAGTTTTATTAATGAAATATTTTTTTTAAATTAAAACTAAAAAAAAAATGACAAAATAATCATTTTTATATTATATAAGGGCAGAAAGGACAATTATACAGTAAAAAATTATTTTACAACTTATTAACCAAACAATATTCTGCTACTGCTTAAATTCATAATCCCACAGTTGTACCAAACAGGTTAACAGCTTATGTTCACAACTATAAGTTATAATCTGTTAAGTTATAATCTATAATCACTTTTCCACAGCTCTATCAAACGAGGCCAATACATGGACTAAATGGTTTTTTTTTTTTTTAATTTTTATTATTATTCAAAGAAAGGCTTCTGGTCATGTGTCCAAAAACAGAGAGTGAGGTATCAGCAATTTTTTATTTACCAATTTGTTCAAAATTATTTAGTTTTGCATTTTTTTAAAAAAAATTTCGAAATTTTAATTTATATTTTTGTATTTCTAATATTTTTTAAAAATATTTTAATCTATTTTTTAAAAAAAATTTTAGATCCACTTTATCTTTATATACTTAAATTTGTTTTAAAAAAATGTACAAAAATCTTTACAAAATTTATTGAATACAAAAAAAAATATGAAAATATATTGAATTTTTATATATTTTTATATTTTTTGTATTTGGTGAATTTAATTTTTTTTTTATACAAATATTATACTTTTTAAGCATATTTAGATTTAAGTGTATTTTAAAAATAAAAAATTTGCATAAAAATTAAAAAAATTACTAAAAACTATAAAAAATTTAATTTTCTGAAAAATAAACTCAATTTTCTGGAACAAACATGATGATTTTTCCAAGCTATTGAATATTATAATTATAACTTTTAATAAACAATAGTAGTTATATTATTGTGGTGGCAATTTTATGTAAAAATTAATGATAAACCTTCTAAGTCAAATCATTCTAGGATATGATAATTTTTTATAGGGATTTTGGTGACAATTCTCATATATTAGTCTTTAGTTAGGGAAACTAACATTTCAACATAAAAAATCATAAATAAATAATATAAAAAATTAATTGTGAACGTGTGAAAGTCTTGATACGCCAAGCAAGCACACTAAAGACTTGCATCTAAAAAGATTTCCATCCCTTCATAAATGTTTACCTTATTTTTTATTGTCATGATAGAATAATATAGGGGAATTTACAACAAAAAAAAAAAGGAAAAAGAAAAAAAGATTTGACTTTTATAATAAAATAAAATTTTAATTTTTAATTTTATTGATTTAAATCCTGAACTTTTGATTTGTTTTCAATTTGAACCATTTGTCTATTTTCGTAAAGTAAAATGGACAAAAAATTAGTATTTTAAACATTAAATTCAATAAAAATGAGTATTTTAGATATTTTATAGGGAAAATTAGTCTAGGGTCCCTCCCCCACTTTTCGTAATAGAAAAGATCTACAAAATTATTTTTTGATGTCTAAGGTCCCTAAACATATATCAGAGAAATTTGACTCTTTGTCCACGATTCCTCTCTCTCTCTCTCTCTCCCTACAACCAAATGAACAAAAGCTTTAAGATCTTCGTCTACCCTACCCCCAAATCCCATCCCTTCGACAACGTCCTCCTCCTAGAACCTTACGCTAATCAATCTGTTTCGCAATAATCTCGAGGGTCCAATCCCTTCGTTCATCGGAGATCTCCCGAATCTTGAGGTCTTGCAGATTTGGGAGAACAATTTCATGTTGGAGTTGCCGGCGAACCTTGGCCGTAATGGAAAGCTATTGAGGCTTGACGTGGCGATGAATCACCTCACTGGAACGATTCCTCGTGATTTGTGCGAAGGAGGGAGATTAGAGACGTTAATTTTGATGGAGAACTACTTTGTCGGCCTGATTCCTGAAGGAAGGCTGCTTCTAAGGCTTTGAAGGGTGAGTTGGAGGCCATCAAGGCTGCTATAGAAGCTGCTAAATGAACATCACGTTCTAAAGATGAGGCCTATATGCGAAGATGTGAAGCACTGCAGAGATCTTTAAAAGCATTGGATGCCACTTCGAAGATGTGGAGACAGAGAGTAGAGATGGCAGAATCACTCTTGTTGAAGGAGAGACCACTTGGTGAAGTGGATGAAGATACAGTATATGTTGTTAATGGGGGACGGATTGATCTTCTGACCGATGATGATTCACAAAAATGGAAACTACTATGTGATGGGAAGACTAGAGAAATTTTCAAATTTTCTTTGGAGAGTTGAGTCTAGGAGAGGCAGGGAGGGCATATAAATTTGTTTAATTTTCTCTGCCTTTAACTGAGTAAAATTAGTGAAGTCAATTTTCTCTGGCTTGGGAAGTCCAGAATTTATTAATTTTCTCTGGTTTGAAAATTGGTCAAACTGAACCCAGAGAAATTCTTTGGAAGTCTAGAATTTCTCTGGTCCAGAATTTCTCTGGACAAAATCTCTCTGGACTAATTTTCTCTGGACCAATTTTCTCTGGATCAACTTGAGGGACCTTAGACATTATGAAAATATTGAGTGTCCTTTATGCTGTAAAATCTTAATACCATGTACCTTAAAAAAATTTCCCTATTTTATATATACATACATTGAGTTTAATAACTAAAATACTATTTTCTCATCGATTTTAGTTAACAAAAATAGACAAATGGTTTAAATCAAAAATAAATTAAAAAATTTAAATTTAAATTGATAAAATTAAAAACTCAATGTATACTTTATTATAAATTGTCCCAATAATATATTAGGTCTCGTAATTTTATAGTAAAAATTCGTACTAGTTTTCTTCTTAGTGGTGAGCGTCTAGCAACACCACTCATGTTGATATTGTTTTTTTAGTAAGACCTAAAAGTGAAAACAATTTTGAAAAGTTCTAAAAACAAAATAAAAATCACTAAAAACAAAAAATTTACTAAAAAAATAATTTTCAAACCCAAGCTCGATACAGGTTTCAACTAAAATAATTTGATTTGTACTATCAAATTTTAAATTGAGTAAATCATACGATTCAATTGCAATTAATTATGATTTGCTACGATTAGTTATGTTTGCACAATGTATGAAACATCATTGTTTATCCAAATTTTTTATAAAAAAAAATCAATTAATTATGTTGATATATGTAATTTTATATGTACATACCTCTATACAATTTAATTATATTGATATTCATTTTATTTTAAACACTACATGTTTATATACATACATAAAACCATATATTATGCAAAAATAAGTGAATATTACTATTCATGATTCGATACGATTGATAATTGACTATTGTGGGGACATATTTTATGAATGACAACACGTGGCTGAGGTGTCACCGGAGTGCCAGCCGGGGTGCCACGTGTCATGGTCATGACGCCGAGATTATCTCGGCTAGGCCGATGTTATTGCGAAGAAACCGGAACTCGGGATAAGCGGATAAGGGACAAGAGTCCTAGAATGAGAAAGGACTTCAGTTTGGGTAAAAATAAGACTCTTAGAGAATTTATGCCAATCTTACTGGGAGTCCAAGATTAGCAGTAATCCTAAGTCTATTGAAGTTAGGCTTCTATTGGGACTAGGTTTGTGTTGGCTATAAAAGAGAGGCACCCTCATGGGTCTAAGGTACGCTTTTTATATTCTGAATAGTGAGTTAAAGACTTTTGCTATCTTTGAGAGATAACTGACTTGATCGTCGGAGTGCCCCCGGGTGGACGAACCACTGCCAGAATCTCTTCTTTTTGTGACAGGACGTTCGGGCTTAATCTATTTTGCTAGTGTTTCTCCAGCTGAGTTCCAGTTTGGCAGTGTGGTCAGAAATCGACTCACACAATTTGGCGCCGTTTGTGGGAAAGAAAGGAGAATAGATGGCCAATAACGAACAGAAAGAGAAAGCAGGAGACGACACTCCTACTGGGAGTGGGAAACCTATTGACCTTGATGTCGAAGGAGACAACTGCAACAAAGAGACTCGTGATAAGAATCACGAAGGAAATGACGTCGGCCAAGAGGGCAACGTACCGAAGAAATCAGACTGAAGCAAGTACTATAACGAGGATAACCTCCAGGTATGGAAAGATAGATGCCTACGGAGGGACGAAGAAATGAAGGAGATGGCAAACAAATTGGCAGACCTGCAATCGGTTGTCAATTTCATGATGCAAAACAATGTCATGCAGCCACCGTTCCCGTTGCAGGACACACCGATTCCAGCGACCAAGAACAATGCCCAGAAGAGAGGGCAGAAAACAATCCCTGCAGCCCCCCAACATCCCAGGACCAAGGAATACCCTCACCGGCCTTCCAGGGAGGTCGGGTGAGGAGAGTCAATGAAGGGAGATTGAAAGAGGACACATCGTACCAAAAAGGCTGACCCCAAAGAACATCGGCATGTTCAGGGGAGGGAACTCTGTTTTGACGTAACTAACGGAGAGAGGTCCAAGAGGACTCATAATGACATCGGGAGCAATGCACTGAAAAGGCTGAAATTCGAAGATAGCCGAGCTCCTGGACGAACCAAGGAGGATCTGAGGGATTACTTCCAGAGGAAGCAACAAAATGTCGAGGTAACTTCCCCAGTCAAGCCGAGAACACCGTTCTCGGTAGAGTTGGACAAATTCGAGGCCCGAAAAGGTTCAGTATGCCGAGGTTCTAGATATACGATGGTAAGTCGGACCCCAACTTTCACGTCGGCTTGTACTTGAATTCGATGGCATTGTACACTGGGAATGAGCCCTTGCTTTGCAAGGTGTTCCCCTCATCCTTCGGGGAAATTACCTCAGACTGGTTTCACAAGTTGCCAAAAGGAACTGTGAAAACCTAAGAAGGCTTGGTCGAGATGTTTGTGGGTAAGTTCGTTACAAACAAACTAAAGCCATTGAGGGTGGACGCCTTGATGGTTCTGAAAATCGGCGAGGACGAAAGCTTGAGGGCTTATGCCAAAAGGTACTATGAGGTATTCAACCAGATACCTGAATGCAACCAAAAGGTGGTGGTCGTATCATTTAAGAACGGCCTAAAAAACGATTGTTTGCTTCAAAAATCATTGGTAAAAACACTGCCAAAAAGTATGGAGGAATTAATGGCCAGAATAGAGAAGTATGCCAGGGCCGAGGAGGACACGCCGGGGACAAAGGCGCCGAAATTAGAGAAAAAAAATGGCTCGCCGAAGCGAGACCGAGGTGATGGTAGATGTAACAAACCGGAGACAAGATTAAGGGCTGCACAAGCAATCACAACCGTATTCCAAATCCCAATTCAAAAAGTCTTGGAGAAGATCCGAAATCAGCCATATTACAGAGCACAAGCAAGGGTTCCAGGAGAATTTATGGGAAGAAGCCTCGGCAAGCACTGTGCTTACCACAATGAGGCTGGACATCTGACTCAAGGGTGCAGAGCCCTGAAGACACATCTGGAAGACCTAGTAAGGCAAGGTCATCTAAGGGACCTTATAGATGAGGCCAGGACAAGGGAAGAACAAGCAAGACTGCCCCAGGCACCGATAGCACCACCCCTACCAGCACCACAACCGTAGGCAGGCAGACCTCGAGTGATCAATGTAATTCATTCAAAGGTGAATGAGAATGAGATAAGGGGAGAAACCCAGAAAGTAAAACACCTAAAACATGTGTATCAGGTCAGGAAGAAGAGACCCAAGGCAGACGAGAGCCAAGGACCAGTGGTGTCCTTTACTGAGGAAAACCTAGAGATGGTGCAGCATCTACACAACGATGCTTTGGTAATATCCCTCCAGATTGGAGAGTGCCAAGTGAAGCGCATCTTAGTTGACCAAGGCAGCTCTTGTGACATCATGTATGTCAGGTGTTACAAGGAGCTTGGCCTTCACCAAGATGATATGGAGTAGTCCAATGGCCCAATGGTTGGGTTCAATGGAACGTCGACATGGCCCTTGGGAGCAGCAAGCTTAGAGGTGCAGGCTGGCACCAAGAGGGTGAAAACAGAGTTCACCATAATTGATACCCCCTTCCCTAACAATGCTATTCTGGGAAGACCATGGCTGCATGCAAATGGGGGCTGTTCCCTCAACATTGCACCAGTTGTTGCGATTCCCAACAGAGCATGGAATAGAGGAGGTCAAAGAGGATCAAGTACAGGCAAAGAATTGCTCCATGGCAGAAATGAAATCAACCTGCAACATACGAGAAGCAAAACTTGTAGAGGTTGAAGAAGAAGAAGACATGGAAGTCTTGGAAGACGTCGACAAAGAGCCAACTGAGAAAAGTGAGGAAGCCCTGAAGAAAGTCCTTGTCCAGCAAAGGGATGAAGAACACTTCTTCTTTCTCAACTCGGGCTTGGCCAAGGAAGAAAAAAGAGAACTGGAGGCGTTCTTGAGAGCAAACATTGAGGTGTTTGCCTGGACACCTTACGAGATGCCTGGCATTGACCCCGAGGTCACTTGCTACAGACTGAATATAGACAGGTCGGCCAAACCTGTAACTCAACGAGCAAGAAGGCCGACGTTGATGCACGTTGAGGCAGTAGAAAAAGAAATGGACAGACTTCTGGAGGCCAGAGCCATTCGAGAGTTAAGTTACCCGACATGGCTATCAAACACAGTGGTAGTGAAGAAAAAGAATGGGAAGTTGAGGGTCTGTGTAGACTTCATTAGCCTGAACAAGGCTTGTCCCAAAGATAGCTTCCCATTACCCAAGATTGACCAACTGGTGGATGCCACTTCAAGGCATGGAAGAATAAGCTTCCTAGATGCTTACAGGAGGTACCATCAAATAGCTATGTACCCGCCAGATGAGGAGAAGACTGCGTTTATCACCCTAAAAGGGCTGTATTGCTACAGTGTGATGCCTTTTGGGTTGAAAAATGCAGGAGCAACTTACCAAAGATTGGTAACCAAAATGTTTAGACATCTAATTGGCAAAACAGTGGAGGTATACATAGATGACATGGTCGTGAAGACCAAGGAGCCTAAGGATCATCTAGAAGACTTAAAAGCAGTATTTGACATTCTTAAAACATATCGGCTCCGACTCAATGCATCGAAGTGTGCATTTGGAGTTAGGTCTGGTAAGTTCTTAGGATATTTGGTAAGCATAAGGGGCATTGAGGCTAGCCTAGATCAGATCAAGGCTATCATAGAACTGAAGAGCCCAACATAAAACCAGTGCAGATGTTGACTGGAAGGGCTGCAGCCCTGAACAGATTCATAAGTAGAAGCTCTAACAAGTGTAAGCCTTTCTTCAGCTTAGTTAAGAAAGCCACAGACTTCTTATGGACCGAAGAATGCGAAGCCGCCTTAGCCGACTTAGAGAAGTACTTGACCACAGCTCCAGTTCTCTCAAATCCAGTACCTGGAAATGAGCTGTTCTTATACTTGGTAGTTTCAGAACATGCAGTAAGTGTAGTGGTAATCCGAGAAAACAAGGGAGAGTAAAGGGAAGTTTACTACGTGAGTAAAACCCTGGCAGACGCAGAGACCAGATACTTACCCTTGGAGAAGTTAACAATGGCTTTAGTAATGGCTTCCAAGAAGCTGAATCATTACTTTCAAGCCCACAAAATTGTGGTGTTAACTGAACATCCTTTAAGGTCCCTCTTGCAGCAAGGAGATCTGACAGGCAGAATAGCTAGATGGGCAGTGGCCTTGGGTTAATATGACCTGGAATTCAAACCCAGGACAACAATCAAAGGCCAAGTCTTAGCCGACTTCGTGGCCGAGTTCACACCAGGTTCCATCACACATCGGGCTCCGTTGAGCCGAGGTGCGCGATGTTCAGGTGAGCAAGAAAAGACCTAGCGGGGGACAATAGAACAAAAAAAACAAAGAGAAACTCAGGCCCTGCAGCATTTACATCGGTAACTCCTTCCGGTTGTTTGTTGATGAGAGTTCAAACCGACAAGGAGCGGGGGCAGGAGTAGTACTAGTATCGCCAGATGGGCAGATACTGGAACAATCCATTTGTTTGGCGTTTCAGGCCTCAAACAATGAAGCAGAATATGAAGCACTAATCGTAAGGTTAAAGCTGGCAGCAGCCATGGAAGCCGATGAGGTAATAGTCTTCTGTGACTCCCAACTTATAGTCAACCAGGCAACAGGTGAATATGCAGCCCGAGATGAAAAGATGTCGGCCTATGTAAAGGAAGTGGGCAGACTGGTAGCCTTATTTCAAAACTGCCGACTACAGTAGGTTAGCCGAGATGACAATAGCCATGCCGATGCTCTGGCTAACCTGGCTAGTGTAATGAAGCCTGGAGAGGCAAGAACGATAATGGTTGACTACTTGTCAGGTCCAAGCATAGAACCACTGAACACAGAGCGTGAAGCAATGTGTGTGGAGATGGGACCAAGTTGGATGGATGCCATAATAGTATTCCTTAGAGATGGGAAGCTGCCAGATGACCGAAAAGAAGTGCATAAGATCAGACTGAAGTCGACAAGATTCAGTTTGACCGCAGAAGGGCATCTCTACAGAAGATCTTTAACTGGACCCCTTCTGAGGTGTGTGCATCCTGCACAGGTTGAAGACTTTCTGTACGAGATACATGAAGGAGTATGTGGAAGCCACGCTGGAGGCAGGTCACTTGCTCATAGGGCCATTACTCAGGGGTACTGGTGGCCCTACATGTAGAAAGATGCCGAAGCCTATGTCAAGAAGTGTAAGAAGTGCCAGAGGTTTGCACCTTTAATACATCAACCAGCAGCAGACTTGAACCCGGTGCCCAACCCTTGGCCATTCGCCCAATGGGGTATGGATCTTGTTGGAAAACTGCCTCAAGCAACTGGACAAAGGAAGTACCTACTGGTAGCAACAGATTACTTCACCAAGTGGGTAGAAGTTGAACCCCTTGCCAAAATTCGAGATGCTGATGTGAAGAACTTCATATGGAAGAACATCATCACCAGGTTTGGAATCCCAAGAGCAATAATAGCTGACAATGGCACACAGTTTGACAATAAGCTAATCAAGAGTTTCTGTGCAAAGTTCAAAATCAAAAATTATTTTTCCACCCCAAGTTTTTCTCAAAGCAATGGACAAGCAGAAGCATCCAACAAAATTATCTTGGATGGGATTAAGAAGAGGCTGCAAGTAGCAAAGGGAAAGTCGGTGGATGAATTGCCCAGTGTACTCTGGGCATATTGGACTACACCGAAAAGATCCCCATTTGCCATGGCCTATGGCACAGAAGCAGTCATTCCTCTGGAGGTCGGTATCCCAGGGATTAGAACTCAGGGAGTGGAGAATGGAACTAATGATGTATTTATAGCCCGAGATCTAGATCTGCGAGAAGAAAAAATGAAGAAAGCAGCAATTCAACTGGGGGCATACTAGCAGTAACTTGCCATGGCTTATAATAAGAAGGTGAACCCGCGAGAGTTCCAAGTTGGTGAGCTCGCCTTGAGAAAGGTCGTCGGCAACAAGAAGGATCCCAGAGAGGGCAAGCTTGGCCCAAATTGGGAAGGACCTTATAGAATCACTTCGGTATTGGGCAATGGGGCATATCGGCTTAAAGATAGCGAAGGCAAAGAGTTTCCAAGACCCTGGAATACTTGCAATTTGAAGTTTTTTTATCATTAGATTTTCTTGTTCTTTGTTATTAGCCGTAGTAATAATAAAGTTTTAGCTTGATTCTTTACAATTATGACTGGTCAGTAACTTGACGATGTTTCTGATTGAAACATGACGAATAACTTAGACTTATTAGATGACAAAGTTCCTACTTGCATATAATATAGTTAAACTAAGTTGAATTAACCTCAATATGCCATGCCGGCAGAAACAAAGACAGATTGGAATTAAGTACCTATCAGTCAGATTAACAAAGAGGCCAAGGTCGGTAACCTCGGCTAGTCTTTGTTTGAACTTGACCTCAACAACAGAGCCACATACTTAATAAGAACCCAAGTGGAACTTAAGTTCACATTAGGGGGCAGAGGGCTGGAGAATGATGCTTAAGTTTAACACTTGTTGAAATTTGAGAAAAATTTACAAGTTGAAGTTAAACCAAGGTCATGTTTAACACTTGTTGAAATTTGAGAAAAATTTACAAGTTGAAGTTAAACCGACGTCATGTTTAACACTTGTTGAAATTTAAGAAAAATTTACAAGTTGAAGTTAAACTAAGGTCATGTTTAACACTTGTTGAAATTTTTTATAAAAATTTACAAGTTGAAGTTAAACCCAGGTCATCTTAAAGGAAGATTGATTTAAACACTTGTTGAAATTTTTACAAGTTAAGCCAAGGTTGTAATGAAAGAAGTACTTATGTACTTTCCGAGATGAAAACGTTTATTTTCTTTGACCGAGGTGTATCACCCCGAGAAGATTACATAGATTAAGGTGTATGTTGAAGACACCCAAATTATTCTAAGTGTAGAGCCATATAAGGAAGACAAACATATAAGCATTCAAAGGAGGAAGTTGTATTTACATTCAAAAGAAGGCACATCAGCCAAATTGAAGCTTACACTGTTTTAAAAAGAAAGGAAAAAGTACAAGGAGAAAAACATCAAAGTAAGACATCTCGGCATCTTTGGTAGGTTGGGTCTGGATTTCAGAAGACAGCTGAGAAGACATCTCGGCGGCCCTTTCAGCCGTAAGCTCGGCATCGATTTCTTGAAGAGTTTGGTTGAGGCTCTTGTCGGCAATAGGCGCGTCTGGTATTTCCTTCTCAGGAGTAGCATCTTTGGGGACCTCACATTCCTCATCCTGAGTCAAGTCCAAGACTTGCTCATTCAGAGTAGGGGACTTGGCCCCAGTAATGTCCTTCTTCTTCCTAACCACAGCTTCCTCCTCAGACTCAAAATCGTCTTCGGATTGGCTTGGAGTAGGTGAGAATAGAAGAGGGAGGTCATCGACATTCTTGAGGGGGTAGTCCTCGGGGACGTCCAACTTTTTCAGGGCGGCCATCCAACCAAGGGTGAAACCCTTGTTGCATGCCTGATTCACCTGTTTTTTATAGTCCTCCTTGACGTCGGCCGCCGCCTTGGCTTACGCCTTTTTATTAGCCACCTTGATCTTGGCCTCTTTGGTGGCCAAGGTGGCCAAGGCATCCTGGAGTTCTTTTTGGGCCTTGGCCATTTTTGCCTCTGTCTCATTATCTTCGGCCGCAAGGACCTTGGCGATGGCATCGGCAGCATCAGCCTTTTCCTGGGCCTCATTTTTTTCTTTTATGGCTTCCTCGGCCTGGTCAGATAAAGTCTTCATCTTGGCCTTAGTCTTCTTAATGGTTTTCAGTAAATCATTAACCTCCCTGATCTTGTCGGCCAACTCCTTCCTTATTTTGAAAGATTGCATAGAGAAGGAGTGGGCGTGCTGGATCGCCTGAAAGAAAATGGATAGAACAAAAGTTAGTAAAAATTCTCTAAGTATGGAAAAATAGAGAAGGGACTTACTTGAACGGAGTGTTGCAACATCAAGGTGAAGTTTTCATACTGGCTCATCTCGGCGTTGCGATCGAGATCTCCAAGAAGGAGCAAAGTTATAGTAAGGGCAACGCCGACGTTAACGTCATCGGCACTATCGCTAGCTCTAACCGGCCTGTCCTCCAGTGTGATTGGGGGGGCTCATGGGGAGTCAGACTTCATAGAACCTAAAGCTGTCGCCGACTCGGACCTCGGTCTCTTTGACCGAGTTGATTGGGATGGTTTGGCCTTGGCGGGCCTCTTTTTAGGAACAGAGGGGGTCTTCTCGCTCTCGGCCACTTTTGAAATTGGCAAGGTGTCCTCAATGTCAATCTGAGTCACCGTTGCCTTAGGTTGGGCCTTTTTCATTCTTTTGGGCTTTGGCTTTGGTTGAGGCTGGGATTGTGCTGGTTGAGCGTTGACGATGTCGGGGATGTCGGCTAGGAGATCTTCTGCGTCTGCTTTCTTGCGACCCATCTCGGTAGCAATTGCAGTTCAGCGTCGGCGTTGAGATGGTGGGATCAGCTATGGAATCGAGGACTTACGAAAGTCTTTTGATGGTCATGGAAGAACTGCAAGAAAAACAGACGTTAGAGCATACGAAAAGAACGAGTATTAAAGACTTGAAAAAATGTAACATTTGGCTCTTACCATTACCCTCTACGAATACTGTTCGGCTGAGAGGGTAGAGGTGAAGGTCGTCAACTGGAGCAAACTCCCAGTTGCCCGAGACAATGAAGTAATCATCCCCGGCTCCCTTGTTGGAGTCTGGGAGGTCGGTAATAAGTTTGTATTCAGTAGACCTCGGTTTGAGGTAGTAGACATAGCCTTTTTCTAACTTGAGGCCACACATGGTATAGCAGTATTGAATGTCGGCTAAGGTTACCCTAGCTTTTTCTCTGCATGCTAAGGCAATTATACCATTGATAACTCGGTAAGAGTTAATGGTGAGCTGCATCGGGTTTAATTTGTAATAATGGAGGACTTCTTGGAAAAGGATGTCTAGTGGAAGCCTAAGTCCACACTCAATGAAGGCGAGGACAAGGAAGGGCATGGAGTCGATTGTGGGCATAATGGAGTCGTCCTCCCCAGCCAACCTAAGGTAAACATCGGCTGGGATGGAAAACTCCCGCCTAAAGTATTCTAACTTAGTTGGGGTGTCTACCCTATGCTTCCACATACCCATGATGTCGGCTTGAAGGGAATATGTTGGATTTTAGAAGGGTGTGTTTTATAAGGGTTTGAGGGACCTCGGCGAAACCTAGAGGTATGCTGGGGCAAGAAATTCTGAGGATCTAAGGGAAATTTGTTTCAGTTTTTCCTAAAATTTGTGAGTTCTACAAACAAATCCCAAACTTAAGACTATGCAAACAGGGGTTGAAGGCAATGATCTGGAGAAAACACAGAAAACAGAAAACAAAGGCAATGATTCAGAATCAAGAACAGTGATGAACTATCAAGAACACTGTGACAAAATGTGCACAAGGGTGCGAGGCCAAGAACAGTGGCAGAAGTGAACAAATTTGTGAGCAGTGTGTGTATATTCAAGAAACGAGTTGGGCAAAAGCAAAATCGTAAAATAAATGTGCTCAGATACGTGATTCATAATCAGGAACTTGAACAAAACAGCAGTGGCAACGAGTAAAAAAGTAAAGCTTTTTGAAGAGAAACAAGAAATTGAATCAAAGAAAGAAACAATAACTCACCGAAGAAAAGTGAAACCGGTGTTGAGTTCGTCGAAGTTAAACGACGGCAGCAAACGAAAAAGATTAGCAAGAGCCTCGCCGGAGGAGATGGACGGTTGTGGTTGCAAAGCTTGGAACAATGAAGGATTTGAGAAAGTAAGAGAGAGAGAGAGAGTTTGAACAAAGACGATGGTGTAAAGTGAAAAGACGAAGAGAGAGGGAGTAAGTTTTTTCAAAAAACACAAAGAGGCGGCAAATGCAATTGATGTGCCTGGAATGACGTATTTGTCAGACGGCGCACGTAGGCGCGAGGCGACTTAATGGCGCGTATCAGACACGGTCCAGTGGGGGACAGACACGTGGCAGAAATGGTTGAAATGTTGTACGTGACAGCTCATGCGCGTGATGGAACTCTTGGAGTTCTTGATTTAATGAAGCCAAGACCTCGGCGAGGAGGGCAATCCCGGCTAAATAAACTTGAACAAACTAGGTTATTGGTTTTAAAGCCTTGATGAGACAGGTTACAGGTCCTGGTCGTGTGAAGCTGATAAATTATGATCTCGGTAATGGATGATAGAGCAAGATAGCCGACATGCTATACGATGTGATGATATAGGTTCCATCACCTCAGAATACCAAAGTAATAGAACCGAGGGGGCAGTTGTGGGGACATATTTTTTGAATGACAACACGTGGCCGAGGTGTCACCGGAGTGCCAGCCGGGGTGCCACATGTCCTGGTCATGACGCCGAGATTATCTCGGCTAGGCCGAGGTTATCTGCGGAGAAATTAGAACCCGAGATAAGCGGATAAGGGACAAGAGTCCTAGAATGAGAGAGGACTTCAGTTTGGGTAATGATACGACTCTTAGAGAGTTTATCCCAATCCTACTGGGAGTCCAAGATTAGCAGTAATCATAAGTCCATTGAAGTTAGGCTTCTATTGGGACTAGGTTTGTGTTGGCTATAAAAGAGAGGCACCCTCATGGGTCTAAGGTACACTTTTTATATTCTGAATAGTGAGTTAAGGACTTTTGCTATCTTTAAGAGATAACTGACTTGATCATCGGAGTGCTCCCGGGTGGACGAACTACCGCCGGAATCTTTTCTTTTTGTGACAGGACGTTCGGGCTTAATCTATTCTACCAGTGTTTCTCCAGCTGAGTTCCAGTTTGGCAGTGTGGTCAGAAATTGATTCACACAACTATTTTAGCAAAACCACTCATAGTTCGATACATTATTTCACAACAATGGAATTAACAGGTTTTCATGACAACCTAAGTTGTAAGGTTAATCAAAACAGGACCAGCCTACTCACAAATTAGGTTCGAGAAATACCTAAAGGAGACTACCAAAATCCCCACATGAACAACGCCCGCTAACGAATTTGTGCAGCCATTTACTATCTTTGACGCTGATTTCCCTTGTAGTCAGTATTGACACGAATTTAATTAAACTATGAAAATCTGACACATGCTAGTACTCTTGATAACATGTATTGGTACAGCATTGGAAGTGTTCAACAATCCAAATGCAACAGCTAATTTTTCACTGTGGTGAACAGTAGAGAAAGTTGTTTCCTCGTCTTGCTCATCTATTACCCCTAGAACTCCTTGTGGTTCATACCCACGATTTTTCGCTTTCTCAATCAAATCAGCCAATTATTGATCCGCCTCTTCGCATTAAGGACGAAACTGGAAATCAGGGTTAAATAAATAAACCTTCTCTTTGATACTAATCCAGCTCCAATCCTTCAGTTTCCTAATTTTCTCATCTTTCATCAATTTTCTCACCCTGGAAACATCTTGCCATCTCCCTACTGAGATGTACATGTTCAATAGCAAGACGTAAGTCTCAAAATTTTTTGGATTGAGTTTGAGTAGCTGTTTAGCAGCATAAAATCCTAATTCCAGATTCCCGTGACTTCTACAACCTGCAACCATAATGGACCATATGAATTCATTGGGCTCGAAATCCATCTTCTTGATAATCCCAAAAGCTTCATCTAAGTGACCTAGCCTCACAAACATATCGATCAGGCACGCAAAATGGTCCATCACGGGCTTGATTTTATATTCGGTTTTCATCATCTCAAAATAAGCCAATGCCTCGCCAACCATTCCAGCGTGGCGACAAGCTGAAAGAACACCCACAAACGTGATCTTGTTCGGTCTAAACCCCACTAATCTCATATCCTCAAAGAGTTGCAACGCCTGTTGCGAGCAACCATGTTGAGCAAACTCTGTAATCATCGAAGTCCAAGATATCAAAGTTCTTGTAGACATCTCTACAAAAGCTTTAATTGCTCTCTTGATGCTTCCACATTTATTATACATGTTAACTAGGGCGGTTCCCACAACCACATCAGACAAAAACCCAGTCTTAATAGTCTGAGAATGAACTTGTTCGCCTTGTTGCAAAGTCACCAGACTACTACATACGGTCAATATACTTGAGAAGGTGAATAGATCGAGCTTTAGGCCTGACTGATGCAATCTCAGAAAAATGTTAAGTGCCTCATCTCCGCTATGGTGTGCTGAAATACCATCCTCTGCAAGATCCATCATTTGGGCATGCCCTACAATCATCGCATTCCATGTAACTAAGCTGACTTCCTCCATTCCATCAAACAACTTCTTTGCCTCTCGAACATGTCCACATTTCAAATACAAATACATAATAGAATTTGTTACGGGTAGGTTCAATTCATACCCAAGGTTAATGGCCAACGAGTGAACCTGCGATCCGACACTCAAAGCCTGCATTACACAACACAAACTCAAGACGCTAGTCAATGTGAACTCATTCGGCTCTACACCCTCAGAAAGCATTTCACCGAACAAACTCAAACCCATTCCAGAATCACCATTATCACCGCAGGAAGATATAACCGTGGTCCAAGAAATCACATTCTTTTCCCTAATTCTCAAAAATGCTTTAACCGCAGAATTCAAGCTGCCACAGTTGGAGTATAAACTACAAAGTGCATTCCCAACACTCGTGTCGTATTCAATATCATACTTTACAATGTAACTATGGATTTACTTCCCCAACCCAATTGCATACATCAAATAACAAGCATTTAAAACAACTCCAAGTGTCTAATTCGTAGGATAAGCACCAACTTCCAATATTTCAATGAAAACCCCGAAGGCGAGCTCCGGTTGGGAATTACGAACATAGCCAGTCATCAGAGACGTTCTAGTAACTACATTCCTTTTGGGAAAATAAGCAAACACCTTGCGTGCATTTTCCATAGCCCCACATTTGGCATAAACATTAACAAGAAAAGTCATGAGAAACAAATCTTCATGTGTACCAGTCTTCACAATGTGACCATGAATGACTTGAGCTCAGAATCGAATTCCTCTATGCATTCTTGCAAGAGCGGAACATAGATCGACGATTCGACACTTGTCCCTTCTCTTATCAGCGAAAGCGCTTCTCGAAAATCCAAACTTGTTGGGTCCAAAGCTTTACCCAATTGGGTATTGGTACTATAACTTCGCTGATGAGAGAACAAGAAATCAATCGTATCAGAGAAAGTTTTTTCTAGAGATAAAAAAATAAAAAAAAGTGAAATTGAAGCAGAGAAAGATTTGCCTTTTCGATGGGAAGAGAAGAGGGCAGTTTACAGAGGTCTGGTTCGAGCTTGAGGGTATTGGCAACTAACACAGAAGGTAGAGACGCCATTGAGAAGAAGATGATATATACAGTATAGATACATATATCTATATATGTGTGTAGAAGATTACCTAGTACATATTTGTTGTTGTTGATCTGTTCGTGTTGAAGACAATGGGTGAAGGAGGAAACATTATCTTCTGTTGTTATCTCTTCAGGTAAAAAAAGTCTGTGGAGGGAAAAGAATGTGTTATCGCTTTATCAGTCAATCAGTTATTCCTTACCGATTATCCCACACTTCCAATTGTAGTTTTTTTATTTCTTTATTTTATTTTGTAATCAAAGAAAAAGGATGTTCCGTGGAATATCACATCATCGGTGGGTCCTGATTTCGAGATAATTGATTGACGACTAAATTTAACTTAACTCAAATGAAGGATCTATCATCAAGGCAAATTCAGCCACGTGTCATTTTTTTGTTATTTTTGTTATTTTTACTCCTCTTTTCTAATGAGAGGGAAAAAAAATGTATGACATCAATTGAATTTTCTTGTGCATTCTAACTGCACATGTATTGTCAACGTGCTTTGGGCATGATGAGGCGGACATAAATCTTCCGGGCTCCAACTCCGCCTGTTCAGCAACAAACATGGATACAAAAACAAAAGGATGAGAAGGATTCAAGACAAGAGTAAAAATAGTACAAGGGTCATTATAGTTCTAATTAATTTTCAGCATGCAGGACACAAAATGCATTCCTTCTCGTGTCTTTGAAATGAGTCGAGGAAGATCCGGGAATGCAATGTTCAAGAACAATATTTTATATGGTCATACATACATCATTTGTCAACTGCCAAGATTTACAGAATATAAATTACATTAGCAGTAATCCACAAAGCGGATGTTAACGAAAATTGAGAAATACAATTGAAAATGTTTTATGGAACTTCATTGATTTGAAGAGTATAGACACAAGACTCAAAATATTTCATACAACCATCCAGAAATGTCATGCTCAGAATATAAACAAAGAGATTGTTAAAAAACCTTCTGTAGTTGTTTCCAGTATCAAACTGATTACATAGTGCCACTTCTAAAGATGAAAAGCAATATACTTTTATTGAGGTTATATAAGTATGAAAGAACCCAAACGAGACTCAAAAAAGTGACACGAGTGTTAATGTACGAGTTTGGTTCTTAGTCTGATTTCTAGCATCAAGATAACAAAAAAAACTACAACAATCTAAAACATCTACTCAAATAGGCCACTGGGTATGACATACCTAGCACTATAAAGATCCTCCGTCAGTTGTTGGAAATTGTTTGGCATACTCCTCCTCCTCATGACAAAGCTTTGCAATCTCAGACATGTAGGCATCTGACTTCATAGTTGACACAAACTCCTTCAACTTTGTTCCTGATTTTAGAATCATAAATAATCACTTCTAAAATAACAATGAAGACAATTATAGAATCAAGAACTTTTGGTATCAGCCTTTATCTTCAAGGCCAATTTCACAGCAGCATCAAAGAACTCAACTACTTTAACCAAATCCTCCTCGGCAAATCATCTAGATGTGAGAGCAGAAGTTCCTGAATCACCAGATAAAACAGTTCTTCATGATGAAGTAATTAACAATAACTAGTACATGCAAAATGATCGAAGGAAAAGGGCTTTACCCATACGTATGCCACTAGACACCATGGCAGACACATCCCCAGGAACAGTGTTTTTATTGGCTGCAATGTGCACTGATTACAAAACCTTCTCAACTCTAGAACCATCAATGCCCTGTAGATAACAATCCCAAAGAAACAACGGATCACCTTCATCTTGGTAAACTATTCAGAATCCACATGAACCAACATCAAATTGAATTTCTCTCAAATATAGAAGCTACAGGAATTTGGGATGACTCTTAATTGTCCAATGCAAGTATGGATATATGCGGAGGTCCTGTCACATTTGTGGCAATGAAGTAGATAATTCATGTACAAAATTCCCTATCAGATTGCTTATATAGCAACATATAGAGTAAAAGGAAAATTGTGCAACAACAAAAGCAAAAAAAAAAATATCCAAAAAGTAAAAGGAGGCTATTCAAAACTGGAACAAAAGGTCTCAGTATTTAACCACAACCATGGTGAAACAAAAAGTCGCAAGTCATAATAGAAAACTTATAGAGTAGGAAGTTTTAGAATCCTATCTTTCAATCTTGGTAGATTAACGTTTACGAATTACGTAGCAACTGTGGGACCAGGTTTCTAGCAGATTATTGAAACACAGAACAAATTAAATTCACTTTTTCCTATAAATTCTTCAATTTTAATGATAGTGACCTAGAAGAAAGTATATCATGATAAGATGTTATGACTTTTACCTTTAATATCAAAACATAATTACTAAAATTATGGCCGTGTGCAATTAAAACACTAAAAACCACAAGAAGCATTTCAATTTCAAGCCTTCAAAAAAATTTCCAAGGTTTTGAACTCTCAACACCTACTCCATGTATCTTTCTGAAAAGAAAATTACATTGTCATAAATAGACCAAAAGAGGACAATAATGCAGATTACAGGTTATTCATGTCTATCCAGAAAATCAAAGGAATTTTTCTCCTAGACCAGAGTTGAGTTTATACCTGTACTTAATTTGACACTAATGACATTTGAAGAGTTGCTTTATGAAGATAGAGCCATCATGGTGTATAAAATGGATCTCTTTAACAATGTCAGAGGACATGTTCACAACAAAAACTTGGAAGATGAGCATAAGCAAACAGTTATTCTCACAGCTATATCGTATTTCATTCTCAACATCTCTGTTCCAGATATTTCTATTTTTTTCTAGCAAATAAATAAAAGCAGAAGTCAAAACCAACAATGATTGAGATCCCCAATTTTGGAAATTCCCATAACCCCAAAATAATTTGAATCACTCAAGTGAAAGAGATGGAAGAAAAATAAAATAAAATACATAGTGGTCCAGATCATTTTGTCATCATGGGGTTCTCAAAATTGGGAGTCTCCATCATTTTTCAATCACTGTTTGGAATATAAACATGAATCTTTTCTATAATTGCATTTACCTCCCGATTCTGCCATATCGATGTACCTTAAAGTACATAAAACCAATTTTAATCATCAACTTAATCATAAAACCCACGCCAGATGCACCAGGTACATACAAAATTGATCAATTCAATAAATGATTAATTATCATCATGGTACGACCAAATGTGTATGTGTTGTAACTGGAAAGGAAAGTGGATTCTCATACTCATTTCCTCAATATCTAGCACCAGGATACCCTTCACTGCACTTGTTGATCATGACTGACCCAACTACTTGCATTACCGACACCGATGTGAAATACTCCATACTTATGAGTTCAAGTCCCTAACCACAATTTATTCAATTGTATGGTAATACCCCAAACAAGTGAACCTACTGCAATAACCAAAATGCACATCCATAAACTATAAATCAATATAGCATTACCACAGTGTTAGGTAGAGCACAATATAAATCCAAAAATAAATAAATAAATTATAATTACACCCCTAAGGTTTGTTTAAAATATGGATTGCCCCTGTAGTTTTGAAAATTATAAATACTCCCTTGTCATTTTTTTTGTTTAACAAAATTGGCAGTAAAAATAAAATTTCTAATTACTCTCCTACTCAATAATAAAATTACCAGCATTATTAATTAAGATATATTTCTGACATTATTAAAAACTGTTAATTGACTTAATGATTTATTAATAAAATAGGCCATTTGTTATGTGATTAAAAAAAAATTGAAGGGGAAATATGTAATTTTCAAAACTACAATAAACAATCTGTATTTTAAACAAAATTCATTGGTGTATTTGTAATTTATCGGGAAAAAAAATCCTATACTAAGGCCTTGTTTGGGGAGTAACTATTTTAGCCAAAAAGTCACTATAAATTGTCACATCACTCTCTCTACTTTTCTGCATATCTTTTTGTAAAAAGTCAAAAAATTACTTAAATAATTTGTTTCCAATCGAGAGCTTAATTTACAAAATGTGAGTGAAAAAAAAATCTTTGTTTGAAATTGGTTTTTAGAAAATAGTTTTTAGAAAATTTTACTTTTTTATTTTTTATAATTTAATGTTTTCAATGATTTTTTTTAATATGTTAAGCAATTTTTAAAAATTTTAGACACATCTAAAATAAATACACTTAAAAAGTATAATATTTGTAAAAAAATCTTTAAAAAATCAGTAAATACCAAAAAATACAAAATATATATATATATATAAATTCAATACATTTTTTGTATTTTTTCATATTTATTAATTTTTAAAAATATTTTTTCACGAATATTTTACTATTTAGATACATCTAAGTAATATGCATATAAAAAAATAAAATAAATTGTTTAAAATTTAAAAAATAGTCATTAAGAACAAAAAAAAAATACAATTCTCAAAAAAATAAATTCAGAAAACTGAATTTATTTATTTATTTTTTTTGAACGGAGAAAACAGGAACAACAACTAGCATAACACAGCCTTTAATGGCATAGGGGGGTTAGCTACCCAAACCGATTACTTCCCACTGGGCGAGAGGTGCACCTAATCAATCACGGTGTTCAGGTGACTTGCACTGATAGACTCGAAATTCTGGGAATCGCTATTGTCAAGACAATATTTTCTGCTTCAAGAGCGCTCTAAGCTTTCTGCGGGTTGTACATTGCTTCAATAACAGTTGAACGCTGATCTGAAGGCGCGTAGTTGTTCGGGTCCTGCGAATCAAAATCGGTTGCACTCGAGTTCTATTGCAGATTCTTATAATAAAATAAAAAAATTGGATTCAACCTAAACAGAATTTATTTATCCATTGTGAGTGTGAGTGATTTAAAAAAAAAATTAAAATATTGGATAAATTTTAGAATATAGTATCTTCTGACCTCATTTAGGAAGTAATTTGTGACTAATTTTAGGCTTGGTTTGAGATATCCAATAAAAGTCAAAAAGTCAAAAAATTATTTAAAAAGTTAAAAAGTTATCATTTTTCATCAAAAATAAATAAATAAATAAATAAATTTTACACGCAAAATTACAACTCAGTCTGAACGGTTCAGATTCTGTGGCTTTGTTTTTTTAGAAAAATTGCACAGTCGGGGTGCAATTTTAACACAGTGTTGTTCGGCCCGTAGGGGCCCATCAAGGGTCCCGTTTTGATAATCTAAACCGTCAATGTGTAGAACTCGTTGAGTACTATAAATTTGTTAAAAATTACATTGATTGGATATCGCTAACTACATGATCAAATTAGTTTTGTATAAAAAAAATGGATGGTGTTATAGTTAACAGTTGAAAAAAAAACTAATCCGATTAGATAGCTATCAATATTCGATCAATGTGATTTTTTATAAGTATATAGTACTCGACGAGTTCTACACATTGAACAGTTCAGATTATAAAAACGGAACCCGTGATGGCCCCCATGGGCCAAATAGCACAGTCCAGTGTAATGCCCGAAAAGTAGGCAACCATTTTTAGCATCAATTCAGCCTGCCCAAATAGTACGGCCGTATAACTCATAGTCCTTATCTTCTCCTACACACTAATTTATGGATAAAGCTTGGGAGCTCGAATGAGCTCCCTTCCAAATCCCCCGAAAATGGAGAAACAGAGGGAAACAGAGGGAGAGGGAGAAAGAGAGAGGAGAGGAGAGAGGGAAACAGAGAGAGAGAGAGAGAGGGAGAGAAGCTCAGCTGTCGCAGTAGCTCAGCCGATTGTCAGACGATCGCCGATCTCGCAGCAGCTCAGCTTCCGCCTCGCCTCGCCTCCGTCGCGCCTCCGCCCCTGGTTTATGCCCCCTCATGTCCAGTTCTCCCTTCTCCCTTCTCCCTTCTCCCTCTTCTTCTTCTTCTTCTCCCTTCTCTTCTTCCTTCATCTTCTTCGTTTCTGATTCAACCCAAAAAAAAAAGGGGAAAACGACGTCGTTTTTCCAATTAGGGGGATTCGGGGGGACAGATTTCGAGCGACGTAACATTACTCCTAATTTATATTATTTTTTAATACACATTTTTTCGTAAAAAGTCAAAAAGTTAGTCCAAACAACCATTTTTTTTCCCTTAAATTTTTAGTCTAAAAAGTCAAAAAATACATTTATTTAGGATACCCCAAACAACCCCTATTAAAAAGACAAAATAAATTAAAAAATTAATAAGACAAAATGTCATATCTAAATCCTAATCCTTTCACTTTTTCTTTTACAAAATTACAAAAAACTAAAAATTATTTTTAAACGAAATTTTTTTAATCAAGTTAAAGAAATCAAAAAGCCAAACTGGAAAAATTCTTCCCAAATAAAGACTTAGTTGTGTGATCCGGTCACAAATGATAGTAAAAGTAACAAGGCATGTGAAGATGGCATGCAGATTTTAAAAAATGTTAAGGCCTACACACAAAAAAAAATAAAAAAAAGGTCTCACAATTTGATGGGATATAAATCATGTTAATTTTTAATTTATTACATACTCAATTGTATAAGATTTATCTCTCTTGTTATATCATTATGGATAAATTTAAAAGTTCAAATTATAGATTTATAGCACTACTCATAGATTTGAGTCGAAAATAGAACTTGTAAGATCATCCAATATTCAACTTCCATATGCAACATCATTGTGAGCCAAAGTAATTTATGAAAGTTAAAATTATAATTTAAATTATAGTAGAGACTGAGTAATTTTTTAAAACCCCCTTGTAATGTGAATTAAATTTGAAAAAAAGTCTTGGATAATGAGCTCAGTCATAATTTCTATTCTGTCATAAACTGCTCAATTCTTTTTAGTTTATGAAGAAGCGTTAATTTTTTAAAAAATAAATTTAATTTAATTATGCATCTAAAAATTAGTTCAAATCATCAAAAATATGATTAATCATTTCAAAATAACTTTTTCGGATTTTTAATCTTTTAATATGAAAATAAAACCTCTCTGGTTGATTTCAGTCGAACTCACTCACTTCACCTTTCGGGGCAAGCCAATACTAGTTCCATATCTCACTTTGCCCATTTTTTTTTGTTTGTTTGTTTGGTTTGTTCTTCACATATTGATGAACCAACATAACGTACTTCCCCATTAGCGCCCTACACAATATTTGTTAGGGTGAGCGTAGAATCCGTAAAATTTGTAATTTGATCCAGTCTAATTTAATTTGATAGGTTTGGATTGATTTTTTGAATCTGTAATTTGGTTTCGGATTAAAAAATTAAAAATCCGTAGTTTACGGATTGGTTCCAAATTGAACTCTACGGTTTCGGATTGGAACCGCTTTGGACCATTTATAAATAGCCTATATTTATATTATACACCCTCCCGCATAGTATCTTTTTTTTTTTTATTCTATATAACACCTAAACCCGTATAGTATTTTCTTTTATTACTTTTATTTATTAGTTTTTAGTTTTAATTTGTAATAGTCTAAATATTTATGTGGAACTAGTTTTCTTATGATTGTTTAAATTCTAAAACAGCATGTCATCATTATGGAAAGACATGTTGTTGTTCTGGAACTAATATGATACTATGTTTATATTTTTATGAAATTAAAATGTTCTATATTTTTTTTAATTTATTTAATTATGTGAATCCGTGATCGTAAACCGATCAAATCCGTGTTTAAATGGATTGGTTCGGATTGATTCCACGATTTAAACAGATTGAATTAGTTTCAATTTTTCAAAAACTATAAATAATGGATTGATTTTGATTTTATCTCAATCCAAAACAATTTAGACTATATCACTCCTAATATTATTAAGCAGTTTTAAAAAGTGTGCAACTTCCATAAGATTGTCCTCCAAAATGAATAACGAGCATGGATAATAACTTAGGTAGACTGTCAATATATCTTCATAGTTAGATTTAATTTTTATAAAATCCTATTAAAAATAAAATTCTTGTAAAATTATTGTTAAAAATAATTTTTTGTAAAGATTTTCTGCATGCCGCTAAAAATTTACAATTAGTGACTTTTTTATCACGATTTTTATAAATTATAAAACTTACAATTAGCAACGTTTTTCTGTAATAAATTTTTAAACTGTCGCTAAAAGTTAAAAATTAGTGACCTTTTTGTGACAATTTTTTTAAATTATTGCTAAAACTTATAATTAGTGATATTTTTGTGATAATTTTTAAATTATCACTTAAAATTAACAATTAGTAACGTTTTTTTAATAATGTTTAATGAAAAACGCTATTAATTCTCACATGATCTGTTGGACGATAAGTCCACCTATTAAAATTTATACGGAAGTCCGCCTAATAACATCGGATTAAGGGCTTGATTGATAATAGTTATTGGATAGAATAATATACATAAAAATTATTTAATTAAAGATATAGTAAAAAATGTCGATTATTTTTAAGTATTAAGTAGAACGAGATGTGATTACCAATAATATGTCAAGAATCTTGTTAAAATTTAAGTTTTTGGAACAATGTCTGATTTGTTGTTTAGAAGAAAAAAAAAATTAATTTAAAAAAAAAAAACTAATTTAATAAAAATAAGGGTAAATTACAAATACACCTCCTGAAGTTTGCTTAAAATACAGATTGTCTCCTATGATTTTGAAAATTACAAATACCCCCTGGTTAAAAAAAATTATTTAACAGAATTAACTAATTTAGTGATATTTTTGTGATAATTTTTAAGTTGACACTCAAAATTAACAATTAGTAACGTTTTTTTAATAGTGTTTAATGAAAAACGCTATTAATTCTCACATGATCTGTTGGACGATAAGTCCACCTACTAAAATTTACACGGAAGTCCCCCTAATAACATCGGATTAAGGGCTTGATTGATAATAGTTATTAGATAGAATAATATACATAAAAATTATTTAATTAAAGATATAGTAAAAAAATGTTGATTATTTTTAAGTATTAAGTAGAACGATATGTGATTACCAATAATGGGGGTGTTTGTTTCAGCTTTTCAGAACCAACTTATGGCTTTTAGCTTTGAAAAAGTTATTTTGGACTGTTTGGTTAAACTTATTTCAAACGACCGATTCTAATGACTTATTTCACTACTAAAAGCAGGCCTTTTGAGTCGGTTTTCAAATTTTACCGTCACAAAAGGTAGTCTTTTGAGAAATACCAAACCTTTAGGACACAAAAAATTAATATTTGATAGCATTATTTGAGTCGTTGAATTTACCGACTCAAAAGATAGACTTTATATACCTTTAAATTTGTAAAAAATTATATCTTTCAATAGATGCCGTAGCAAAAAAAATATTTTATAACCAAGATATATATATTTACTTGATTATATTTAATAAATATATTATATTTAATACTCATTTCGATATTAAAAATAATAGTTAAATTAAAAGAGAATTAGTAATATAAAACTAAAAGTGATTCTAATTATTTTATTTTATTTTTATTTGGATAATAAAAATATGTAGAAATAGAATTATACAAAATTTATTTAAAAGATTAAATATAAATATGTTGTGATTGGATTAAGAAGAAAATACATAAATTAATTATGTAGAGTATTAGTATTTCTTTAATATTATTATTTTTAATTATTCATAAATAGTGTATATAGGCATAAAAAATTTAAATTAAATATGAATATTTTGATAATAAATAATTTAATGTTAAATAAAAAATTAAATATAAATTAATATTAAGACAGCAATCAGATTGATAAAAAATAAAAAATAAATAAATAAATAAATTTAATTTGTGCGATACATGTAATTAAGCACATTCTGCTTTATTTATTTATATATCAAGATAATTTTTTCGAATATCATAATAATGAAATTATAATTATATGTATATATATTTATAGATATACTTTTATATTAATATTGAGTGTATATACTATAAATAATAAATATCTCAATTAATATTTGAAAGAGGTAGAGTGGTGAAGTGGATTTAGTGCGGTGACTTTGGGTCCGGTCAAAGCTTGCAAATGGCGTGGGTTCGAAACTTCAGAGGCGCTTCAATAAGAAAATTAAAACATTGAACCACTGATTGCCAACTCAAAAACATTTGCGACCCACCATTTTCGACTCTTGAGTTTATTCTTGACGGCACTCTGCCGACTCAAAAGGCCCTGTTTTTAGTAGTGTTTTAACTCAAAAAAGCTGATTCTGAGAAACTGCTCACCCCTTGTTTCTGATTATCAGCTTCTGCTGTGGACATGTTAATTTATGGTTATACTCTTAAATTTTTTTATTTTTTATTTTTTAAAAAATAGAAAAAGACTCAAATTGATTATAGATTATTATTATTATTTTTTATGAGAAATGTAGACAAACAAAAAATAAAAATTAATTGAAAAAGTTATTTCACAGTTTATTTAACAAACACTACTCAGCAACTTAAATCTATAATCCAACAGCTACACCAAACAGATTAACAACTTCTGATTAAAGTCATAATCTATAATCTGTTAAACTATAATCTATAAGCTGTTTTAACAACTACACCAAACGGGGCCAATATGTCAATAGCTTGTATTCTAGTGGCACCTTTCTAACACTTTCACGTGAGAGATTGGGGATTCACACCTCACTTTTGGTAAAGTTGGGTGGAAGAGTTTTATTAGTCCCTATATATTTTACTTGTTATTTATTGCAAGTTTACTCACCATCAGCGTTTAAGAGATACAGAGATTACCAATACTATTGATATGATATTGATAACCCTAACATTTTGTGAGATTAGCAATACTATTAGATTACCAATCCTAATATCATGTTTAAAATAAGCAATGAAATAGGAAATACCAAAAACTATATGGATTTCATGTGAGGTTCACAAGAAGATATGAAATTCCCTAATCCCTCTGGTATGGTTAATTAAGATCAACAATGCTAGAGGGCCACAATTTTTGTGGCCACAACGGCTCAAAACTGTCAAAACGACGTCGTTTTGGTATGTTTTGCGCTCAAAACGACGTCGTTTTGACAGTTTTGAGCTATTGTGGCTACAAGAATTGTGGCCCTCAAACATTTTCCAATCAAGATAGGTCCTAAAAGTAAGACAAGTTAGGAGAACATCCATAAGTTAAAAAACAACAATCAAATTAATTTATGTGATTATTCAAATTAGACTTGTCTTGTATTTCAATCAAGTGATATTGATTATATGTCCTTTTTTTTTCGTCATTTCATCTTGTCAAATACTATTTAGTTAAGTTAAATAAATTTATAATTTTTTTACTACAACAACCTATATTAGTTTTGATATTCTTATTCCCCTAATATTTTCATTCATGAATCATTATTTCTTATAATTACATCTACTAATCTTCATTGTACATTGACCAAATTATTTAACATTTTCTCCTTCAATTTATGTTCGTCAACTAGAGCTTGATTAAATAAATGGTTGGTAAAAAAAAAAAGTTGAAACAAATATATAGGTTCAGACCCCATTCAAATGAATTTTATTTATGACAAATATGCTTAAAATCTCTAAAATATAACTCTTAAATTTGCTCATAGTAATCAATTGTTGATTTGTTTATGAATCTACCAATTAAGATTCAATCTTCAAGCCGTGGGAGTGTAAGTAAATTTAAGAATCTTGTTAAAATGACACTTTATTTATTATTTATTTTTTTGTTTATCTTCCTAAATTGCTAGAGGATTGGAACATCCACTAGCATACAATTGTGAACCATGTTATTATTTCCTCAATTGACGTTTGCTTGGTCCCATCCCTAGTAAAATGTTTAAATAACAATTAAAACACCGCGTTACAAAAATAGTTGTGAATTAATGTCTCATCAAGAAATATGACAAACAAATGACGATAACATTGAAACCACATGTCGGTCCTATTTGTAGAGATTCTGAGAAATATTTTATGGTCAAATTGTTTAAATCACAATTAAAAAACCACGTTACAAAAATAGTTGTGAATAGTGAATTAATGTCTTCTCAAGAAATATGACAAACAAATGACAATAACATTGAAACCACATGTTGGTCCCATTTGTAGAGATTCTAAGAAATATTTTATGGTTAAATTAAACTAAGTTTCAAATTTTAGTAAAATTATATTAATTAAATTTTTAGGAAGATTATAAAAAATTAAAATTAATATAGATGATATGAAAAAATAAATTAAATAAAGTAGAATATACGTTTCAGTATAAAAAATATGATATCATCATTTTTTTTATTCTTATAACTAATAAATTATTAATAAAAAGAGACTACTCGTTTGGCAACTCACTGTTTTAGTTTAAAAGTTAAAAAATCACTAAAAAAATTAAAAAGCCAACAACTTATACCAAAAAGTCAAATATTATATTTTCTCTCTACTTTTTGTACATTTTTTCTTAAAAAATTAAAAAGTCATTTCAAACATACTAATTTTTTTACCTCATATTTTAATCAAAAAATTAAAAAATTATTAAAATAGTATGTTCCTAAACGAGCTCTTAAGTGTTATGTAAATTAAGATTTAAAAAAAAAAAATTAATACAATTATGTCAAATATATAAGACTTACTATATTTTTTTAAAATTCAAAAAGGTCATTATACTTCAATCCTATTTTTATCATTCACATCGCTATTGCCGATATTTACATCCATCTATGTAATAGCTTAGACGGCTATTGAACTATGAGTTATTCACATTAATCTGTCAATACTTTGATCTTCACGATCCCGGTTGTCCCTTTATTGTTCAGTTGTATTCCGAACACGGTTCCGTGAAGTTGTTAGTTGTAATTGTCTTGTTGTCATCCTTTAAATCGATTCATGTGGGTTTTAGGATATGTTGGGCTTAGTTGATTCAGGTTGGTAGAGTTTTGGCTCCCATTGTTGTTGCACAGTTTTTGGATGGTCCGCTCGAACGGGTCTTCTGGCGCTCGAGCGGGGTTTACACTCTTCCAGTATTTTGTGTCCCTGCAAAACTTCTGCAGGTGTGTTTTCTACGCTTGAGCGGATTTACTGCACTTGAGCGGGTCGCGCTCGAGCGGTCTTATTGGAGCTCGAGCGGGTGGTACATTTCTAGTGTTTGTTCTGGGAGGGGGAAATCCACGCTTGAGCGGACTGGTTTTCGCGCTCGAGCGGATGTACTTTATTCCTGTGTCTTGGTGCTCGAGCGGGACTTTTATGCTCGAGCGGACCTAATTTTTTTTGTTTTTGACGCTCGAGCGTTGTGTTTTCCGCTCGAGCGGGAATGTCGCATATCAGTTGGCAGCTAAGCATTTTAAAATCACTTTTTACATTCACACTCTCTCTCTTACTTTCTAGAAAGACATTTTGAGAGCCTCTCTCTCTAGAAACTCCCTTCTCTCTAGAGTTTGATCTAATTAGAGTGCTTTCCTTACCTTTGGCCTTCACAAAAAAGTTGTTGATCATCGAGGGTTACGTTTTGATCCAAGCATATTGAGTTTTGGAGTATTTTGGTTTTCTTCATCTTCTTCTTTTGGGCTCCGAATTTGAAGTAGGGATTCCTACTCACTCTTATGGTTTTTGACATAAATTTTTGATTGTTTTGATAAAGTGTTGAAGTTGGGAAATTTTGGGACTTAGGGCTTCAAAATGGTAAAAGAGGGTTTTATTATTTTGATTCTAAAAACGTGTATTTTGGTTTCAAAATGATGATATTGTTGTTAGTTGTTGACATTTGGACCATTGGGTTAATATTGGAAAAAAATGGTAGAAAACCCTAATTTGTTGTATAGATTAATTGGTATAATTAATCTGGGTAATGTGTCGATATTTGGAATTGAGTTGGGAATAATGAAATTGACTCATTATATTGCAAAACGGTGGAGTTTGATTTATTAATCGCTTACTTTTGAAAACATTGATATTTTATCTGTTGGAGCTTTTATTATCTGTTTAGAAATAATTGTTTGGGCTACCGGTGGAGGGTAGTTTTAATCGTTGTAAACTATGCATGATGATTAGGTAAACTAAAACTAATCAATTGGATGTGTCATAGAATATGACGGTTGATAGAATACATTAACGTTATGTATTGATTGATTGAGTATATGAACTATGTGTATATACGTTGTGTGTGGGGGGGAGGAGATAAGGGATGTACTCCACGGTTTAGGGGAAGATAGGGGATGGACCTCTAAACCGGATGTTGCTTAGGAGGAGATAGGGGATGGACTCCACTGATACAGCTCATATGCTTGTCAGTTAACGTGTTGATATAACTCATATGCGTATCTTTGGAAGTGTTAATATAGTTAATATGCTTATCTGTTGAAATGTGGATACAGCTTGTATGCTTATCTGTCGAGATGTTGATACAACTAGTATGTTTATCTATTGTGAGATGAGAAATGGAAAACGAAATGAAACATGAACCCAGTGGTTATCAATTTATTTATGGGAATTGAACATTTATCAATCGCTAATGTCTTAGTTATTGGCCATACTGTGTTTAGCATATCTCTACTGGACGTTGGCTCACCCTATATGGGACATTATTTTCAGGTACAGGCAGCATGCCACCTCCAAGGACATAGCTTGGATGATGATGAGGGTTGAAGACTCTTTTTTTGTTTATTTTGTTTGTATTGCATGTAATATTGTTGTAAGAACTACTCTGATAAATAGAAATGGGTCATTTATCTTATATCAATGCATGTTTAATAGGTGGATTTTATGTATTATTTTGAGGGCGTTACATCCACTCCACGAGTATTATTTATTATTAATTAAAAATAAAATAAACAAAACATATATGATTTTCAAAATTTTGTTTGCTAAAAAGATCTTTTTTTTTTACCTTTCATAATGCAACAACCCCTGTACCGATAGGAATTGATTTTCAAATATTTTTGCAATAAAATTTTTACTATCGGGGATTTTAAAAAAATAGTCCCTAAAACGTTTATATATTATAATGATTTAATTAAATAATTAACGATATGATAATAAAACATATTTTAGTAAAAATTCAAAAATTTATTTCAAAATATTTTATTTTTTTATCTCATATTTTAGCAAAAAAAATTACTTATCAAACGAATCCTTAACCATATTAAAAAAGAAATAGATATAATTATACTAAATTATAAAAATTGTTGTATTTTTTTCTTGCTTAGTAGAAAATAGTGATTTAACTTAAATATGATGGCCTTATCTGTTTTTTTTTTTTTTTTTTCAAATCAGAATTTTTTTTGTAAAAATAAAAACTAATTTAATAAAAATAAATATCAAAATTATATTTTAAAATTTATTAAAATTATTTTTAACCTTTCAAAAGATAAAATAAAACAGTATAAAAGTAATAAGTGTTTTTTATTTTTTTTTAATTTCTTTCACTGTTGTTTGGGATAGGGGTGGGCAACAGATATTTTGATTCACCCAAACCGACCAAATCGAACTGATTCATCGCATTTTGGACGGATGCGTGATGACGAGTAGAAGGTTGCTGATTGATTTTTTTCAATCCACCTAATTTTGGACGGATAGCGGATTTGAGGTTCCTTTGGTTACAACTGAACCGTCAAACCGCGAGCACCCTAGTAATTTGTAAACTTTGTGTTTTCAATTTGTTTAGATATTCTATTTGTGTTTTCAATTGAAAAAGAGTTTAGATATCTTGTTATATTTTTAATTTGTTTTCAATTTGAAAATCATTTTCTCAAATGGCAAGTGTTGATATTTTGTATTTTTGTATGAAAAATATAAAGTTTAATTTTGTCATTTTTAAAAAAAAAAATTAAATTAAATAGTTTTTGAATAAAAAAAATAATGAAATAGTTTTAATAATGTATGATTTTCTTTTATGTATTTATTATTGATATTTGATAATTTACTTGATAATCTTTTAGTTATATTAAGTTGAATTGTTATCTAAACAAAATATTGACAAGTTGTATTATGTTCAAAATTTATAAAAATTTAAACCGCCAAACTAATTTGTATTCATCCTCCAATCTGCATTCGTCAATTCGGCGGACGGATGCGGATTAATTTTTTTCAATCCACCAATTTGGCGAATGGATAACGGGTTGGAGATTTTCCAGCCACAACCAAACCGTTTTGGGATTATCTAAATAAATATACTTTTTAATTTTTTATAAAAAAAATATATATGTAAAAAAATAAAGAGATAATATAATCTATAAAAAAATTAAAATATGTAATTATATAACGCATTCCAAACAAACTAGATTCCCAAAGAGTTGGAAAAGGAAAGGACGGTGTGAACTAGATGAAAAAAATTATTGAATACTTTACCAACCATGATCAGAGACATAAGCTATTCGGTTCAATAGGAATTGAAAAAAAATTTAAAACAAAACTGCAGTTTTCGATTTTGTTAGTTAAATAAAAAAAAGATGAGTCCAAGACAAAGTAAGAGGGGATGAGTTGAAATATGCATTAGTGAATTATTTTCATAAAGTTTTTTTTTTTATATATATACAAACTATGTGAGCTGTTTACCCTTATTTAAGGCTTGTAACATGATTCAAGTATAATTATAAAATATATATATATATATATATCAAATAAATAGAGAAATCAATAGTAAATTAGATAATTATAAATTTTTTATTGATTTATAATTACTTTTCAAGAATCACATATTGAAATTATTTGCATCTTGCTTCGTTCAACAATAACCAATTTTCCAATGGTTAAAAAAAATTATTAATAAGTATATGAAAGATACCTCAATTTTATGGGAAATTTTAATATATACCCCTTTAAAAAGAGTGTACCATTTGTAACACTAGTTATGCCATTTTTTTTTTTATAATTATGACAACTTTTATTCTTTAGTTATGACATGATTTTAGTTATGACTTATGAGTTTTTTAGTTATATTTCATGTTGTGTTTAGTTATGAATTTTTTTTCTTAGTTATGACTTAAAAAATTAAAATTGTGTACTATAGTGTTTTCCGAATTTTATTGGTAATAATAAAATTTATCACTTTTTATATAAAAAAAATTTAAAAATGAAAAAACAAAAAACGAAACAGATCTAGCGTCCAAAGAATGCATGGATGCTTGAAGGCTATCAAAAATAAGTAAGAGAGAATTACATGTAGGAGTTCAGAAAAAAAAAATTATAAATACATGGGGGCACAAGTGTGTGTGGTGGAATATAAATGGGCAAATTACTTACACCTCTATTGAGGTTTAGCTAAATTATAGATTCTCTTGAAATTTCAGAAATTATATCTCGTCCCCTAAGGTTTATATTCGCATAACAATTTAACTTTTACTATTAACTAAACGTTAAGAACGGTTAGCTAACATCACCAAAATATAAATTGATGGACGATATTGTCCTCACTGAAATCCCTGTGATAAATCAACAAAATTTACAAATGAATTACGTTAGATGGAAAAATAAATAAATTAAGTTTTTGGAACAATGTTTGATTTGTTGTTTAGAAAAAAAATTTAAAATTTAAAAAAAGAAAAAAAAAACTAATTTAATAAAAATAAGGGTAAATTACAAATACACCCCCTGAGGTTTGCTTAAAGTACAAATTGCCTCCTATGATTTTGAAAATTACAAATGCCCCCTTATCAAAATTTTTTATTTAACAGAATTAACTAAAAAAATGAAATTTATAATTACTTTCTATACAATAATAAAATTACCTAAATTATTAATTGAAACATATTTTTAATATCATTTTTACTATTAACTAACTTCATGATTTATTAATAAAATGGGCAATTTGTTACGAAATTAGAAACCTCAATGGTAGAATATAATTTTTAAAACCACAAGGAGTGTTTCGTATTTTAATCAAATCTCAGGGGGTGCATTTGTAATTTACCCTAAAAATAAATATGAAAAAATATATTTAATTCGTAAAAATTATTTCTAACCACTCAAAAGATAAAATTATATAAAAATAATAATTATTTTTTAAACTAATTTCTATCGTCGTAAGAATAATCGCTAAAAAGTCGTTCTGAAAAGTCAAAAATAGGACTTTTAGCAATAAAATTTTGAAAATGTCAATAATAAATAGATTTTTAAGAACAAAATAATTTGGTCCCATAATGGTTTATTTTTTTAGACAAAAAATTTGATACTAAAAAGATAATAATTAATCACTAATGTTCAATTTTCGCTACTAAAAATATAATAACGACATTTTTCGTAATAAAAATATTTGGTCCTCTAAAAATAATTTTGTCCCTAAATTTTGGTCTCTAAAACATTAATTTTTTTGTAGTGTGATAAGTGTTTTTCCATTTTAATTTTGCATTTCATAACTTATTTAAAAATAATAATTTAGCTAAACCTCAAAAAGAATCTATAATTTAGTTAAACTTTAGGAGAAAATCTATAATTTAACTAAACCTCAGAGAGGTATAGGTAATTTTCTCTTATTTGTCAAAAGGACATTTTAATCAATTTATGATATTCGTTAACGGCGTTAATTGTGATGGAACAATATGTAATTTTTAAAATCTCAAAAAAAAATTTATAATTTTGTTAAACCTCAAGAGAAGTGTAAGTAATTTGCCCAACATAAATAAAAGACTATAAAAGTACAAATATCACATATACTCTCAATATATTGATAATTTTTTTTCTCAACTCTCACACAATTCCCCCAATAAATAATCCACGTTGGGTGGTCAGTCACTTTGAATAAGAACATGATCTAACAGGGCTCAGCAACTGTACGACCCTACCAAAAAATCATCACATCAATATCACCAGCAAGCACCCCGATTAAAAAAAAAAAAAAAAAACATCACCAGCAAGCATTTTCCCCTCTCATGTTTTTCTACCCGAGTTGTGATTGGGAGCCCGAAAATGAGATTCTCCGAATGTCCTTAATTTTTTTTATTTTTTTTTCAGCAGAAGAAGGAAGAAGACGAAGAAAAGAAGGAGGAGGAAGGGGAGGGGGAGGAAGGACTGGAGGGGGCCTAAAAAATAGAGGAGGAGGGGGCGGAGGCGAGGCAGACGCGATCGGCGGAGGCCGACGCGATCGGCGGCGATCTGCTTCCCCTCTCTCTCTTTCTCTCCCTCTCCCTCTCCTTCTCTTTCTCTCCCTCTTCCTCTGCAATCGAAAATGGCAGGGAAAAAAAAAAAAAAACTAATGCCCAAAACGACGTCGTTTTGGGCATTAGGGGCATTCGGGCACCAAATCATTTTTCTTTCTACCCCTTACGTTCCTGCCTCTTTACTCACGGCACTAAGGAACCAGGGATCACATGTCCCTCTCGATATGTAAAAAAAGTCATGCTGGGTAACTCGAACATTCATTGGCTCGAATGACTCAAATATGTCAAATGACGTCGTTTTTTTTTTTTTTTTTTTTTTTGCTTTTTCCTTCCCCTCTCTTTTTGAGAGAGAAAACCCTAACAAACAGAGAGGTAAGGCGATGGTAAGAGAGAGGAGAAAGAGGAATAGAGGAGGAGTAGGAGGAGGAAGAGGAAGAGAGGACGGCTGAGATGGCTTCGCTGGCCAAATGGGAGGCCGCGATCTGGCCACATGGGAGAAGGAGAAGGGGCAGAAGAAGAAGAAGAAAGAAGGGGTCGTCGGTTGGTGGGTGTGGTCTTCTCTCTCTCCATTTTATGATGAATGGTCTTATCTCTCACGCCACCATCGTTTGTGAGGGTCGCAATTGTGAGGGTCGTCGGAGTGGGTTTGGTTTTCTCTTCTGTGGTGTCAATGAATCAGACCCCAATTCACTAGCAGATGTATAAAGAAAATCACTTACTCAACTGAGATTACATATATCTAGGTTTGCCTTGTTAAACTATAATCATATGCAAAAGATGTATTTGTATCCAACATACCCACAAATTAATTTTAATTTTAATTTTTTTTATCAAAATCAAATTAAAACTTGAGATTAGCAAGAGATTCATGGTAGCACTTATATATCTAAACCCAAATCTATAATGATGGGTTAAAGGGGAAGAGATATGCTGTTTTAAATAAAGGGTTAATTACACTAATAGTCCCTATAGTTTGGGACTTGTGTCACTTTGGTCCCTAACTTTTCAATTGTGACACATTTGACCTTGAATTTTGAATCTTATTCCAAATAAGGACAATTGAAAATATCATTAGATTTTTCAAGGGTAAAATCGTCAATTTGATAAAATATAAACTAATTTGACAAAAATAAATGTCAAAAAAATATTTTTAATATTTTTAAATTTTTTTTATCCACCAATGATAAAATTATATAAAATTAATAAAAATTACATGATTAATTTTTTTTAATTAATTTTACATGATCATCATCCAAACACATAATAAAAATTAATTTGGTAAAAAAAATAAATAAATGTCTAAAAGATTTATCAATTTTATATAATTTTATTTTTAGTAGGTAGAAATAATTTTTAAAAATTTAAAAATATTTGTTTGACATTTATTTTTGTCAAATTAGTTTATATTTTATCAAATTGACAATTTTACCTTTGAAAATTTTAATTATATATTCAATTGTCCTTATTTGGAACAAGATTCAAAATTCATGGTCAAATGTGTCACAATTGAAAAGTCAGGGATCAAAGTGACACAAGCTCCAAACTATAGGGGCTATTTGTGTAATTTGCCCTTAAATAAAAGAGAAAATGCCTTTTGATTTGCAAAATTGAAATTGAAACACAAACACTTTCAAAGTTTTTATTTTATTTATTTTATTTATTTATTTATTTTTTTTTGAGAATTGAAAAAACTTACAGTGGATAATGAAAGGAGGAGCAGAGTAAGGCATTCAAGGGCAATACTAGGTAAACATTTTTGTGCAGAAACACAGCTTTCACATCACTGTTTGTTTGTGAGATTTGATTGTTGTTTGAGTTGAAGCCACTAGAACTTGACCAAAACAAGGAACCCTTGAAAATCGAAGAGAGAGAGAGAGAGAGAGAGATCAGAGAAGGAGGCTGACAATTCTTCTTTCAGTTTGTGAAGCTCTTGAAGATCGACAACGAGGAGGGATGAGAAGACAGAGAATAAAGAGAAGCTGTTGGCTACATATTTTGTACAAGCCAATTACAATTCGACGCGTGGCGAAATAAGGGTAATATAGGAAAACTATTCAGATCCTCGATCCTAATCGTACACGTGGCAGTTAGTATTGGTTATTACAAGATCTGAGTAGCAGCGAATCAACAAAGAGATACAAAGTGACGTGGCTTCAACGGTTACTCGCGTTTCAGATTCAAATTTAGGAGGGAAGTCTAACTGTAGGTAATGACGTAATGGAGCTAATATTGGGGCAACATGATCGACGATCATGGAGGAGCAGTTCGATGGTTGGAAATGCAATTCGATGGTTATCCTTGAGCAGTATAAATAGTAGAGAAGGCCCTAGAAAAAGCCCCAGACTCAGATCCAAAAAACCAGTCCTTTATACTTATTTTCCTTTCTAGTTTTACATTTATAGTCTTACATTTACAGTTCTTTACATTACTGTACTTTAAAATTCCTGCACTGCACTTCGTTTCATAAGAGTAGTTCCAAGTAGATTTGTTGTAAACCTCTACGAGGCTGAGTTTGGATCATTGTAAGTCTTTTCATCTTAATGAAATACTTCGACTGTTCTTCAATTCATTGTTATCTGTTTAATTCTCCTAAGTCAAGCCACCAGTAAAAGTTCTCTTCATTGAGGCTGAAAGAACTAAAACACAATCATCTGATAATTGGTTGGCAATTAATTTTCTGTAAGGACTAATTGATCCTTGCTGGCACGCTCGTAATTACAAAAATAATCTTCGAAAGCCAAAAAGCCAACATATATTTTTGGCATGCCCAGTGGGACTAAATTTAAAATGGCTAGACGTAGAAGACAAGGAGAAAATGAACGCCTGGAAGAAAGCGTGGAAGGAGAGGTAGAGATACCTAATCCAGAAGATAATGTAATAACACGTCCTGTGGAAACTCCTATTTTATCAGAACCTATGGTCGAACAGACCAGCACTTTAGAACAAGTACCATATGCTCATAATATTGGATGAGACTAAGGAATTGGACCATCCACTGTTCCATCTACTCAGCCAGTAAATCCATGGGGTGGCCTAGTAGATGCTATGGGACAGCAATTAATGAACACGATGGAAAGGTGAGCAACATCCTTTTTGAATCGAATGAATAACCACCAACCAACAAGTGCAAGACACATCGAGGAAATTTCAAATGTCCCTCAGCAAAGATTGGCTAGAGATAAACAGCCTATGCAAGTTAATAGACATTCTAATGGTCAAACTAGTAATCAGAACTATGAAAGACCATCACCTCAGTCTTGGTACGAACCTATTCCGAGGCCTATAGCAGGTCAAAATGCCTCAGTACTTAACAGTGAAGCCATGCAATTTGGTGGATCTGGCCCAGTACAAGAAAATGGCATAAGAATAGTTCCAAACCCTATGTTCGAAGCCATACCTGGCACAAGGGGGTTCACTAATCCCTTATTCGAATTTATACATGGGGGGTTGGAAAGTTTTCCTACAAATGAAAGAGATACAACACCAGTTCCAGCACCTTTCGCAGGTCCTTTCGCAGGACAGGCTCAAAGGGGTTACCCATACCCCTAATAGCAACCTGCACCACAGGGATAACCAATCCCAAATGTACCACCTTATGGACCAAGAGGACCACAGGCACAAGTTTGCCCACCAAATTCTGTGTTTGCCCCTCCAGTAGTGGTTCAGCAGGCACAAAATATGGTCCCTAGGGACCAAATTGCTGACATTGTTAGAGAAATGTGTGGACCAATAGCTCGAGGGGTCCAGACTCCAGTGTACAGGAAACCGTATCCAGAATGGGTAGACAGGGTACATGAATATCCAAAAGGTTTCAGGATACCAGACTTTGCCCTTTTTTATGGGAATGGAAACCAATCAACAGTAGAGCATATTGCTAGGTTTGCTGCTCAATGCGGCGAATTTACTAATAATGATTATATGAAGTTAAGGTTATTTCCGAATTCCCTAACTGGGGGAGCATTTATATGGTATATTAACCTTACACCTGGCTCTATCCAGACTTGGCAACAAATGGAAGAGGCATTTCATGCCCAATTCTTCCAATCAGAGCCAGCGGTTTCCATGGCAGACTTGAGTCAAAGGCCTGATGAGAAAGCTACTCAGTTCATTACCAGATTTAAAAGGGCTCGAAATAAATGTAGAGTCATCTTACTAGAGCCAGAATTCGTGAGATTGGCTCAAAATGGTTTAGAGTTTAGGCTTCGAAAGAAGTTTGACTCGACTGAGTTCAGAGACTTAGTAGAACTCACCTATAAGGTGTCTAGATACGAAGCATTATTAGAGAAAGAACAAGATCAAAATAATGCATCGTATAAGATATATTACAGAGATCCTAATTATGAGATCGATGCAGCAGAGATTGTGGAGAAAGAACCTGTAATCTGTGAAGCATTAATTCATAAAGATACAACAATTGACCAACAGTTTAAAAAGAAAGACCTTTACAGAAAATACTCTTTCGATTCAACTAAGGCAGATGACATTTTTAATCATTTACTTGCAGCCAACTTCCTTAAGTTATCAAAAGGAGTCAAAATTCCATCTCCTAATGAACTTAAAGGAAAAGTATATTATAAATGGCATAATTCTTGGTCTCACTAGACTAATAACTGTATTGTTTTTCGAGACAGAATCCAAGAACAAATTCGGAAGGGAAGTTTGAAATTCCCAGCCAAAACAGAAAAGGCCATGGGAATCGACAGTAATCCATTCCTAGAAATTGGAGAGGCGGCAGCCAATGTCATTGTGCCAGACTTTCAGAACCTGTCTTTGAAAGAATTGGAAGAAGTCAATGTGCAGATGCATGTGGCCAACCAGACAACTACCAAGAAAGACACTGGAAATCTACCAGCTATTGGACAAGATTTCTCACACCAGGGGGAAGATTCTGATGAGGAAGCACTGGATAACGGTTCCTTAGAAGCAACTGTAATGCAAAGGATGTGTCCCAAGTGCAGACTAAGTTACAATTGGTTGAAGGGGCTTCCAATTGATGGGAAGCAGTACTACAAAGATGTGCAAAGACGTCCTAAACCAACCAATGCTTACAATAAAAGGCCATATCTGTCTGGTGTTAGGCAGTAGCCATTGATGGTTGAACCAACAGTCGATAGAATGCATTTTAAAGGCAAGAGGCCTTGCATGAATCCAGATCACCTAATTATTACAGGATGAAAAGTAGTCATTCTGAAAGGAGACTGGAGAAGGGTTCAGTTTATGGGATCAAAGCCAGGGATTGGCCCCATAGATCAATTTCACACAAGACAGAAAGTGGACACCTTCATCGAAGGCCTGAGTTAGGCCCAAAGCATGAAGTCAGGGCCAAGCAGTGGCCTTCACAGACAGCTTCGAAGAAGGAAAGAAGCAGTTCAACAGTTGGGTCAGTAAGTTCGTGGGTACCTAGGGTCCCAGATTTGTTTGTGATGCAAAACAAACCTAGAGAAGTGTTTACTCAAAGAGATGCAATTGGAAACCAAGGCAGGATGGTCAAACCTCCTTTGGTGGCTTCTAACAATTGGGTATTGCTTAAGCACCCAAAAACAAAGGAACCAGACATGGTCCCTGTAATTTCTAGATCACAAAGGAGGAAAATTCAGCGCAGGTACACTCAGTACCAGCAAGACTTGAAAGAGAGTAGAGAGAGCTCTTCATTGATCCAAACAGAAGGAAAGAAGAATCCAAAGTTAGACCATATTCCAAAACCAACTCCACAAAGTAAAATGGGTTGTAGTAGAGAATAGTTGGCCAAAGTTCACTCTGAACTAAAAGCCAGAGAGAAATCCAGTCTAGCAGGATTGGAGAAGGCATTGATGGAAAGTGATAGCAAGGCAGAGAAAGAAGTTGGCTTAGGCCAAAAGAAAGAAATGGTTGAATAAGAAATGTTCGAAGCCTTCATGGCTGAACAAATATTTTTGGTTGAAAAGCCAGTCGAAAAAAACCATTTGAAAGAATCTGTTAGTAATGAAGTGCCAGAATACAGCATGGAGGATGCTTCTGAAGTGGCTGAACAAGGTAGCCAAGAGGAGAAACAGACACAGCCAGCCATCCAATTTGGCTCGTTTCCTTCAATATCAGTAAATATGGTACATATACTACCGCATGAATTCCAAGCTGGAGATGAGAACCAAGAAGGGCAAGAAATTGACCCAATTCCAGTCTCTAGTGAAGACTCACAAGTGAGTATGGTGCAAGATGATTCCGGAATGGCTACTCCAATGGAAACTGAATATGAGAGTGAAGAAGAGGTGAGCATTAACCTTTCGTACCCTTTTGAGTATCCCTCAAACTCTATGACACAGTATGTCAAGCCTTTGTATATTAAGGCTTTCTTCGATAGGATACATTAAACCGAGTCTTGATAGATAATGGGGTAGCGGTGAACTTACTACCAAAATCTTCCTTGAAGAAACTAGGGAAAAGGAATCCCAGGTTAATCCCAACCAAAGACAACCATTCTTTGGTTTATTTGGAAGACAAGCAGATGGCTCAGGGAATTCTGTCCATCAACCTGAGTGTGGGAACTAGCGACTGCATGACAGCATTCTTCGTCATCGATAGCAATGCTAAGTACAATGCTTTACTTAGTAGAGATTGGATCCACACTAACAAATGTGTGCCTTCCTCTTTGCATTAGAAAATAATGATGGCCTTGGGCAATGGGGAGACAGAGGAAATTGATGCAGATCCTCAACCCTTCATAGCCTGTGCAGACTTTGCAGAGGCCAAACTGTATATTGAGGGAGTGACACCACTCAGTATACTAAGGAAACCTGATGGCTCAGCCGAAGTAACGGCTGATGAGGAAGTGACACACCTGAAGCACTTAGTCCAGGAGAGTGCTGATGAGGAGGTTGTTGTCGTTAAGGATGACAATGATGCCTGGTTGTAGGCAAAGAAATGAAGTCCAAGAAGCCAAGTCTTTGGCTCTAATTAAGTTCTTAATATTGGATGTAAAGTCAATAGTCCAGAGAGTACAAGAGCAAGAGAAAGATGCCACGAGGATTGGCTGCAAGCAGGAGCAGCAACAGGCCAGAGTTTTGGCCCTTGACAAATACTGTGCATTGGACATTGAAACAAAAGTCCAGGAGATACAGGAGGAAGAAACCTTATGGACAGATTTTGTTTATGAGGAGGAGGGTAAGGATGTTGAATTAAAGAACCTGGAAGCAGAACAAAGTAAGAAAATTGTTTCGAAGCCAGAGGGGATCAAAGAAGAAGCTTCAGTAAGTTATCAGATTCTAGACTCCTTAGAAGAAGTAAATTTAGGGGAAGGTTCTATACAACAGTCCACCTATATAAATGCTTGTTTGAATGCTCTGGACAGGGACTAGTTGTTGGTTGTTTTGAAGAAGTATAAAGATTGTTTTACATGGTCTTATAATGAACTACCAGGATTGGAGAAATCATTAGTGGAACATAGGCTCCCTATGAGGTCTAATTTCAAGCTATACAAGCAAAAGCCAAGAAGAATGAGTCCAGAAGTGATTCAGAAAGTTAAGGAAGAAATTCTTAGACTACTCAAGGCAGGCTTTATTAGGACAACCAGGTATGTTGAGTGGCTATCCAATATTGTGCCTGTGGTCAAAAAGAATGGTAAAATGAGGGTATGCATTGATTTCAGAAACTTGAATCTAGCAACTCCAAAAGATGAGTATCCTATGCCTATAGTAGACTTGTTGGTAGACAGTTCAGTAGGACATCAAATTTTATCAATGATGGATGGGCACTCTGGTTATAACCAAATCTGCATTGCAGAGGAGGATGTTCACAAGACAACATTCAGATGTCCTGGGAATATTTGGACCTTTGAATTGGTTAAAATGCCATTTGGCCTAAAGAATGCTGGGGCTACATATCAGAGGGCTATGAACACTATCTTTCATGACCTCATTGGAGGGTATTTAGAGTGTTATATTGATGACATTGTAGTTAAATTCCAATCCATGGAGGAGCATCTCTTTCACTTAGAAGCAGCCTTTGAAAGAATGAAAAAGTTCAAATTAAAACTCAATCCTCTTAAGTGTGCTTTTGGTGTATCATCTGGAAACTTCTTGGGCTATGTAGTACACAAGAAAGGAATACAAATTGACCAGAATAAAGCCAAAGCCATCATTGAAGCCAGACCTCCATCAAGTAAGAAAGAATTACAAAAGTTCCTTGGACAAGTTAATTTTCTTCGAAGATTCATTTCTAACACTGCAGGGAAAACTAAAGTATTTTCTTCCTTATTAAGGCTGAAAGATGAAGAGGAATTTATGTGGACAGCAGAGCATCAAATTGCTTTCGAAGGTATCAAAGCCTACTTGGCCAACTCTCCAGTGCTGATGCCACCAAAGGGTGATAAGCCCTTGAAGTTGTACATAGCTGCAGCAGAAGATTCATTGGGAGCTTTTTTAGCCCAAGACAATGAAGAAGGCAAGGAGCAAGCTGTTTATTACCTTAGTAAGTTTTTAAATTTTTTTGAATGTAAATATTCAGCTGTAGAAAAGCTGTGCCTTGCATTGTATTTTACTGCAATGAAATTAAGATGCTATCTTTTGCCTACAACTGTCTTGGTAATTGTAACCACAGATTTGGTTAAGTATATGTTATCTAGACCTATGTTGAGGGGAAGAATTGGCAAATGGATATTAGCCTTATCAGAATTTCATTTAGAATATGTTCCCCAAAGGGCAGTGAAAGGACAAGTTTTAGCCAATTTTTTGGCAGACCATCCATCTCAAACAGAAAGTCAAGAGATAATGGAACTTGGTATGGCTAGTGTTGAGCCATGACAAATGTGGTTCGATGGATCGAAAGCCAATGGCCTAACTGGAATTGGTATAGTGATTAAGTCACCACAAGGAATAGAAACCACACATGGTTTCAGAGTGGATGAAAGTACTTGTTCTAATAATCAAGCTGAATATGAAGCCTTAATAGTGGGATTGGAAATTCTGATTGGACTACGAGTTCATATAGTTGACAAATTTGGAGATTCTCAATTGGTGGTTAACCAAGTGAAAGGAATTTTCAAATGTCAGAGTATAAGCATGTTGCCATACTATGTTGTTGCATTACATCTGCTTTCTCAATTTCAAATAGCAAATGTAACTTATGTCCCAAGATTCTTAAATAATAGAGCTAATGATGTGGCTCAGAAAGCTTTGAATTTCAAGATGAGGGATAATACTCAAATAGACATAAACCAAACAATATACCAGAAATCTATAGCACCCTTAAATAAAAGGAATGTGGTCCTAGAAGTCAATCACAATGATTAACAGGAACAAGATTGGAGGCATCCAATAATGCAATACTTGGCTAGTCCATCCTCGAAGGCCAGTAGGAAAATTAAATTGCAAACCATGCAATACATCATATACAGCAATGCTCTCTACAAAAGGGGGAGGGAGATGGTTTATTGTTGGAATGTTTGGGCCCAAAAGAAGCATTAACAGCTATGGCTGAGGTTCATGAAGGCATCTGTGGTGCTCATCAGCCTAGTGTAAAAATGAGGTGGTTGCTTCGAAAGCATTCCTACTATTGGCCAACTATCCTTAAAGACTGCATAGAGTATGCAAAAGGTTGCCAGGCATGTCAAAAGCATGGCACAATAAGGCATGTGCCCATAACTGACCTGCATGCATTGGTAAAGCCTTGGCCATTCAGAGGATGGGCCATGAATATGATGGGAAAAATACACCCACCCTCTTCGAAGCATCATTGTTTCATTTTAGTAGCCACTGATTATTTCACTAAGTGGGTCGAAGCTAAGCTATACAAGGCTGTAGACCAGATTGAGGTCATTGGATTCATCAAGGATTTAATCCATAGATTTGGCATCCCACAAACTATAACTGTTGATAATGGGACTGTGTTCGATGGGAAAATGGTGAAGTCCTTTGTGGTAGAGTTTGGAATTAGCCTTGTTAATTCTACCCCCTATTATGCACAAGCCAATGGTCAAACTGAATCATCCAATAAGTCCTTAAAGAAAGGAATACAAAAGGTTGTGGAAGACAATCCTAGGGATTGGCATAACTTATTGTTTGATGTATTGTGGGCTTATAGAACTTCCCCAAGGTCAAGCATAGGAGTTACTCCTTATGCCTTGGTGTATGGGCATGATGCAGTGTTACTTGTGGAAATTAATGTTAAATCTTTGAGGGTAAGATGCCAAGACTAGCTAAATCCTGAGCAATACCATCAGAGTATGTGCTTGGAATTATAAGGCATAGATGAAGCCAGAATTTTGGCATTAAATAGTATTCTCTTTCAACAGAAGAAAGCAGCCAAAAATTACAATAAGAAAGTCAAATACATTGGCTTTGATGAAGGTGATTTGGTATGGAGGACAATATTCCCAATAGGAATTAAAAGCCATAAGTTTGGTAAATGGTCACCTAACTGGGAAGGATCATATCAAATTCATAGAGTCTTGCCTTTTGGGACATACCATTTGAGAAATTTGAATGGATACATACATCCCAAAAAGATCAATGGCAGATATTTGAAGCCTTATTTTCCAACTATTTGGGAAATACAATGAGTAGAATAAATGTCAAGCAAAAGAACACAAGAGTACTCAAATGATAAATCAAAATTTGTTTTTCTTCATAAAAGAGTTAAATACATTCTGTCATAAATTGGCCCAAAAATCATTACAATGCCTTAATTGTTCTTTTACAATAGACTTCCTATTCTTAAATGAGGGAACCAACTGAATGGCTGTGGTCATTTCTTGTTTTCGATCAGCCAATTCTTGGTTGGTGATCTGCAGTTTGGTGTCAGCTCGAATTAAGGCTTGATTCACTGCAGACAGCTCCTCCTCAAGTTGAGCTTTCCTCTCGAGTTCGAAAATAGGAGGCAAAGGAATGTTGTTCCTTTAGCACTGAGACTTCAGAATGTACTATGGAAACAAAGCTCTGATCTCTCACTAATTTCTCCTCTACAGCCTTGGCAATATGACAAATGTTGATGTAGAAGTCAATAGTAGCTGCTGCTTGAGATAGATGACTTCAGACAGTTATGCTGGATTGCTCAACAACTTTGCAGTATTGCAGGAAGCCATTTCTTATTATAGGCCTTTGTAAAGCCTCGAAAGGAATCCTTGATAAAGATATCAGTAATTCCAGACAGCTGTCTAAATCCATCAGAGGTGCAGAAGGCTTCCTACTGGAGGAAGAGGAGCTCTCAAGAATTTCTAACAAGGAGTCAACCAGAACTAACGGCTCAGCCTCATCATTAGCTATTGGAGAGGTAGAGGGCATGTTGAAGAGACTAGCTAGTCTTGCTTCGAAGACATCTACTTCATCCATGGACATGAGGGGTGCAGAAAGAGTAATGGTGGGAGACACAGAGGACTGCATAGGGATAGGAGAAATGGATGGAGCATCCTCAGCAGTCTCTATGGTCCTAGCCATCAATAGGTCAAGGGAAGAAGGGCTGGAAGTAGGTAAAGGTAATAAACCATGGGTTGGAGAGCTACCAACACCCTCTTTAGGGGAATCAGCTATCATCAGAGATGGAGCAACAGTTGGAATTTCCTTAGGGGGAGGGGAAAGAGCAAGGCTCGGAAAAGAATTGAATAGAGGTAGATCCAAAGATAAGAAAGGAAGATATGGATTTAATCTAAAGGAAAAAGATGCAGGAATGTTTGGCCTCAAAGGGGGTACATGGAATGTAGGCCTAGGAAGTGGGAGTATTATTTGAATGGTCTTCACATTTTGCATCTGATCAACCTCAATTGAAACTGAGAGAGTCCTCATTGGAAGAATAAGCTCAGGAGTTGTTGCTACAAAAGAAGAGAAGGACAAAGTGATGTCAAGGCTCAATACCCAAAAATTCAACAAGGGAAAACAGTAGAGGCTTTAAAGAAGTTACTTGTTTCAGAAGTGACAGCAGCAGTAGGAGAGCTTCGAAGAGAGTAGTGCTCAGCAATGTGTTGTCTTCTTGTAGCATCCCTTTGAATTGCATCAGCAGTAGCAGCTTCATCTCTTAAGAATTGCTACTGCCGTCTCTTCTCAGCTCTCTCAAAGACAATTATGGCCTTGGAGTGCTCTTGTTCCACTGCCTTAGCAGCTGCCTTATGTATAGGGTCTTCGACAAAATCAGAAGGCAAGACAGTCATCTTCCTTCTCTTTTTTCTTTGTACTGGCATTGAATGTTCTTCCTCAATTTCTTTCTCTCCAATTTGGAATTCAGATTCTTCAGAAGTGAGTTCCTCTATTCTGACAGTTGTCTCATGTGTGGGATCTTAGACCAAGTCAGAAGAAGGGACGGTCACTCTTTTCCTTCTTTTCAGGGGAGACTCTTGCTCTTGAGTTAATTCTTCTTCTTCTTCTTCTTCTTCTTCTTCTTCTTCTTCTGCTTGCACCTCAAAAACTTCCTTTTCAGGCTCAAGTAAAAGTCTCCTTTTCATTTGTTGTCATTTGCGTTTGAGGAGATTTAGAGCTTGAGTCTTCTAAGGAGATTCTCCCTGTGAGGCACCTGCACCACCTTCACAAAAAGAAGAACTAAAGATAAGACTAAAAGCATTATAAATAAGGTAAAAAGAGAAGAAATGAGGGTATATACATTTCTTCAAGGTGGCCCGAGTAATTCTAGGAGGAGTTGAAGCAGCAGGAGCAGACTGTGTGGAGGCAGGCACAGGAATTGAAGTGGTCAGAACAGTGGAAGAAGTAGCAACTCCAGCTCCTTTGGGCTTGGGCACATCCAATACTGTCAGTAGGTCTTGAGGGAAAATGGCCAAGTACACTTCCATATTGGTCACCCACCAGTTTTAGTATCTCTTCAAAATGTTACCTTGAGGAAGGAAGGGGATATACTCAAAATCGATCAAGTCCTGTATAAATTTGGAAGTTGCCTCTTCCAGTCTGGACCTTTGAACTTTCACATCCCTTGTGGTAAGACTTAGATTAATGTTACTACAGAGAGGTATTGGGACCCCCTGAGAGAAGCCAAATTGTCTAGCAAATTGTGCAGGACAATAGGGCTCAGCAATGCATTTGTAAGCTCTGGGGTTCATGGTCCCAATGAATAATTCTCTGGGGATTAAATGGAGGCCCATATATCTTTGTGAGCAGGTGAAGAACAGAGCCTATCTCTTAGGAAATTCTTCAACCAAAGTGGGCCAATAGTAATGGGTTCGAAGGGACGAAAGCAGTAGGAATGAGGAGAAGCTGGAAGTTGGTGGAAGAAAGAGAAGTAAAAAGCAAAAGTAGAAGGATAAAATGAAGCATTGGCTAGCCTCATGCCATGAGTAGGAGGGTCTGGCTCAAAAATTTAAGGCATTTGGATTGTAACTCAGTAAAATAAGCAAAAAGCCAAAGCTGAAGAATCCAAATCGGCCCCCCTTGATTGGCATCTAAAGGTTTCTCACAGAAAAGAGAGCAGGCTCTATATATGTGACCTAGAACGTATAGAGCTAAAGCCACCCTCTTCTGTAAAACAAGGGCTTTGGCAAGAGGGGCAAATTCAGGCATAATTCTTTGAGAGGAAGTACAGAAAAAGAACTTGCAAAGCCAATATAATAAGAAAGAGAAGAATTCCCTATCGGTCACAGGACCCTCCCTTCTATTCTCAGCCTTGACAAAGTCACTATAGGATGAGTTAAGAGAGATGAGGGAAAAAGGGATTGCTAGGTCAGGATAATCTGATCCAATGGGAGATAATCCTAAAAGATGGCAAATGTCAAGAACAGTAGGGGCCATCATCCCACATCTGAATTGGAAGAAATTAAAAACAGAATTCCAAAAGCACAGAGCAGCAGGAATGAAGAAGGGGTCCTCTGAGATGGTTAACCTAGATAGTCGGAGGACGTCGAGGAGGCAGAGTTCTTGAAGGTCCAGGGTCCCACTAGGGACAACTCGATCATACCATTCTTACCATTTCGGTCTCACCGTGGGCTAGCATCGGTAGGGGCGGTTCGTTCTCTAGTTTCTCTAGTCAAGGCCACCTTTGTAAAGGAGACAATGGTCTTCCAAACGAGGATATAGAGCTGGAAGCTCAATAGAGATCTCCTTGAATATGGGGCCAAGCACATAGTCTTGTTGCACATGACGACGAGGGATGAAGATGCGTCCGTCAATGGCACTTTTCTCCCCAGCCTTGTACTTTTCACATTCTGCATCAATGAGCCTTTTCAGGACTACAGATGGGCTCACACGCTCTACAACTGGCATTTTCAATGAAGAGGAAGCCATTGATAGAACGCTTTCTCAAAGGACGAAGCTGGGAAAGGGAGTAGAAAGAAGTGGGAGATGAATAGAGATAAAGGGTTTGTATGTTGAGCGAGCAAATGATTTCAGAATACAAAATAAAAGGGTTTCAAAAGCCTTTGTATCTGAAAGATACATCGCGTAAATTCGTTAAGTACTAAAAGTACGAATACGAAGAGTTTCCTTCAATATTGATACTCTTGGAGGGAAAAACACATCCCAGATGTTGATACCAGCTTCGAAGTAGAATATTTGGCTTCAAAGCCAGATTTTGGCGCCAAAAGTCAAATAACAACGGCTTCGAAACTAAGAAGCCAGCTTCGAAGCACATTCCATGCTTAAGGACGTAAGAATACTCAAATATTCATTTACTTCGAAGGGGATTAAAGACCTGTTTTAGGTTTCTTAATGAAAGTAATGTCCTTCGAAGTGAAACTTCAGACCCTTTGAGGATGGGAATTGGTGTTCGAAACATAACACACTAGATTTTGGCGCCAAAAGTCCAATAACAACGGCTTCGAAACTAAGAAGCCGGCTTCGAAGTACATTCCGTATCCAATGGATGCAAGAATGCTCAAGTATTCGTTTACTTCAAAGGGATTAAAGACCTGTTTTAGGTTTCTCAATGAAAGTGATGCTCTTCGAAGCAAAACTAGAAATCCCTTAAGAATGGAAATTGGCATTCGAAACATCAAAACCAATAGTCGGTTTATATATATATTCAGAAAAGTTGTCTTTTCAAACTAAAACAGTGCAGCCCTCAAAAGGAGCTTTCATATTTTTGAAAGTATGGACTGTTGTTCAAGACAAAAAGATCAATTTAAAACTGATTGATCATACTAAATCATTGATCATATGTTGGTTATGATTGAAATAAGTTTTGAAGAGTAAGGTTGTTAGATTCGAAGCATGGATTCTGAATGGAAAACATCAAAAAACTATCAACTGCATTCCATAAATTGGAAAAGTTCATGGTCGTTTTTGTTAATATTCATTTAAAAAGATTGAATCCAGGTTCGAAGGAAAAGATTATTCAGTTCAAAGCTCTGAAATTGCTTTTAAAGACAAATGGAGACAAAATCAAACCATATCAAACAAAGAAAAGTCTTTGTGGTATTAACGCAAAAGCAATTACATCAAATGGCCCTATTTGGGTACAAACTCAAGCTCATAAAAATAGGGAATGGAATAAATAACAAGATCATGAAATTTAGTCCAACTATGATCAATGAATTTATGTTCTTTCTTTATTCTGTCCTCTATTTCTTCCAACATTGGCTGCATGAGTTGATGTGCTCTCATTTCGTAAAAGAGCTCTTCAGCCTTTATTTCGAAAGCTGTTTCTCTCAATCCTTGTTCCAATTCATCTATATCCAAGTCATCCCAGTACGCAGAATCTTTATTCTTGAAATCATCGAATTCTTCAATAAAGTTTTCTGCTTCGTACTGAGCATGAATTCGAAGGGACGAAAGTTGATCTAAAGATTGTGTGGTGGTCATAGAGGTCCGATGCTAGTGGAGAAGCAATGGAAGTTGGTCCAAAAACATGTGAAGCTCTGCTTGGGCGAGGGGGTTGAGGACGTGACCCCTAGTCAGAATATCACAAGCCCATCGAAGGTTCTTAAGAGGGACTTCGTCCTTAAGAACATTGAAGGGCAAGTGGGAGAAAGCCGCGAGCAGAAGTTGAGCTTGCTTCCGCTCAGCTAGAGTAGGGGAAGGTGGAGGTTTGTAAGGTGGAAAGACCTTATCCGCGGAGAGGGCAAGCCTCAGTTTCTCTGTCTAGCAAGGATTTGGCAAAAGAGAAGGTGTGGATGCTTCTATCTCAGGAGGTGGAGCAAGGGCAGAAGGAACAAGGGCATTGATATAATTGAGCCAGTCAGAAGAATAAATCTTCGCCTTCTGGGCTAAGAATGATGGATTGTACCCTTGTGCCTCTTCTAGGCGTCGGGCGACATGCACCGTTTTTGTAGGCATGGAAGATGTATACCATGTCACAAGCAGATTCTCCTCCAAACTACGTCGGTGGTCAATGGGTACGTAAGGATAGACCACCGAGCTTTGCGCATAGGAAGGGAATTCTAAAGGGTCAGTAAACTCGACAAAGTGATGGTTGATTCGTTCCCTTAAATCACAGGCCTCGGGTTTTGACCAGTTTGTCTAGTCAGAAGCCCCAGAAGAGGAAGAAGTTGCAGCCTTATCTCATGCAGAAGGTTATGAAGGAAAACTTCCCATGTCCATATTTGCAACTTTCTAAATCAAAGGATTGAGAGCAGTTTGTTCGTAGTCTAAGGATGAGTCAGAAGAAGACCTTCCCATGTCCATATTTGTAAGTTTCTGAATCAAAGGATTAAGGGCAATATGTTCAAAGTCCAAGGGTTGATAATCTGCAAAGGCATCCATGACCTGAATATAGAAGGGTAGGTAAAGGTGGCTAATTAATGCATGGAGGTTCTTTCAAAGAGGAACAGCATCATCATATGACTCTTCGTGTGCTCGATCATGAGGGGGATAATTGATTCGGCCATAAAAAGTGTACCAGTCTGTTCGAATACTAAGGTGGTGAAGGTGTTCAAAAGATTGAAGGGGAGTTTAATGCAGATAATGAATGACAGTTGCATTTCTGGAAACCATGCACGTTCTAAGACGTGGGAAAAGACTTTGATTCATTAATATCACCAAGTATTGGGTATATTAGTGCGGGGGGTAATGTTGGCTACATATTTTGTACAAGCCAATTACAATTCGACGCGTAGCGAAATAAGGGTAATATAGGAAGGCTATTCAGATCCTCGATCCTGATCGTATACGTGGCAGTTAGTATTGGTTATTACGAGATCTGAGTAGCAGCTGATCAACAAAGAGATACAAAGTGACGTGGCTTCAACGGTTACTCGCGTTTCAGATTCAAATTTATGAGGGAAGCCTAACTGTAGGTAATGGCGTAATGGAGCTAATATTGGGACAACATGATCGACGATCATGGAGGAGCAGTTCAACGGTTAGAAATGCAATTCGATGGTCATCCTTGAGCAGTATAAATAGTAGAGACGGCCCCAGAAAAAGCCCCAGACTGAGATCCAAAAAACCAGTCCTTTATACTTATTTTCCTTTCCAGTTTTACATTTACAGTCTTACATTTACAGTTCTTTATATTATTGTACTTTAAAATTCCTGCACTGCACTTCGTTTCATAGGAGTAGTTCTAAGTAGATTTGTTGTAAACCTCTATGAGACTGAGTTTGGATCATTGTAAGTCTTTTCATCTTAATGAAATACTTCGACTGTTCTTCAATTCATTGTTATCTGTTTAATTCTCCTAAGTCAAGCCACCAGTAAAAGTCCTCTTCATTGAGGCTGAAAGAACTAAAGCACAATCGTCTGATAATTGGTTGGCAATTAATTTTCTGTAAGGACTAATTGATCCTTGCTGGCACGCTCGTAATTACAAAAATAACCTTCGAAAGCCAAAAAACCAACAGAAACATAGAGATAGAGAGAGAGTTTGGGTCTAAGACTGAGAAACAGAGAGATAGACAGAGAGGTATTATGGACACGTGAGCCCACACTTTCGGGCCATTTCGAGCCTTCACTTTCGAGTTACCAGCCATTTTCCGTTAAAAAAAATAAAAAAATAGCGAATTAGTTACACTTTTTTTTTTTTTTTTGAGATTTAATGAAATTATAGATTTTTTTTTGAAATTTTAAAAATTATATTTTGTTTCATCGCAATTAACATCATTAACAGATATTATATATTGACTAAAATGTCTTTTTGACAAATAAGAATAAATTACCTACATCTTCTTAAGATTTAGTTAAATTACAAATTCTCTCTGAGATTTAGCTAATTTATAGATTCTTCCTGAAGTTTAGCTAAATTATCATTTTTAAATAAGTTATGAAATGTAAAATTAAAATGGAAAAACACATATCACACTACAAAAAATTAAAGTTTTAGAGACTAAAATTTAGGGACAAAATTATTTTTAGGGATCTAAATTTTTTATTGTAAAAAAGTGTCGTTATTATGTTTTTAGCAACGAAAATTGAACATTAGTAATTAATTATTCTTTTTTTGGTATCAAATTTTTTATCTCAAAAAATAAACCATTATGAGACCAAATTATTTTGTCCCTAAAAGTCTATTTATTATTGACATTTTCGAAATTTTATCGCTAAAAGTCTTATTTTTAACTTTTCAGGACGACCTTTTAGCCACTATCCTCACGACGATAGAAATTAATCCCTAAATGGCTTTTGTAAAAAAAAATTTCATTTTTAGATATTAAAAAAATTGGTCTCTAAAACTCTTATATGTTGTAATGTCAGATGGTAAAAATATCATAAAATTAACAAATAATTAAATAAGTTAAAAACGCAAGAAATTTCTTGTCAAAATTTTTTTAGAATATGTTTGGTTTGATTTTTAGAAATTTATTTTAAATTTTTTTTAAAAAAATTGAGAATTAATTTGGTTAAGAAATAAAAATGAAAAAATAATTATTATTTTTATATAATTTTATCTTTTGAGTGGTTGGAAATAATTTTTACAAATTAAATATATTTTTTATATTTATTTTTATCAAATTAGTTTTTATTTTATTTTTTAAATTCTGAAATTTTTTTCTAAACAACAAATCAAATATAATTCCAAAAACTTTTTTTTTTCTTCCCATCTAACATAATTCTTTTATAAATTTTGTTGATTTATCAAAGAGATTTTAACAGGAACAATATCGTCCATCAATTTATATTTTGGTGATATCAACTAACCATTCTTAATGTTTAGTTAACAGTTAAAATTAAATTATTATGCGAATATAAATCTTGAAAGTGGGATGTAATTTTTAAAATCTCGTAAAAGAATCTATAATTAATTAAACCTCAAAAGAATGTAGATGATTTGCCTTTTTTTTTTCTTTTTTTTCTTTTATTTTTTAAGTCTTAGTTAAACACTAACACACCATCCCATCCCAAACCAAACATGGACATCCCACATGTTCACTTTTCAAATCAAAACTTTCTTAGGGTCTAGACTCTTAGTTAAACACTGACACACATAGTGCCCCTCAATTTCCAAAGTCTTAGACTTTTTTTATTTTATTTTTTTATTTTAAATTCTTAACTTGGGCAAGGGTTAATTAAAAAAAATAAAATAAATAAATAAATAAATTATTAGGCAAGGCTTTCAGCGACCGTCTAAAACTCTAATATGGTGTTTAGTTGGGGAATTTAAAAAAGAATTTAAAAAGAGAAATGAAAAAGATGTGTGAAATTAAGTGAAATGTAGATATATTTTATTCACATTTTACCTAACTTTTTCCTTTCTCTTTTCAAATCCCTCCTCAAATCCTCCAACTAAATACAGTGTAAAAGTGTATAAAGTTTTTTATTTTTTTTTATTTATTCACACTACTTATTAAGTGTTTTCGTATTTTCTTTGTATTTTTTGTCTCACTTTGTTATTTTGTAATTTATCAACTCACGATTCACCAAATTGGGATTACATAACACAAATTTGGAATTACACTACAACCTTAGTGTCTGCTCTTTATTGTTTACAAGTAACTTTATTTATTATTTTTTTATTTTAAATAAAAATTATGAATATTAATTTATAGTTATTTGTTAAGTTTTGATTTGTAAAAAAAAATTATTTGTTATTATTATGTTAAAATAAGAGATTTTGATATGCTAAATTATGAATATTGATTGGTGGTGATTTATATTAAAATTAGGGATTTTGATTTTGTTGTTGTTATGTTAAAATTAAGGATTTGATTTGTGTTAAAATTAAAAATATTAATTTGTGCTAATATTAATTTTTTGTGTTTAATATTAGGGGGATGCACCAATAAATCTCAAATTAATAACTTATGCACTGTTTAGTCCTAAAAGTTTTCTTATAGACTGAAAGGTCCCATTACAATGTTAATAACATCAGATACAATGTTAATAACATTAGAGTCATGTTACAAACATTAGATTTCAAACATCTAATTTTCATCAAATTTCAATAATGTTTGAAAATATAAGATGAAAAACATCTAATGTTCATCAAATTTCAATAAATTTTGAAATTATAGAATGAAATATCAGATCATTTACATCATTTACATCAGGCTGATGTAAAAATGGGACTAAATGGAGCATAAGAAAACTTTTAGGACTAAATGGTTCAACGTTTCAAAAACTAAGACTTATGGGTAAATTTTCCAGTAGGTCGAAAAATTATCATTATGTTATTATTATTGATTAAGAAAGAAAAATTTTAAATTTATAATTAATAGGTACCCTCTATATTAAATTTTTGACTCCGTCATTACACCTTAGTGGGTCTTCACCTGTGAGACATGGAGGCTAATTATTTATTTATTATTATTATTATTATTTTTAAAATAGAGAGGAATTGGGCAATGTTCAAGACACAAATAAATTTGATTGAGTTTTTTTATAATCTATTTAATTTTATTTTTTTACAAATTAATTTGATAAAAAAAATAAAAACTTATTATTTCACATATCTCTCTTTTTTTTGGGGCAAAAATAACTTTAAAAAATTTAAAATTATCTTTATTGTTGTTTATTTTTATTAAACTATACATCTATATTTATACTATTTACTAACTGAGGCCCAATTTTAGGGTTGGTTTGGGATGTCTTAAAAAAATGTACTTTTTGACTTATTAGTGGGTTTGGATTGGGTTTGATGTAATGTGTTAGAGAGGTGATGTGATTTAAATAAAATGATGTGACTTAAATAAGATAGTGACTTTTTAACTTTTTAACTTATTTAAATTATGCCAAACTAACCCTTAATCTCTGAAACTTTTGCCACCTGTAAATTAGATAATAAAATAAATAAATAAAAAAATCCAACATCTACACATTCTGCAGTTCCCTCACTTTACTGCCCAATTACATTTTTTTAAAAAAAATATTATATTTCTTCCCTAAACCTCCGCGTTCTCTTTCAATTTCATTTGACTGTTCCACATCTACACGTCCCTCGTTTAACCGCCCAATTATTATTTTCTTATTTTTTATATTTTGTTAGAATACTTATGCGCTACACCTACACCTACACCTTCTCTCTCAATTTTTAGGTTTTCTCTCATTTTATTCGAAGGTTTTCTTCCCATCAAATCATTGACAGGTTTACTTAATTCTGTTACTTTTGTCTTTTTAAAGTTGCCCACTTTAATTTTCATAATCAAATTATTGTTGTTCTTATTTTTAAACTCAACCATTTTGTTAATTTTAGAAGTGACTTTTCTTCGAGTAAAAATATAAAAATAAGCATTATTAGGTATATTTTTTTATATATAATTTATTTTTATGTTATTGATAAAAAAAAAAAAAAATTCTTCCTCCAATTCTCTCTCAATTTCTTTTTAACTGAAATTCTTTTCTTCAATTTTTCTCAATTTTTTTTAAAATTTTTTTTATTACTTTATTATAATGTATTATAAAAATTTTGATGAACCAATTCTCCTTCTCTAAAACTTTTTTTTTTTATTTGTTTGAAATATGTAAAATATTGGTGGATTAATGCAGGTTCTTTAATTGATTTTTTTCTTTTTTTTTTTAAAACACCTTAGGGCTAATTGTTGTCTCTTTTCACCCAGTTCTCTCTCTCTCTCTCTCTCTCTCTCTCTCTCAAATTCTTTTTCTCTCAAATTCTTTATCTCAATATATCAAATATTTATTTTTATTTTCTAACACTTTTAAAAAAAAGTTATAAATAATAGCACTTTAAAAGATATTTCAAAAAAAAATATATATATATATGATAGGTGTCGAAGATAATTTCAAAGTTTTGATTAAGTAAATAAAATAAAAGAAAATTTGGGTATTTTATCCAAAAGTTTAGGGATTTTATAAATCGACTCCATGGAATATTAATATTAATAATAATAATTGAAAATTATAAATTGACTTGATAGAGTTTGCGGGAAAACAAATTATTACAGATTCACAATAAACCAACCAACCATCATTATAGGTGTAAGCAATTTGATTTAGTAGGGATTGAAAAATCGTTTGGGAAGCTAAAAAATCAGGCTTTTTGGCTATTTTTTAGTCACAAAAAACAAAATAAGCTTTTTTAGTCACAAAAAACAAAACATCACATCCAACCCATAATCATTACACTCCTCTCTCACAAAAAAAAGTTAAAAAAGTCAAAAATTTAAAAAGCCTTTCCCAAACCAAACTTTTAAACCCAGGTTAAAATAGCTAAAAAAGTCAAAAAACCAAAAAGTCAACCCACTTCCTAAACGGAGACAAAATCGAATTCTTCAACCTGGGCAAAGTAAAAAGGGATGAATTGTAATCTATGCGAAAGAAAATGCTACTTATACAAAATTTATATATAAATTTTGTCAGCCAGTGGCAATCTTAATAGGCATTCCCTTATTTAAATAAATAATTTTTTTTAAATGACAAATTCCTATGTAGGTACATCATTCAAATTGCGGTGAAAGGCCACTGGCTGTGTCCTGTATCAAAGAATGTGCACGGCCAAAGATTTTGATCATTTTCATTCTAGGTATACTAGCATATCACCCGTGCTATGCACAGATTATGTTTATAATTATTTATATATATGAATTATGATTTTTAAATATTTTTTTTTAAATGTCTTTTTTTTTTTACATTATATTAAAGTTTAATATTTTGATAATAATCATATGTGTTGGACTTTTCAAGGAATTAAATGTCTTTTTTTTATTATATTATATTAAAGTTTAATATTTTGATAATAATCATATGTGTTAGACTTTTCAAGAATTTTTTTTATACTTGTTCTTAATGCATTAAAGTGTTATTATGAGGGATAATAATCATATGTATTGGGACTTTTTAAGGAATTCATATGTGTTGAATTTCAAAGAATTTTTTTTATGCTTGTTCTTAATACATTGAAGTGTTATTATGAGGGATAATAATCATATGTGTTGGGACTTTTTAAAGAATTCATATGTGTTGGATTTCAAAGAATTTTTTTTTATACTTGTTCTTAATGCATTAAAGTGTTATTATGAGGGTAAGACTTGAGAGTTGGGAGAAGTTAATAAATGTTAAGATTTTTTTTAAAAAAATCAAAAAATCAAGAAATTTAGATTGGGAGATTGGAGCTCCCACAAAGCTTGGGGGTTAAAAACCCCTTTTACTTAATATATAGTATAATGAATTTTTTTTATTTATATACCTAATGACTATAAAATAGGAATATAAATTTATAATTACAAATTAAAAAATCATTACATTCATTATTACTATGATGAAATAGAATTTTTCCATTACAAATATATAATAGAGAGAATTACAATCTGAAGCAAAATTATATGTGCATTGTAAATATTTGTAAAATATATATTGAGCCTTCGTTTGAGATGTGGCCCGCGACCCATTTAGGTCCGAACCCAAGCTTAGTCCGTTTAGGCCTAGACCCGAGCCCAGTCCAAACCCAAGGCCAGGGCCAAGGCCATTATTTTGAAGCCTAACCCGATCCGTGGGTCCGGCCAATCGGCCCGCTTAAGACCCACTCAAGACCCGACTCGCACCAAGGCCCAATGCCTTTTTTAGTGGAAAATAATAAATTTTTGGTAGAACAAATAAATTTTTTTCTTTAGGCCGCCCAAGCCTACGCCAAGCCTGAGCCCAAGCCTAGGCCCACCGACCCACCCAAGGCTCAAATACCTCCTGGGTCTGGACTTAATTTTTTGGCCCGTGACTTGGCCTAGCCCGAATTTTGGCTGAAGCCTACGAAGCCCAACATGGGCTAGCCTGGGCCGGGCCGGGCCAAGCCAAATTTACACCCCTAGATATGGGGTGGGCTTTTTGACTTTCGAATTTTTTGACTATTTTAGCCTAGGGCTAAAAAATCTCATTTAGAATAGGTTTTTTAGTTTTTTTTGACTTTTATGAGAAAAAAAAAAATTATAGTTTAGATCTGACATTTTATCTTATTAACTTTTTAATTTATTTTATTTTTTTATGACTAAAATAACTAAAAAAAACTATGCCAAACATAACCTGAGATGATTATTTAATTTTATAAAAATCACTTTACTTACTTTTTCATCCCATTAAAATGATGTGATGTCCATTTATTTGCTAATTTGATTTCCATATGGTATCGTCTTTCAATTGCAAGTCCACTTACCAATGAAAGAAATTTAGGTCTCGTTTGATAATTATATGTTTTAATCAAAAAGTTAAAATATAATTATAAATTATCGTATTATTCTTTTTAATTTTTACACTTTTTTTTAAAAAAAATTCAAAATTACTAAAATAATTTATTCTCAAACGAAGCCTTGCTGGACTTTCTCTCCAACTGACCAAGAATCTTGTCAACATCAAAGTCCATTGAGTTCTCATTTAGGGACTAAATATTTTAATTAAAAATTTAAAAGTTATTATAAATTATTATATTATTTTTTATATTTTTAAATATTTTTTTTTATAAAAAATTAAAAATTATTAAAATAATCTATTTCTAAACGAAATATGAGATCTATTTTGAGAAGTAACTTATTAATAAATCAATAAATCAATAAGTTGGCTTTTTTTTTTTTACCTTTCCAAAAGAGGCTTGAGAGCTCATTTAGAAAGTTGACTATTTTAATTGATATTCTTATTTTTTGATTATTTTAGTCTGATTAAAAAAAATTGTGTTTAGAAAAATAATTGATTTTTATTTTTTTGGTAATTGATTTAATAGTTATGAAAGAAAAAATAAAATTATTATGATTTAAATGTAATATTTTATCTTATTAATTATTTTATTTTATTTTGTTATTATTGACTATTTTAACTCAAAACTTACTTTTAAAATAGAACTGGAAATGATTATAGCACTAAATTCTCATGAAGGGAGCTTCTACAAATAGGGTATGTTTGATTGAACGGACTGGATAAAGGGGGATTAGAATCCATCGGACTTGAATCCTAGGACTATGAATCCCTCGGACTATTTGGTTGGATTGGATATGTATCATGTGTTTGTTTTTTCATGGGATTAGATATCTGGAAAGAATCCGTTTGGTTAGGCAATTTGGATAGAATAAATGAGCAAAAGATTATTTTACCCTTTTTCAAATATTTACTAAGTAATAGCAATATTAAGCATATCTTTAATATTTTAATTATTTTTAGCTAGATTAAATAAAAATTTATTTTATTTTATTTTTTACACAATTAAATAAATTTATTTTTTTAAAATTAAATAAATAAAATATCAATAAAAATATATGTTATTTTTTTAATTAAAATTTTAAATAAATTTGTTTTTAAAAATAATAATAATTAAACAATGAAATTAAATAAAACATCTATTAACATTTAAATAATAAAATTAAATAAAATATATACAAAATTTTAAAATAAAATATCAATAAAATATCTATAAAAAATTATTTTAAAAAATTAAATAAATAAAACATCAATAAAAAGTTAAATAAAAGTATTTTATTTTTAAATTGAGACATTTAAATTTTATTGAATTTTACTAAATATAATACATAATTAAATAGTAAATGGTCAAAATGGTCATTTTACCACCTAATCCCAACAGTAAATTGTCCCCCAAAACTGTCCCACACCCCTCCTAGAGATAGTATAATCGCCCATACGGGGGATAAGGAGTCCGGCCAGATTCTATGTCCGAAGAAATGAGTAGTCCATCGTTTGTTTTTTTTTTAGTCCGTTGGACATGGAGTCCGGCCGGACTCCTTATCCCCCATATGGGTGATTATACTATCCCGGGGGGGGTGTGGGACAGTTTTGGGGGACAATTTACTGTTGGGATTAGGTGGTAAAATGACCATTTTGACCCTCCACTATTTAATTATGTATTATATTTAGCAAAATTTAATAAAATTTAAATGTCTCAATTTAAAAATAAAATACTTTTATTTAACTTTTTATTGATGTTTTATTTATTTAATTTTTTATAGATATTTTATTTTATATTTTATTTAATTTCATTATTTAAATGTTAATAGATGTTTTATTTAATTTCATTGTTTAATTATTATTATTTTTAAAAACAAATTTATTTAAAATTTTAATTAAAAAAATAACATATATTTTTATTGATATTTTATTTATTTAATTTTAAAAAAATAAATTTATTTAATTGCGTAAAAAATAAAATAAAATAAATTTTTATTTAATCTAGCTAAAAATAATTAAAATATTAAAGATATGCTTAATATTGCTATTACTTAGTAAATATTTGAAAAAGGGTAAAATAATCTTTTGCTCATTTATTCTATCCAGTCCGTCTAACCAAACGTTGGATTCACTAAAAATAGTCCTTTCCAGATATCTAATCCCATGAAAAAACAAACACATGATACATATCCAATCCAACCAAATAGTCTAGGGGATTCACAGTCGCACGACTCAAATCCGATGGATTCTAATCCCCCTTTATTTAGTCCGTCCAATCAAACACACCCTTAGTGAATAATCAGTTGGTTGTCACTTTCAATTTCCACAACTCGTCTCAAGTTTGAGATGAAGACTAGATCATTTAATTTAGTCCATGGACTCATTTTTGAGTCCCGTTTTGATAATCCAAACCGTTCAATATGTAGAATTTTTTTAGCATTATATTCCTGTAAAAAATCACATTGGTCGGATATCGATAGTTATTTGATCGAATCATATTTGTATAAAAAAAATAGATAGTAAAAAAATAAATAGTTAATAGAAATTTGATCTGATTAGGCCAAGGCCTGAGCCCATCTAGGGACCCTAGGCTTAGGCTTGGGCCATCATTTTAAAACTTGGCCTAGCTTGCTAGGTTGGCCCGTCGGCCTGCTCAAAACTCGGGCCAAGGCCCGGCCCGTCCAAGGCTCAGTGTTATTTTTAGTGGAAAAAAAAGAAAAATTGGTGAAAAGAATAAAAAAAAAAAAACTCAAGTTCTAGCCCAGGCCCAAGTCTAGTCTGCCCAAGAGCCCGAGTTTTGAGCCTTGGGCCTAATTTTCTGGCTCGTCGACCGGCCTGGGCTAGCCTAATTTTTGACAAGAGCCCGAGAAGCCCGATATGGACCGGCCCAAATTCGAGTATAGGCCCAAATAAGTCAAGTTAGGCCAAATTTACAACCATAACTTGTGCTGAGAGGCAAGACTGCGAATATCCATAATAATAGCACTTAAATTCCCATGAAGCGTCCTTATCTGAAACACATAAGGGAATAATCTTGAGAAAATGTTATGAACCTCAAATAATTTATTAAGTTTTTTACCAAACCTATCATATGGGTGTGAGATCTATACAAATTACATGTGTGTAGGTCCCACACCCATATAAAAGATTTGATAGAAAATTTGATAATTTATATGGGATTCCTAACCTAACTCATAATCTTGAGTGTCACTTTCAATTTTCATAGGGGATATAATTACGGAAATTGCAACTTTGAAACAACAAAATTTAATTACATGTGGAACTTTATCCAAAAGTTCAGACATTTTACAAACTGACTAGTATCGAATGATTTAAAAAAAATAATATTTACAATTTTGTAAATTAACATAATGGAATTAGGGGGAAAAATCCTACTAAATACTACAATAAATTATTGAATATTTTACCAACCATGATTAGAGACGTAAGCAAATCGGTTCAATAGGAATTGAAAAAAGAAAAATGTCTTTTAGCTCGAAAAAATCGGCCCCGAATGCTCCTAAAGCTCAAAACGATGTCGTTTTGGGTTTTAGGTTTTTTTTTTTTTTTTTTTCTTTTTTTCCGCCATTGTTGACGCAGAGGGAAAGGGAGAAGAGGGAGAAGAGGGAGAGGGAGAGAAAGAGAAGAGAGGGATCGTGCCTCCGGCCATTTTCGACCTCCCGCCGTCCTCGTTCGTTGCCTCCGGCCGTCGCAGCTCGCAGCTCGTTCGCCCGCCCGCCGATCGTCACCTCTGCCATCGCCGACTCTGCCATCACCGATCTCCGCCTCCAGCCCAGTTTTTAGGCCCCCTCCAGTCCCCCCTCACCCTCCCTCTCCCCCTCCTCCTCCTCCCCCTCCCCTTCCCTCCCCTTCCTCTGCTTCGTCTTCTTCGTTCTTTCAAAAAACGATTAAAACGACGCTGTTCGTTCGGGACAGATTCGGGGCAACTCATTCGAACTCCGAATCACGGCTCTTGAAAAAAATTTAAAACCGTACTGCATTTTTTGATTTTGTTAGTTAAATAAAAAAGATAAGTCCAGGATAGAGAAAGAGGGGATGAGTTGAAATATGTATTGGTGAATTATTTTCAAAAAGAATTTTTTTTGTTTAATACAAACGGTGTGAACTGATCATTCTTATTTATGGCTTGTAGCATTATTCAAGTATAATTAAATATATATATCAAATAAATAGAGAAATCAATAGTAAATTAAATAATTATAAAATTTTCATTGATTTACAATAACTTTTCATGAATCGCGTATTAAAATTATTTGCATATCCTTCGTTCAACAATTACCAATTTCAAACGGTTAAAAAAATTATTAATAAGTATATGCTAGATACCTGAATTTTATTGGTAATAATAAAATTTATCACTTTTTATATAAAATAAAAAAAATTTAAATAATTAAAATTAAAAATAAAAATAAACAAAAAATTAAACAGATCTAGCGTCCAAAGGATGATGAGATGCTAGAAGGAAATAATCCATTCAACAATATCCTTTTTTTTAAGACTTTCATAATTTTCTTTAGATTTTAAGTATTAATGGCGTGTGTACGGGAAAGAAATTCACCTTCGAAGGCAAAAGCTCAATGTATTAGGGAGCAAAATTGTATTACCTCTCCAAAGGTATTATTGATGAGCTTATATAGATTTATTCAAACTCTTGGAAGATAATACTTATCCTCGACACCCTCACTTTGCTTAAACCAAGTGAGTTGGTCCTTCTACACGAAACTCCAAATGACCGGAGAAACCAAACTAACTCATCAAGAAGATTTCCATAACTAAGACCATTTAGTTTATCAACCCGATTTGATTCAAATCGTGAGCACTTTTAGATCTTAAACCCCGTGGCTTAAACGAATTCAGAAAGACTCAAAATGATGGATGGGTTATTTATTTTAGAATACGCCGAGGTAAGAAAGAGAGCCGGTTATACATACTTCGTTGCATTCCTAAATTTTGTTTATTTCTTTTTCTCTCACCAACCGAACCAAGACTGCTCCTGACCACTGAAACCAACAAGGGCGGCCACCAACCCACCCTAATCCTTAAAACCATTAACTTATTTTACAAGAGTAACAAGTCGTTAAGTTTAATCAACCACTCTTCTTCAATGCATAATAACTACTTACCGAAGAGTACAAAGTGTTGGTTTTTTAATCCACAACCCTAAGTTGGTTTTGTTCGACCAACTTAGAATGATAAAACGACACTTTTTTTTTTTTTTTTTTTACTTCTCTTCAATCCGCTGCATGTAGGGCCACCAATATCTCGAGAAAAAGGAGGATGGGGATGGATGTATGCGCCATTTGGGGAAGCGCTAGTTTAGTTCTGCTCTACTATTCTCAGATGATGATGAATCTCTTCTTTGCCATCTTGGTGAGGTGTCAGACTTCGTCTAGAGCGAAGGGTGGAATCACGGCGCATGTCAGATGGGGGGTCGGCGAACACTCGATCTGGTGTGTGCCAGGTGCCAAGGCATACCCACTCTTCTTATGACTCTCGACCTCCCTCTCTCCGAGTGGAGAGTCGAGAAGCGAGTTGATTCTGGTGTCCCCTCTCGCTCGGCTTTTCTCTTGGGAGAGAGGGTAGTTCCCGAATTCATGAGAGGCGGCGGGGGGCGGCTGTTGTTGTTGCCCCCCCTCTGTCGCCGTCACACACACACATATATATATATATATATAAAAGTGAGTTTCATACATACATTAATGATTTAAATTTAAAAGAGATTGTGAAGATTTTCAACAAAAAAAAAAAAAAAAAAAAAAAGTCAAAAGCATTTTTGTAATCCATTGGATCACTTTAAATAGGAATCTTGTCAAGCATAGCTCGGCCCTACCTCATCATCATTACCATATTTTGGAAAAGGAGTGAGACCCAATTTTAAGATTTTTATGACCGTCAGAATGATTTGAATTATTATTTATTTTTTAATTTTTTTTTATCTCACTCGTGTAAGTGATTCAAATTATTTTAGGAATAATGAAGGATCTCAATTATTATTGTTATACCCATTACTTCTTACGTTCCAGCCTCTTTATTTATCCACCTCGGTGGGTCCCGTTTTGTGAGACACGGAGGCCAATAAATTATTTATTTATTTATTTATTTTTAATAAAGTGGGAATAAGGCAATGTTCAAGACACAAATAAATTTGATTGAGTTTTTTTTTAATCTATTTAATTTTATTTTTTTACAAATTAATTTACTAAAAAAATAAAAATTTATTATTTCACATAGTTCTCTTTTTTTTAGGGAAACAAATATTTTTTAAAATTTTTTAATTTTCTTTATTGGTGTTTGTTTTTGTTAAACCATATATATTTATTTATTTATAAAAAAAATGGGGGAAACTTTTTTTAAAAATTAAGCCAAACAAAGATATATAGCATTTGTTGTTTACAAATCATATAACAACCAGATGTATTAAGCTATCAACCAAAAACACACTTATGTGAAGTTTAAATGGACATGCTTCACCAGATAAAAAGCACACATATTTGAATTTTAAATGGACATGCTTCACCATATAAAAGCCACATGGATCACCCTTCTTAGGCTGGAGCTACTTCCCTATGATGTGCTTGACCATGAAAATTGCAGTGTGGGCCAACTATGTTGAGAAATTCTGATATACAACTCTTTAAAAATCGTATCGCTTTTAGTTATATTATTTTTTTTTAAGTTATATGTCATGTTGTCGTTTAGTTATGATATAGAAAATTAAAATTATGCATTTTTTTTATTCCTTTTTTTTTTTTTTTTTGAAATATTGCCATGTCTATCTTAAAATGAGACCCAAAAAAAAAAAAAAAAAAAATCATTTCAATCAATCAAAATTAGAATAAAATATAATTACATCCCTCATATTTATTGAAAATACAAATTGTCCAGTAATTATGAAAATGATAAATATTCCTTTATCAGAATTTTTTATTTGACAAAAAAATTATTTTTAACTACTTTCCTATACAACAATAAAATTATCTAAATTGTTAATTAAATTACATATTTATCACATCATTTAAAACAATTAATTAACTTGATATTTTATTAATAAAATGCGTCATTTGTTATATGATTGAAAAAGCATAAAGAAGCGAGATGTGATTTTCAAAATTACAAAACAATTCATATTTTTAACAAATCTCAAAAAATATATTTGTAATGCTCCCAAAATAATACAATAAATACAACCCAAACATCTATTAAAAAAAGTATGAATCAGAGTAAATAGTCATTTCATTACATGAAGTTAATAATACAAAAGGGTTTAATATAATTAAATGCCCTATTGGCTTACATATTTCCAAGCCTTGACTTGGTCACACAAAAGTTCATACATATTTAACCCTAGGCTTTACAAAAATATACAATACAAATTAAAGAAGCTCTTGCCCCCAAAATATCCCTCCAAGCTATTGCTTTGGTGGAGGCAAGTCACTAACACCTGAAAATGTTATTCTCAAATAAGGTGAACCACAGCCTAGTAGAAATCATCTACCACAATATATGAAACTTAGCAAAGGTATAAATACACTATGCATACACAATGTCAGTGATAGAGACATCCACAGCTTATATAATCATAAGATACCAATTTCCATTTATTTCATTACATGAACCAGTTTCATTATCTCTTTAACAATCCAAATGACACTTCAACTCATTAGTTCTACCATCACATCAACAATGCATGAACACTTCAAACTTTTCTTTCACGGAAATTTCGTCCGCGGGCAGCCGTTAAACGGGACCCATGTTAACACAGGCTATACAAGCACTACAATTGTCATTTTACAGATATTTCGTCAGTGGGCTAGGTACCCATGTACAAATTTCGGGACTTTCACTCATGACACTCCGGCCAATTTAATTATAATGGAGTCTAACCCCTTTCTCCTCCCAAACAATCATTCATACATATGTAATGTATTTAAACACAATATCAAACAATGGAGCACATCCCCTTTTCACTTCCACATAATCATACATATATAATGTATATAAGCATAGTCATATCCAATGTCAAACAATAAGAAATTAGTTTCAATTCACCTAATCCTCATGCAATTTTTACAACAATCATAACTATCCTCCACCAATAGCCCAATACAGTTATTTCTAAATAGATATTCAATCTTATGATAGATAATTTATTCAAATTTCCAAAGAATGAGTTAATACATAACTTATCGCACCATTCATATCAATACTCTCTCAATTTCACATCTCCATGGCAATTTCAATTATCTCTATAAAATAATCATGATAGTCATTTTAGGGCAAAACTTTCCATTTTCTAATTATCAACCCCAAATATCATTTCTAACCTTTGCGACCCAACATCATTTTATTTTCAAAACCCACATTCATGTATTTCATGTTTAACAACAATCCATCTTTCCATATATACCCAAACCCTAGGTTTGCTTACAACACCCTCAAATCACATCATTGTTACACAAGGATACACATAACTGAGCTAAATATCATATGAAGGTGCAGAAAAGATCCCTATCTCAAAGGAAGAAGATAAGTCAAACAAGGGAGAAATTTCAAAAACGTCGAAACTCACTTTTATTCGGATCAAAGTGTAGATCTTAACGAGCTCTACCTTTTTCTCAAAGGCACTAGGGTGAAAAGATCAATGGATCTAGATGAAATCTAAAGAGAAGGTTAATTCTAGAGAGAAAGGCTTAAGAGCAAGTTTTTTGAAAGGTTTTAGAGAAAGAGAGAGATATATGAAAAGTGACTCAAAATATCATCTTCTCGGACTGTTATATGCGTAGTCCGCTCGAGCGTGGAAAGCCCCGCTCGAGCGTTAAACACAAAGTTCCGTTCGAGCATGAAAGTTGGTGCTCGAGCGTGGAATGCACATTTTTAGAAGTTTTGCAGACGAAGGTCCCCGCTCGAGCGTAGAATTGGACGCTCGTGCATCCAATGCACTTTCCCAGTATTTCAAAACTGCAAAAGAAATGCTGAGAATTGACAAATCCCGCTCGAGCGCAAGAATGGCCGTTCGAGCGGAGGAGCAAAATTTGTGAAGCCCGCTTTAGCGGAAGAGTCAAAATCTATGCAATAAAAGTTTAGAAAAAAACAAGTCACCAACCTGTCCTAAACGCACAACTACAACCCAATAACCAAAATAAAATGGGAAAACAAGGGAAAAAGATATGAATAATTATTCAAAACCATACCAACCCGAGTCTGGAATACAATAAGTAATAGATTAAAACCGGAATCGCTATAATATTTATAATTTATCCTAAAAAATCTCAACTCAACTTATAACAAATTAAATCCTGTAATGGGATCCTACTCTGTCAATGTTTGTCATCTTACCTCGGTTAACATACGAATATGCATATTATTTTTCCTTCATATATGCACCTATACAAATGTAAAGGGGAAATTATTTTTAAAAAGAAAATCCTAAGGTTTGACTCTTATAATAAATTAAATTTTAATTTTTTAATTTTGTCAAATTAAATTTTAAAGTTTTGATTTATTTTCAATTTAAATTATTTACCTATTTTCATTAAGTAAAATCGATGTAAAAAATAATATTTTAGTCATTAAATTCAACAAAAAAAAAGTCTTTTAGACATTTTATATATTTACGTTGAGTTTGATAATTAAAATATTCTTTTTCTGTAGGTTCTACTCAACAAAAATAAGTGAATGGTTTAAATTAAAACAAATCAAAAGTTTAAGATTTAAATTGATAAAATTAAAAATTTAGAATTTTTGTTATTGTTGTTGTTGTTGTAATTGTCCCAAATATAAATGTATAAGTAATGTTATATGAAAATTATTTTTTATTAAAGTTTTTTTTTTTTTTTTTTGAAATGATAGGTTAACACGTTATGAAAAAGATGGATATGATAACACGAAAAAATAAATAAGTTCGGTTAATATTTAGAGATGTGTTTGTAATTCATTTTAAAATTTGAAAAAATTGGTGATAAATTCATAATCCCACGCCTATAAGTCATCAAGGACAATGTTGGTTTTATTGAGGACATAACAACATTTGTTAGAAATTTGTTGATCAAAAGAACATTAATACTTATGTGTTAAAATTTTTATTTTAACTTATCTGTTCAAATTTTGAAACTCATCTGTTCAAATTTTATCTGTTGAAATTCATCAAGTTATTTTTTTCTATGGTTGAAATTCATTAAGCTTTGTTTTTCTATTTGTTCAATTTTTATTCTATCTGTTCAAAATCTGATATACAGATATATAAAGAGAGAGGAGAGAGAGCCGTCCTATCCCATCTGTCAAAATCTTTTTTGTTAAGTGTTCAAAACCCAACTCTCTCTCTCTCTCTCTCTCTCTCTCTCCCTCCCTCTCCACAAACCAACTTTCTCTTTATTTGTTCAAATAGTGGAGTTATTTGATGAAGTACTACTTTTTGTGCATAGTAGAAAACTTCGGGAACCTGCAAGTATGAAGAGAATTTCCAGTATTCTACATTATGGCGAGCTATAAAGGACACCACGCTAACAGAACCGGCCCTAGTGTCACGACCCGCCAACTTGACCGGACCAAATTGTCCAACAAGAGGAAATCTCAAGGAAAGGAGACTATTGAAATGGCTTGGAAGCTCTTGGAAGACTTGAGAAAGTATGAATACCATAAAGGATGCTAGAGGGTTCTAGAACTCTCTAGAATGGCTATAAGAAGAGAGGCTACAGGAGAATTGCCTAGAAGACTCTAGAATAATATAGAGCATTGTAGACATTGTACATAATACTTGAAGGTTGTATATAACTCTAGAATAGGTCCTTTGAAAAGATAAGGGAAGGATCTAGAATCCTCCTCATACTTGTACTTCTAGAATAGTTCTAGAATAATCCTTAGGCTAGAGAATGGAAGGAGTGTCTAGAACACTCTCCACTCTAGAAGTTCTAGAATGTTCATTTGTAGCCTATAAAATGGGGAGGGCCTCATTTGGCCAGACCACCAAGTAGACCAAGTAAGATCCAAGTGAGCAAGCATTGTAAAGCATTCGAGTAATACAAGTGAAGTATTCTCTAAGTCTCTTGTGTGTGTATTCTCCTAGCTCCCTTCCACAAAAGGCTTACTTAGTTGCAAGCAAGGCATGCTACAAGCATCTAAGGCCGTACGGTTGGCTTGGAAAGACTGAGGGTTGGTTCAGAAAATCCAAGGCCGTGACAGTTGGTATCAGAGCCAAAGTTACGAAGGCGTCGTGACTAAGGAAGGAAGGGCACTATGTCGGAAGTGACTCACACAGAGGAGCACCGCGGAAGGGAGATTGCTGCTGATTTGGACAAATGGGCCATGGAGGCTAAGGATTCTAAGGTTCCAAGAAGCAGAGAAGCTGGAGACAAGCCAACACTGGGCAAAGATTGGAGGAAGGATATGAAGCCCAGGCATGACTGCTTCTTTTGCAATGAGCTACATTGGGCAAGGGATTGTCCTAAGAGGAGGAGTCTCATTGCAATGCTGGAAGAACGGGAAAACGTGGAGACTCCGCAGGTAGGATCTCTACAGCAACTTGGTGCCACCAAGTCAAAGCCTACTACATTAACCCTAGGGGATGAGGGTTTAATGTACAGGGATGACAAGGTCGATGGGGAAGCAACCCAAGTCATGGTCGACACCGGAGCGTCGCAAAACTTCATCAATGCGGAAGAGGCCAAGAGGGTTGGGCTGAACCTTGACGAGGGTCAAGGATTGATGAAGGGGGAAAGCACCAAGGTAAAGCCCGAAGATAGCATGGCTCAAGGGGTTGAGCTGCACCTTGGTGAGTGACGCGAAAAAGTCAATGACTTTGGCGTGGTGCTGGAAATGGAGTTATCGCGAGACTCAAGGAGAAAGCTTGCGACTTCGAGGAAGGAGACGCGACGAGGGCGTCGCGAGCATAGGTAGGGGAGAATGTCACGACCCGCCAACTTGACCGGACCAAATTGTCCAACAAGAGGAAATCTCAAGGAAATGAGACTATTGAAATGGCTTGGAAGCTCCTGGAAGACTTGAGAAAGTATGAATACCATAAAGGATGCTAGAGGGTTCTGGAACTCTCTAGAATGGCTATAAGAAGAGAGGCTACAGGAGAATTGCCTAGAAGACTCTAGAACAATATAGAGCATTGTAGACATTGTACATAATACTTGAAGGTTGTATATAACTCTAGAATAGGTCATTTGAAAAGATAAGGGAAGGATCTAGAATCCTCCTCATACTTGTACTTCTAGAATAGTTCTAGAATAATCCTTAGGCTAGAGAATGGAAGGAGTGTCTAGAACACTCTCCACCCTAGAAGTTCTAGAATGTTCATTTGTAGCCTATAAAAGGGGGAGGGCCTCATTTGGCCAGACCACCAAGTAGACCAAGTAAGACCCAAGTGAGCAAGCATTGTAAAGCATTCGAGTAATACAAGCGAAGTATTCTCTAAGTCTCTTGTGTGTGTATTCTCCTACCTCCCTTCCACAAAAGGCTTACTTAGGTGCAAGCAAGGCGTGCTACAAGCATCTAAGGCCGCACGGTTGGCTTGGAAAGACTGAGGGTTGGTTCAAAAAATCTAAGGCCGTGACACTAGGCCAAGGCCATCGAGGCCTTTGCCTTAGGCCCCAAAGTATTGACTCAAAATAGGGCCCACAAATTTAGAAAAGTATTATACTATATTACAATTATAAATAGGCTCAAATTATTTTTGTTGTGTGAGGGCCAATCTAAAGGACCCAAAAATATTCTATTGGGCTCATATTTGTTTATGAGTGTGGTTTGGCCCAATTAAAATTAAAATATATACAAAATGTTAGTGGCTCTTGAATGAGAAACACTACATACCCATACAAAATGTTAGTGGCTCAAAATAGGCCCCCTAATTTTTTTTTTTTTTTTACCTTATATCTTTATCAAATTTTAGTAGAATAAATAAATTTGTTCTCATTTTTTTTACCTTATTTGTTAAAGGGGTGCAACTTGGGCAGGTTCGGTTAGGTTGAAAGGTTGTCAAAGTCTAGCTCAAGTTGTGCTGAGACTTGACCAGACCTGCTTAGGCTCGAATTGTAACCCGAGGTTGCCTGCCCAAGCCCTACTCGAATTAAACCCGAATTGCCTAAGTTGCCCGAGTTGCTCGAATTGTAAATGAATTTTAGTTGTTTTTTTTTTTTAGCAGTTACATTATTAAATTATTAAAATTTGACTCTATTTACAATATCTATTTTATAGAAAATCATTAATACCATCAAAACAAATAATTTATATAATGTAACAGAGATGTGGTTATAATTGTCCTTACAATTTGAGTGAAAATAAAAACAAAAAAAAAAAGATTTTATGTTACATGTATATATAATAATATATATTCAGTATGATTTAATAATCTAAATTACTTTAATATCATGTAATGGCTAATAATTTATATGTATATTTAATATTTTTATATATTTATATATGTATAATTCGGGTTTCGGGTTGTTCGGATTGTGTGACGTTTTTGCCCAAACCCGCCTAAATTTAATTCGAACTTCTGAATTTTTATCCAAGCCCTTACCGAATTTAAAAATATCATGTCCAAGCCTTACAAAAATTCTTGCTAGGTTCGGGTTGCTCAGCTGTTGCACCCCTAATTTGTTTATCAGATTTTAGTGGAATAAATAATTAATTCAATCTCAACTACACCCAAACACAATATATTCAACAAACAACAATGCACCCACATTTCAACCGCACTCATAAACAACATATTCAATAAACAACAATTAATTCGAAACATATCCAATATATTTTAATTGAATAAAGTTTTTCTAATTTTGGTAACTTATTGTTTTGTTTTTTATTTTTATTTTTATTTTTTTTGTATGAATACATTTTAATATCTATTTTGGTATCAATCGACGATAGTGATACCAAACAGGATGATTTTTTTTTTTTTTTTTTTTTTATGAATATAGACCTCTATTTTTGTTTTGCCTTAAATCCTAAAAACTCAGGGCCGGCCGTGCACACTAACAAAAAGTCATTAAACAGACCCAGTCGGGTTATTTATAATATAGGATTCTTTACCCTTATGGTCATAAGTATGACATTTGAATTTAAAATGCACATATTCTCAAGATGCAAATCCTTAAGATTGAAAATATCTTCGAAGGACCCATATAAGTAGGTTACATTACATTTCGTTACTCCTTTCCTTCCTTTTCTCAAATCTGCCGTTGCCGCCTCCCTCAAATTCGTCTCCAAAGCAAGAGTCAAAGATCTTTGTCTGAAATACCTCTCCTCCACTGGCTCTGCAACATCGCTCACCGTCACAGTCGCCAGAAGGACTAAGTAAAGCATTTCCATGGGAAGAAGGAAAGTAGAGTCGTCGGCAGCGGCGCTCGAGCTCCTCGTTGGCAGAGAGTCCAAGAATGTGGTGGCCAACCTTGAAATGGGTTGAGTCACAGATGAAGTGTCCTGGATACTCTACCATGAGTTCATCAGCTTTGACAGGTCTTGAGAGGGCAAAGATGAAGAAGAAGAAGAAGAAGAAGAAGAAGAAGAAGTGAGAAAGCAAATCTAGAGGTGAGCGAGAGAAAGATGGAGAAGAGAGAAAAAAATGAATTTGGAGAGAAGTCATTTGAACAGATAAAAGGGGTGTGAATCTAAACAAATAAAAAGGGGCGTGACTGTCTTTATCAATATGGGCTGTCCTTACGAACTTAAACAACAAGCACATGGATCTATGACCCTACAAAAATGGACCTATGGACTGAGTTCCGGTATTTAGAGGGATTTTATTTAAATTCAAAATATGTCTCAAGTGTAATTTAAATTTATAAATTTTAATTTTTATTATATTTTAATATAAATTTATTAATAAGGACAATATATATTAAATTTTAAAATAATATTTTTTTTTATGGTACATTCTAATCAGTTATTTATATTTAAATTTTAGTATCTTCTTTTTCAAGATATCAAAGTTATTTATTCTTCTCATTCTTCTTCATCTTCTCTTCAAAACTCCAATTCACCTTACCAAAACTCACCATCATCATCAATATTATTTTTTTTATTATTATTTTGAACCCTAAACCCTAAAAAAAGTTTGAACAAAATCAAATAATAGATGAGAGTAATAATCATAATAGTTTTTTAAAGCAATTCATCAAAAAGGAGGTAAGTATTCATATAAAGGAGTTTCACAATTTTTGTAGAGCACCATCAATTATTTTCAATATCTTTTTTTGACAAAAATTAAAGTGCCCAGTAGTTAGATTAACAATAACATATTATTGAAGTTGTTCTTATTTATAAGTTTGGTTTTTACTTTTTCACGAGCATTCTTGTAGATAATTTATAATATAAAAGTTTTTTTTTTCTGTATTGAAAAGTTTTATAATGCTTATGTAAAAGTTTGATTTTTTTGGTATTTATAATGCTTATATGCTTATAAGTTTGGTTTTTTCTGTATTTAAAAATTATTTTATGTATTGAAAAGTTTTTGAAATAATTTAGTTTTTTTAGTTTATTTATTATTTATTATTTGGGTTTACTTAAGGGTAATTTGAAAAAAATAATAAGATGTAATGAAAGTAAAATAAAATTTTAAACAATTAAATAAAATGTATTTAAAAATTAAAGATACTTAATAATTTTTTTGAGTGTAAATAGAATCCCCTATATTTATCATTATCAAACACGGCAAAGAATTTCACTAGTAATGGGAACCGCTGATGATTATTCCTAATAAATAATGGACAGGCTTGAGTGAACTACAGGGCCTAAGTCCAGCCCAAGTTGGCACCCACGCAATGTCCGTTAATCCCATCAGAAAAGGAATGCACTTCTTGCAGGCTTTGTAAAGCAAACAAACATTCTTGCCACCATTATTCCTCCAATGCTCCAAACCCTTTTCAACGTGTTTGTTTGGAGAGATTGAGCCATATGATGGGATTTATATGCGGTGAATTGAATAGGGAAGATTCTATTTGTTTCAAAAAAAAATTATTAAGTATTTCTTATTTCTAATTACATTTTTTTTAACTATTTAAAATTTTATATTACTCTAAATACACCCTATAATTTTTCCTACGTTACCCTAATGAACCTAAATAATAAATAATAAACAAATTTTAAAAAATAAGCATTTGAAAAACTTTTCAACTGATACAGGAATAATAGAAACAATAAAAAAAAAAAAAATCTAAACAAACATAAAATTCAATCGAAAAAAAAAAAAAAAGATTTTTTTATTGAAAGGTGTTGCTTTTTGTCATGATCATTGAATTGAAAGATTATCTCGGAAGCTGTAATGCTATTTATGTGATTGTGAAAATTGAAAGATTTAACATTGTTATCGGACACGTGAAAAAATACAGAAATTAATAATTGTATTTGGATTTTTATATGAATGCTTACTTCTTCTTTAATGGTTTGTTTCAAAAAATTATTTTGATTATCACTTTCATTCATTGTTTGATTTTGTTCAAACTTTCTTTTAAGGTTTAGGGTTTTAAAATAATAAAAAACAATGATAATAATAATGGTGAATTTTGGTAGGGTGTATTGAAGTTTTGGAGTGAAGAAGAAGAAGAAGAAGAAAACGACAAAATAATTTTAATCTTTTAGAAAAGAAGATGCAAAAATTTAAATAAGAATAATAAATTAGGGTATACCATGAGAAAAAAAAATTACAATTTAATATGTATTGTCTTTATTAGTAAATTCACATTAAGATATAATAAGAATTAAAATTTATAAATTTAAATTAAGCTTACTAAGATATTTTTTTGGTTCAAATAGAATGCCCCATTGAATAGTCTGTTATTTGGTTAAAAAATTTTACACCATACTAATAGTCTATCCGAACTATTAATCCCAAATATATTGAATTGTTTTATTTCATGGGAGGGAAGGTGGGACACAAATCCTAAAATAATCCATCCTATGAAATTAGATAGTAAAATTATGTTTTATAATATCTTTTTAAATATAAAATTTATTTATTAAATTATTTATACTTGGTAAAGTATAAATAATTATTTATTTTAATAATCATATAGCATTAATTATACTTAGTAAAATAAATTAAAAATTAAAAATTTCAATTAAAAATTAAAATAAATTTATGTAATTTTTATTAATATTCTATTTATTTAATTTTTTAAAAGTACTAGTAAAAAAATTAAATAAAATTTATAACTCATTTAATATTTCTATTATTTCGTAAACAATTCAAAAGGGAAAAACAATCTTTTTGAGCATTTATTCTTCTCCATAATATCTTAAACAAACCTATAATTCATGGAATAGTCAAATCCAAACATCTAATTCCAAGATTAAACAAATATAAAATATAAATCCAGTCCAACCAAATAATCCGAAAATAATATATCTCAGGACTAACAATTCGATAAATTACAATCCTCTCTTATTCAATTCATCCAAACAAACACACCCTTTTGTGTCTTGGGAAGCCTAAAAGAAAGTTTTGTTTTTCTTCCCAAGAATGGTCAAAATTACTATTTTTTTTAAAATAAAAAAGAGAGAATAAAAATGACTGAAGAGAGTCGTAAATCTTTGGCCAATCAAAATTTAAGTATATATTACTGATTATTTTACAACACTGAACATACACGTGGGAACACTATTAAATAGAGTTTACATAACAAATTCATACACAACCAAACAGAGTTTCGAATTCAAACATAGTTTCTAAAACAGCAAGCAAACAAAAATGTCAAACACCACTTGAAACTCGCATACGGTCAAGGGCACAGCGAAGTGTCTCCTGCCATACCGAATCTAAAATGTTAAAGCCTTTGATGAAAAAGAAAAACGAAATGAGAATCTGATATAATTTACAAAGAAGAGGACTTACAAGTTCCTTCTCAAGTTTGACTGTATCCTCTTTGTAAGAAGCAAGTGTAGCTTGAAAATGTGCACGGTCCTCCTTGAGCCTTGCAATGTCTTGTTGAATGTGTAAAACTTCAGTCAAGTAATCGAGCCGAGTCATTTGAGAATTTGTAGAACAATATATAAAATGAGGAGGATTATAGAAAGGTGATAGAGGGAGTTTCAAGTAATATTCAAAGAATGTAAGATCATTTACTAATTAAAATTATGATTCTAAAAGTTCACACTTTTACTGATCAAAATAACAGAATCAAGATCCTTACCATTTCCTGTTTTTCCATCCTGAAACCACCGAAGAAAACAAGAAAATCAATCAGAAAACTAAAATAAGAACAATTTTCTTCTACCTAACAAAGTTACAAAATCTCTATAAGGGAATGAGCGATTACTTGTAATTATATCAAGCAACTATGAAATCTTATTTGTTTAAATGGAAAACTTTACTTGTACCAACCAAACCAACATTTAAGTCCCATTAAATGGAGCCAGCTACATGAAACTTTTTTCTCCACTCGACACTCTCAACGGCCATTTGGTACGCAAAATTATACTTAAGTCTTCCGCATAATTTGCCTCTTATGTCAATTTGGTCCCTATTATTCCAATTGTATCAATTTTGACCTGTAATTTTTTATATTGTATCAATTTAGTTCAATTGATAACATCAATTAAGAAATTGGACAAAAATTAAGGGCTAAATGGTCTGTTCAAAAGGGAATGGACCATTTTAAATTGGATATCAACCCCTCGTTCACTTTGAGAAGAGTGAATTAAGTATTTTGCCCCTTCATTTTAGTCAAATTTGTTCATTACTATTATCAATTGGATTAAACACACACTACGTGAAAAGTGAAAAATTCAAGGGTAAAATTGATGCAATTAGAACTATAAAGAACAAATTGATACAAAAGGCAAACTACAAAGACTACAAGTATAATTCGCCATTCTTTAAAAAATGTAAATCAATTGGGAACAAAAACCAAATAAACTAGGTTTTAACTTATGCATACTTATTCTTTGGATCATCTAGATTCATAAATACTGATAAATAAAGATAGTTACATCAGATTAAGAATTAAGACGACAATTTGCATTCATCCCAACGTTTTGCACCAAGAACTTATCATAACATCAAATCCCTGAACTTCAAGAATAATTGAAGTCAGCACTTAGTGTATATCTTTTTGTACCAAATCACAAAACAAACCTACAATAATGTCTCCATTAATATAAAAAACCAAATGAATGCTGATAAAATGAGAACAGCCTTAAGAAGGGTTCTTTTGTAAAGGCAAACATTCTTGCCATGGTCCAAAATTCTCGTGTCTTGGCAAGCCAGTGGCCACAAAAAATCTGTTATACGTTGAGCTTTACCTTTATAATCTACTGATCTAAGAGTTGTAAAGGTTGAGTCCAGGACAAGTAAATACATTGCAAATAATGCTTCTATAAAAGTAGCTTGCAACTCTGAAGATTCTCAAGTTTGGACGTACCATTATTGAAATGAATGAATAATAAGCATATGTATTTTGTAGAAGAATGATTTTATTGGAGGGGAAATCTATGATGTGCACCCCCAAAAAAGGGGCACATCATAAAAAGGTTATGACTTTTTGTGGTGAAAGTTACGAATGTTTGTGGTGTGTTATGTCATTTGAGATAAAAATTACTCTAGAAGATATACTTTTTGTGGTGAGCAAAACGTTATACTTTTCGCAATGAGAGAAGTTATGTAATTTTCTGGTTTATGTCACAAAATATGTGGGTTGTTATGAAGGGCATACCATATGCACCCTTTTAGGGGTGCACATAGTAGTGTCTCCCTTATTGGAGAACACTTCATAATTTGAATAAAATTTATAGGATATTGGTAAAGATGAAAAATAGAAAGGCGTGGACAAAATTTTGACAATATAGTACTTCTATTCTATCTGTGTAAATGCACTGGTTTGAAGTGTTCTTGCAGCTATAATGTATATTACCTTTAAGCAGAAAACAAATCTCTACACCACTCCAAACACATGGTTGGAAGTGAATTTCGTTTCCCATTGTAGAGAAGTCAATTTTGACGGAGTTAGAAGGAAACAATAGATATCCAGTTTTAAATAATTAAGGTTGTTGGGACTTGGGATCAAGAAAGAACAAAGGAAGATTTCATGCTAAAATATAGGAAACATCATGTTTTAATTGAAATCAAAATTTCTATTAAAAAATTTCTATGATATGAACGATATGTCAATTCAGTTACAAGAATTAATTTTGATGTGTATTACCTGTGTGGTTCAAGGCCAGATTTGTGAACTCTAGACTTAATATCCTCTATAGCATGGAGGAAGTGGTTCATTGTTACTTTGACATCCTTCCGGACATGCTTCACTAGTCCCCTCTCCCCTACCTGGACCACAGCATATGAATGTGCACAAGTGACTAGAGATGCAATGGCAGCTCCACTACAGCCATCCGTCTTGCAAGCTGTGCAAACAAGAACATACACAATCTCATTACATAAATGATGAATTGATGTTTCCACTTACACAACAATATTGCTCAAACAACTTACCAATTTCTTGAAGATTCACATCTTTATCGAGTACAAAAGCTTGTCTCATGTTTCTTGTGTTGATGTCCAAAATTTGCAAGCGCCCTCGCTCATCTGGGTACTCTAATTTGATATGTAGTTTGATTCTACCTTCCCTACAAGTAAATACAATAAACTAAATTTCTATTTTTTATTGAGTAAGAAAAATGAGAAGTTAATGAATAGCTATTTTAATATATATATATATATATATATTTGTTTGGTTACCCATAAAAGATAAATATGTATAAATAACTTCATTTTTCTTTACTTGATAAATTCAAAATTTGAAAAACATTCGAGTTCAAAAGATGTTGGATATTGTTGAAAAAGAATAAAGAAATCAGCAAAGAACAACACAAGGGAGAGAATGTTACCTCAGTAGGGCTTCATCGATAAGCTCCTTTCTATTTGTAGTAGCAATAATAAAAATGTTGTTTGTACGGGAAAGAAATACACCTTCTCGTATAATCCTGTTGATCAAGTCTGCGTTCCTCGTACGATGTCGTTCTATCACCTGAAAACACAAACGTGAGCTAGCCGGCGGGTGTGTGCCGGAAACCTCTCCGATGCCTAAGTCAGTAAGCAAGACAAGTAGGCAAAAGCTCTATGTATTCAGGGAGCTAAAGTTGCATTACCTCTCCAAAGGTGATATTAGTGAGCTTATATAGGTTTCGCTTGGCACAATCCTGGTAGGACTCTTATTCCTCCATGTGCAGAGTCCTTCTAGGATTACTCCTCCTTGCGTAGAGTCCTCCTTGGGTTCATACTCCTGGAAGACGATGCTTATCCTCCAACACCCCCCTCACTGCTTAAACCAAGTGAGATGGTTCTTCCTATGGCCGAACTACCTCAGGACCGAAGTAACTACTAATTCGGCCCTTACTTTACTCTCCCTTACCTCGGCTTTCCCTTACTAAGACTGAGCTACCCATAAGGGAGTTAAAACCGAGCTATCTTTGGAACCACAGCTTACTTCGGTTCCTCACATGCTATAACCGAAGTAACTATCGAAGACCGAAACCTCCTTGCTACTCCACTCAACCGGAGTAGAGCTAAGTCCTTCCAAGACCGAGCTAACCATCACGGCTGTGTGACCGGTCTATCTTCAAAGTTACTTCTCCAAACCGGAGTAACCTACATGGCCTTTCCACTCGGCCCTTTTCATTTCGGCCCTAAGGCCCAATACCCAGCTCGGCCCAATAGTATATAAATCACCCTCTCAATTGCCCCTTAATTCCATCTGCATAGCATGATAGGGACTACCTGTCTACGAACCGAACTAAAGTTTTAGCTTATCCAGCCGAGCTACAATCCTTTAGCTACTCCGGCCGAGCTGAAAACCTTTTTAGCTTCTCTAGCCGAGCTAAGCTTAAGCCGAGCTAAGCACGTCCGGTCAAACGTCTCTTCAGTCACAGAAATTGAATCGATTGTCCTTCCAATGACACGTGGCACGCTGGCATTGGCCATTCACAGCTGTTGCACCGCCCTCGTACTTCGAAAAAATTAAACAGTTCCCGCCCTTTTGGCCATTTTCGCCAAAAGAACTCTTCACATTTGAATCATACCAAACCCTGTTCACCTCCTTGTGTTCTCTCTCTCTGTGCTTCTGCTTTTTCAATTCTTTCCAACTTCTGAGCTCGCATCCTTACTGTTGCTATCACTCCCTCCTCCAATCCTTTCTCCTTACCAGGTAAGCCTATGAATCTCTTCTTACTTCCTGTATTCTGTTGCATGCGTTTTTGCAAAACACTCTTATGTTGCAAGTTTCATATTTTCTGGAAAAACTAGTCTATAAACTGTTAGAACTTCATAAGATAATCAATAGAATGCCATTTCGATCTTTATACATGCCCCAACCGAAGTAGAACACTGTTTATGATGTATGTAAAGATATAGGTGAACTGAAACCGAACTAGCACTTATGCCCATCAAAGTAGTTCCAATAGGTCACCAACCGACCCACAATAGCCGAAACAAAATTCACCGAACTAGAAACCATAGCACTCGACCGAGCTAAAACTTCAGGGGCCATGCCAGCATTCTTAGTTCCTAAACCGAACTTAGAAAGCTGCCCCTTGACGTTCAGCCGGAATAACAAAACCAAAAGTAGAACCGAGCTAACCCGCTCCTCTTTGAAACCGAGGTAGATTCGGCAGCAATCCATCTAGCCGAAGTAAGGCTTCCTTTCCTTGTTTTGTTTTTATAGCACGGTCAGTGATCTGTGCTTAACACCTTGTTTTTCCACTTTGCAGACTTAGGTTGCCCAAGTACTTCCTCTGTGCGCTCAACCGAGCTCTCGAGTCCAAATCCCCAGCCGAACTAATTTATTTATAAGTTATCCATTAAATGGGGAAGTACAGATTTTTGGTAGAAACCCCAGGTGGCTTGGCCGAATTCAGAAAGGATTATAACATACCAACCGACGTAAACCTCACCCTAGCCGAACCAGATGTAGATCCATGGGACAACGAGGGCTTTGTCCCCTTTACCATTCAGTCCATAGTAGAGACCGGACTACGATTCCCAATCCAGCCTTTAATCTGTGAATTCCTTAGGCAAACCAGACTTTGCCCAACCCAACTCTCCACCAACACATACCGAATAATAATGGGCATAGACACCCTAAACCGTCAAACCGGACTAAACCTAGGCTTAGCCGAGATATTCCACCAGTACTCATTAGGATCAAAAAATGAAGGCTGGTGCTATTACTTGAGAATACGCCAAGGCCGAGAAAAAATAATAAAACACACACTGGACAAAGATATAAATGATGACGACTTCTTTTGAGTCTCTGGGAATTTTGAAGACCTTCAAGCCCAGATTCCAGGCTGGAGAATAAATTGGAAGTTCGGAGAGCCTGGTATACATACTTCGGTTGCACTTCATATTTTTCCTCTTTTTCTCGCTTGACGCTTCCGAACCGAACTAACACTTGGCTTCTTTTTGCAGATAAAGCCCATATCCACTCAAACTACAGCTACCCCAACCTCGATCTTCTGCGCGCCGCACTATGAGTTCGGGAAAGAAGTTGGGATAAACTTCTCTACTTCGAACCGACTTACCGTTACTCCGGCCGCCGAAAAGCAAGGGTAACCGACTTCCTGCTTGAAGACGCGCCAGAACCGGACCCTTCATTGCCTTAGATCAACCTTGTTCCACTCACAGCCGAGCAAGAAATGGCTAAGAAGAATAGATTGAAAGCCCTCCTAACCGAAACAACTCCAACCGAAGTACAGGAAATCAGCCGTGCCACTGAGACCGTGGTGGCACTCCCATCTCAACGGCCATCTTCATCACGACCAAGCAAACGTGCTCGGACTAGCCAAACCGAGCCACGTCTTGCTGATGAAGACGAGACCGTCCTGCCAACAAGTCCTCCACCAAGCCCTCAGTCGAGTATCCAACCGGAGCCCACCGACCGAGCTGCTTCCTCCAAGTGGACTCCCGTACTCACCTTCAATGACCGAGACATCACCGCGTCTGATTCGGTGGTCTCAGAGAAGGACCATCTGATGGCTTTCAATCTGGCCAAGAGTATGTGCCTCCCCAAAGACATGGAGCACCACTACAAACAGCTCAACACCGAGCTAAAATCAATCTGTTCCTCCACTAAGTCCATGATCCTGGTAAGCAGTATTCCTCTCCATGTAAGATTTTTTTTTTTTCAACTTGGAGTCCGGCTAACGTTATTCCTCATTTGCAGGCCATCCAGAAAAACCAAGTCACTCACAGGAGGGTCATGGAACTTAGGAGGAGTACCAGAGAGGCCATGGCTGAGGCCGAACTAAAGACGGCCGAACTGGAGGAGGCGAAGAAGCAATTGGCCGAGCTTCGGGAAGAGAACGGTCGGCTGACCGAGATCGCCAATTCGGTCGAGGCCGAAAAGAAAAAAGTTTCCGTCGAGGCTAAAGATAGATACCTCCGTATCTTGGCGACAATTGAGAAGAAAAAAGACGCCGAGATAAACCAATGGAAGGGGGAGGTGAAGAAGGCCGAGAAGCGAGGCTTCAAGGAGGCCGAAGACGCCTACACCCTGCAATGCAACGCAGCCAAAGATCTCTTTTTTAAATGTGGCTGGAGGGCTGCGGTGGAGAAGCTCGGTTGTACGCCTGACACCGAGGTCTACAACCCTCCACCGTACTCCATTCCAGCCTCACTCTCACAATACGCGGCCGATCTCCAAAAAGCCTTTCTTGAGGGATCCGGTGATGATGATGACGATGATGATGAAGATGAGGAGCCATCTCACACTCCGGTTGTCAACGAGCAGCAGAACGATAAGGCAGTTCGGTCTGAGCCAGTTATTGAGGATCCAACTCTTGAGCTGCAGCCGACTGACACCGAAGTTCAGGCTGACACCGAAGTCCCACTTCAAACCGTGCTCCCCTCTGACACCGGACTCCAGGCGACTGCTGATGCAGAATTTGATGCCGAGCTTGATGCACTTCTCGGTTGATTATTATTATTATTATTATTTTTTGAACTTTGTAACCGGGCTGGGGCGCCCCCAAATTGTACTTCTCTGTTTTGTGGTTCAATGAAAAATTTCCTCAACTCTTATTCCGGTTTTGTGTGTATGCTAATATTTGCAATGAATTTTGAACTTTTTGTACAACTGCGATCTCGGTTAGCTATCTAACTTACTAGCCAACCTACTATTTAGCCGATATAACTTACTTCGGCTAAAGAGTACAAAGGGTTTAATCCAGCCAACCACTCTTCAGCCATACACTTACTTCGGCTGAAGAGTACACAGAGTTTGTTTAATCCAGCCAACCATTCTTCAGCCATACACTTTCTTCGGCTGAAGAGTACACAGAGTTGGTTTAATCCAGCCAACCATTCTTCAGCCATACACTTTCTTCGGCTGAAGAGTACACAGAGATGGTTTAATCCGGCCAACCACTCTTCAGCCATACACTTACTTTGGCTGAAGGGTACAGAGTGTTGGTTCAATCCAGCCAACCACTCTTCAGCCATACACTTACTTCGGCTGAAGAGTACACAGTGTTGGTTCAATCCAGCCAACCACTCTTCAGCCATACACTTACTTTGGCTGAAGGGTACCGAGTGTTGGTTTAATCCAGCCAACCTCTAGGTTGGTTTTTCCAGCCAACCTAGAATATAGTGTTTGGTTATTCCGACCAAACGTCCTGCAGCCTGGATCCTTATTCTGGGCTTAGGAGGGGTCATAGTTGGTTTAATCTGGCCAACTATGTTTACAATACTACTAACTTACAAAAGTTACTTTCTACTAAAAACAAATATGCTAAAAATGAATCGATTTGTCTTATTGATGAAGTGAAAAATTACATATACTTAAAGAGAGAAAAGAAAAAGCTAAAAGTAAAATAACTTGAGATTGGCAGTGTTCCATGGCCTAGGAATTGCTTTGCCGTCCTCAACTTACACTGGGTATGCCCCTTTTCCTGCTAATCCGACCACTTTGTAAGGACCTTCCATTAGGACCTAACTTGCCATCTCCACAGGACCAATGTGTTGCCCATAACCTTGCGAAGTACCCAATCGCCGATCTTGAATTGCCTTGGATGCACAGTTTTGTTATACTTCCTAGATAGTTCTTGTTGGTAGGAGGCGATGTGAACCAATGCTCTGTCTCTTCTTTCTTCCGCAAGGTCAAGTTCCAATGCTATAGCTTCGCTATTTAAGTCTAGATCAAAATTTTCGCTCCGAATTGTGGGGAGTCCGACTTCTAATGGAATGACTGCTTCCATGCCATATGCTAAGGAGAATGGTGTTTCTCCTGTTGATCGTCGAGGTGTGGTGAGGTAAACCCATAAAACGTGAGGGAGCTCTTCTGCCCACTTACCTTTGGCTTTCTCCAACCTTTTCTTCAATCCGTCCAAAACTACCTTGTTTGACGCCTCGGCTTGACCGTTTGCTTGGGGATACGCCGGTGTAGAATTGTAGAACTCTATCTTGTATTCTTCGCAAAAGCCTCTGAAAATTTTACCATCAAACTGAGTGCCGTTGTCTGAAATCAGTGCTTTTGGTATGCCAAAGCGAGTAATGATGTTCTGCCAGACAAACTTCTTCACATCTTTTTCCTTGATCGACGCCAAGGCTTCTGCTTCCACCCACTTTGTGAAGTAGTCTGTTGCCGCAAGAAAGAACTTCCTGTTGCCTGGTGCTGTTGGAAGTGGACCTACTATGTCTAAGCCCCACATTGCGAAAGGTCATGGACTAGTCAAAGGTAGGAGTTCTCTGGCAGGTTGGTGTATTTGGTGTGCAAACTTCTGACACTTTTCGCATTTTTTGACATACTTCTCTGAATCTGCTTGCATGTATGGCCACCAATATCCTTGTGAAATAGCTCGGTATGCCAATGATCTCCCTCCTTGATGGCTGCTACATACCCCCTCATGTATTTCGAACAGGAATGCCTCCACTTTGCTGGAGTGAACACACTTTAAGTAAGGTCCTGTGAACGACTTCTTGTACAATGCCAGGGATGGAGAGAGCCAAAACCGCTGCGACTTTGCTCTTATTCTGTTGGCTTCTTTCTTCTCTTCTGGGAGGATGCCGTCCTTTAGGAATAGTATAATGGGATCCATCCAAGAAGGACCTAACTCTGCACAACATGCTTCTTCAGCTTCTGGATCTTCAATGCTTGGTCTAGGAAGATAGTCGATTAGTAGTGGATGGGGAATGGAGGTGTCTGCCATTGAGGCGAAGCCTGCAAGTTCGTCTGCTCTGCTGTTTTCCTCTCTGCCAATCTGTTCTATCCTCACTACTTCGAACTTCTTTATCTCTGTTCTGACCAAGTCTTGGTACTTGGCCATCCTATCATCCTTTGCCTCGTAGTCGCCCGATATTTGGTTTACCACCAGCTGTGAGTCGCTGTAGACCATTAGCTCGGTGGCCTTCATGTAGAATGCTGACTTGAGACCAGCCAGAAGCGCTTCATACTCCGCTTCGTTGTTTGACGCTGGAAAGCCAAGGTTGATAGCTTGCTCCACTATTAGGCCGTTTGGAGAGATGAGGACTATGCCAAGTCCTGCTCCATGCCTATTGGATGCTCCATCCACGAAGAGCTTCCACATTTCTCCAACAAACAACTTCCAGCAGGTGGAGGGATCAGATGAGGTCTTGGGATCTTCCACATTGCTGGTGGCTTCTTTAGAGTCGATGCTTGTTGTCTGCCCCTTGCTCTCTACTTGCACCAAGTCTTTGTTAGTCGGTGAGGCCTGACTTGGTGTAGCATGGTTCACTTCTTCCTCCCTTTCTTTACTCTGGTCCGCCTTGGGGCCTGACTGAGCAACCAGCACTAGGGGTTGCGTTATTCCGACGTCAACCTCCATCCCTAGTTCGGCTGCTTCAGTCAGGTCGACTGGGCAGATGTGATGACTTCCAGGGGTGAACTCTGCGACAAAATCTGCTAGTGCTTGAGCCTTTATTGCGGTTCTGGGTTGGAACTTGATGTCGTACTGTCCCAATTCTACTGCCCACTTCAAGATTCGCCCAGAAAAGTTCGCCCTTTCAAATAAGGCCTTGAGTGGGAAGGCTGTGAGAACAACTATGGTGTGGGCGTGAAAGTAATGCGACAATTTCCTTGAAGCCATCATCAAGGCCAACGCCAGTTTCTCCAGTGACAAGTACCTTGTTTCGGCGCCCAGTAACGTCTTACTAACATAATAGATGGGCAAGTGTTGGATTCCTTCTGCGCGGACCAATACTGCACTAATTGCATGCTGCGATACTGCCAAGTAGAGGTAGAGTTCTTCTCCAGGTACTGGGGTGACAAGTAGTGGTGGAGAAGACATGTATTCCTTCAAACTCTCCAGAGCTCGGTCGCATTCTTCGTCCCACTCAAACTTAGCTTTTAATGACTGAAAGAATGGACGCAATCTGTCTGAAGACCGGCTGATGAATCGGTTAAGTGCTGCTGCCATGCCGGTGAGATGCTGCACTTCCTTCACTGAGTTAGGCCTCTCTAACTCCTGAATTGCTTTGATTTGGGAGGGGTCTGCCTCAATACCCCGGTTGGTCACCAGGAAACCCAGAAACTTGCCAGACCCTACACCGAATGCGCACTTAGAAGCGTTAAGGCGCAGCTTGTGTTTCTTCAGGATCTGGAACATCTCATCTAGGTCCTTTAGATGGTCATCCGCGTCCTTGCTTTTGACCACCATGTCGTCGATGTAAGCCTCCATTGTTCTGCCTAACAATGGCTCAAACATCTTGGTGACCATTCTCTGAAACGTCGCCCCTAGATTCTTCAGGCCAAAGGGCATGACCTTGTAGCAGTATAGTCCTCTTGGAGTGGTGAAGGATGTTACTTCCTGATCTGGTTCGTGCATGGCTATCTGATGGTAGCCTCTGTATGCGTCAAGGAAGCTAAGCCTACTGTGTCCAGCTGTTAGGTCCACCAATTGATCTATCCTTGGTAGGGGGAAGCTATCCTTCGGGCATGCTTTATTGACCGTCTTGTAATCGACGCAAACGCGCCACTTGCCATTCTTCTTTGGCACCACGACCGTGTTGGAGATCCATTTGGGGTAATGTACCTCTCTGATTGCCCCTGCTTCCAGTAGGTTTCTTACCTCTTCTGCTACTATTTTGGCGTGATGGAGCGCCGATCTGTGAGTCTTGTTGAATGGTGCGAAGGGTGGACATTGAGTTGGTGGCAGATGAAGTTGGGATCAATGCCTGGCATGTCGTATGGGGTCCAGGCGAACACTTCGATGTTGGAGGTCAGGAATTCCAAGACTTCCAATCTCTCAGTGCTGGACAACGACGAGCCAAGTAAGAAGAACTTATCCGGGTTCTTCTCATCTATCCTGACTTCCACCAAGTCCTCTACAGCTTTCTGACTAGCCGCTTTGCCAACATCCGCGAATAGTTCATTACTCTCTAGTTCTTCAACCGAATGAACATATCCTTTTGCAGCGCGGCTGCCATTCGTAGTGACGAAACATTGTTTGGACATAACCTGGTCCCCGTACACTTCTTCAATTATTCCGCTGTCGTTGGGGAACCTTATCACTTGGTGGTAGGAGGATGCCACCGAGCGCATGGCATGCAGCCATGTTCTGCCTAAGATGATGTTGTAGGTGGAGGGGACCTTCGATCTAGAACTCCACTTGCTTCGCACTCTTCCTACTGTTGGAAGGATGATTTTGCCGACTGGCCACTCCGGCATAGAATTGAATCCAATCAAAGGGGATACGGCAAGGGATAAGTCCTTATCTTGAAGCTTCAGTTGCTTGAAGGTTTCATAGTACATGATTTCGCATGAACTACCCTGGTCGATCAAAATCCGCCTGACGTCAAAATCCTTGACTCGGAGAGTGACGACCAAGGCATCGTTGTGAGGGCAATAAATCTTCGCCAAGTCTTTATCCGAAAAAGAGATGACATTTGTGGCCTCTGTCTTCCCCTTCTTAGCAACCGGTTGGGCACTTAGCACCTCCCTTAAGTGCTCAGCCTTTTTGATTGAACCTCTGAGCTCGCATACACGCTCAGGTTCAAAGACTCCATGTATTACGTTGATGACGCCTTGGGGCGGGGCATCGATCGGCATCCCATTGGGGTTGTTATGGTCCTGGGGGGCTGGTTGTGCCCCTCCTTCGATGTATTTGTCCAGGTGGCCTGCTACCACCAATTCTTCCAGATGCTGCCTCAACGGCGTGCAATTCTCAATGCGGTGCCCCTTTTCTTTGTGGAAGGTGCATCTGGATCTGTCATCATAATCCTTTTGGGCCTCGCCTAGCTTGGCTGGCCACTTGACGAAAGGCTCGTCTCGAATCTCGCTAAGTATACGGTAGATCGGCTTCTTGAATACCGTGGTTATGGCGGTGCGGACTCTTAACCATCTCTTGTCGTGGTCCTCGCCATTGTCTCGTCTGCCTCGTCCGTTTCGGTTTTGGCGATCTACCGTATTGACCTTTGCAGAGGTCTTCTTCTCTGGTGTTGTGGTCGCGCCAGTTTTTGCTTTGGCATGAGCGCCATCCTCTTCTACCCTGATGTGCTGGTGCACTCTCTCCATCAGGGCCTCCATGGTGAGAGGTGGTGTTATGGTGATAGAGCCCCTCGATGCATTCGTGGAAGGCCTCTTTGTATTGCGCAATGGCGAGGTTGGTTAGGCGATCCCAATCTGGTTGAATGTCTCCAAGATGAGCGTTGTATGACCTCAGGTCTCCTTGTCGCCCATGTCGATGGAAATGGCGGTCGATCTCCACCGGTTTTTGTGTTTGTTCAACCGTGTTACAAACGCCTCTGCCAATTGCGCCCAGGAGGCTATGCTGCCTTCTCGACGCTTCTCATACCAGGTCAAACCAAGGTCGCCGAGGCTTGAAGTCAATAGGATGCACATCAAGGCCTCGTTCCGCCGGTATACCGCCATGACCTGGCGAAAGTGGCTTAAGTGTGAGTAGGGGTCCGTCTTCCCCTCATACGTTGTGAATTTAGGTTGTAGGAAGCCTGACGGAAGGGGCGCGTTCTCTATTGCTGGGACGAATGGTGAGGTCTACAGCCTCGCCAATGCCTTGTCCGCTGGTTCGTATGTTGGGCGCGGTACTGGCATTCCAACCTCGACGCTTCCATGCGTCCGAGGAGCCAACCGCTGCAAGGCAGGAACCCTGTGTGGATCGCGCGCTCTGGCGTCCTCCTTCCATCGTGCCTTCTCTTCTAGCATGGATCGTAGGTCGGACGACCTGGGTAATTCCGTCTGTCTAGACCTCGTCTGGTGCGTATGGGAGGGCCAATAGGTGCTTCCCTCAGTGTATGACCTCTCAGACCTCGTCCTCTCAGACCTGGAGTGACGAGTCCTGGAAGATACGGATCGCGTGTCGCCTGTCCTGAGGCTTCTGTTCTCGGGTTGAGAGGGTGTAGAATTCCTGCTACGACCCTCTGAGTGGCGAGGGGGCGTCTTGTTGTTGCGCCCCTCTCCTGTCGCCACTTCTTTGCCCTTCATCTAGCGCTTTAAGGATTCCATGTCCGCCGCCATCTGCCGTATTAATTCGTCTTGTTCTCTGACGCGATCTTCCAGAATTTGAGGATCAACCTTGCGTCTCTGTCTTTCTGGGCTTTGCGAACGAGAGGGATGAGGGCTGTTATTTCGCCTTCGACCCCTCGCACCCCTCCTAGAATTATGTCTCTGTGGCTCCAGATCCGCCATGGGAGTGACCAAGGGTAGGCCTTCGCGCCTTGCACCCCCATCTGGAGTTTGTCCGTCGATGGCGGACTGGGGTAACTCTTCGTTGTTCGCCATTGATCTTCGAGAGAAAGCTTGATCAAGAGGTTGTTCTTGTCTGTTTTTCCCACAGACGGCGCCAATTGTACGGGAAAGAAATACACCTTCTCGTATAATCCTGTTGATCAAGTCTGCGTTCCTCGTACGATGTCGTTCTATCACCTGAAAACACAAACGTGAGCTAGCCGGCGGGTGTGTGTCGGAAACCTCTCCGATGCCTAAGTCAGTAAGCAAGACAAGTAGGCAAAAGCTCTATGTATTCAGGGAGCTAAAGTTGCATTACCTCTCCAAAGGTGATATTAGTGAGCTTATATAGGTTTCGCTTGGCATAATCCTGGTAGGACTCTTATTCCTCCATGTGCAGAGTCCTTCTAGGATTACTCCTCCTTGCGTAGAGTCCTCCTTGGGTTCATACTCCTGGAAGACGATGCTTATCCTCCAACACCCCCCTCACTGCTTAAACCAAGTGAGATGGTTCTTCCTATGGCCGAACTACCTCAGGACCGAAGTAACTACTAATTCGGCCCTTACTTTACTCTCCCTTACCTCGGCTTTCCCTTACTAAGACCGAGCTACCCATAAGGGAGTTAAAACCGAGCTATCTTTGGAACCACAGCTTACTTCGGTTCCTCACATGCTATAACCGAAGTAACTATCGAAGACCGAAACCTCCGTGCTACTCCACTCAACCGGAGTAGAGCTAAGTCCTTCCAAGACCGAGCTAACCATCACGGCTGTGTGACAGGTCTATCTTCAAAGTTACTTCTCCAAACCGGAGTAACCTACATGGCCTTTCCACTCGGCCCTTTTCATTTCGGCCCTAAGGCCCAATACCCAGCTCGGCCCAATAGTATATAAATCACCCTCTCATTGTTCAATACTTCCATGCCATCAATCTGAAAGGCGTGCAAATTTTCAAGTATTGCCTAGTCAAGGAAAAACAATAAAAAGGAAAAATTGAAAAGAGAAATATGAGAGATATTGACCATTGTTAGTAGTTGGTTTACAAGCCTATCATCCATATGGTGTTGTCCCATAGCTACCCCTCTTTTCTGCAAAAAAAACCAAAAACATATTTAAGACATGATTTGCAATATAGATATGGAACCAAAAAACATCATTCTCACTCTCTCTTAATGGTTATGATTACTATTCTCATTGTTGTGTCCTCTACCCTATATATATGTTGCAAACTTGTCACAAATCGCCTTTCTAAGCCACTCAATCTTGGTTTAGAGGGGTTTTTCCACCTATTGTCAATCAATTTTTGGTTGGATGCCTCCAGTATTTTTAACATGGTATTAGAATTGAGTCTTTAAGTGATCTATTGTGGGCCAAGTCTCCACCCCAGGTGTCTTTATTTGGTTTCTCTAATTTTCACTTGCAGTTGGACTGCATGTTTAGGAAGTGTTAAAATTCGGCCTCATGTTCGAGAAATGTTAGAGACTTGTCCCAAATTGCCTCTCTAAATCACCAAAGCTTGATTCATAATGTCAAGAGGGCCCCTTCACCTATTGCCAATTGATTTTGGGATGGATGCCTCCAATATTCCAACAATTTACAAGAAGATTGTGCTTAATAAAGAATCTTAGGACTTGCACAAAACTTTTAAAATTCTTTTTTTTTTTTTTTAACCTCCACAAGCGACTATGCCGCATGTGCAAAAGTATTCAGGACTTGTCCCACATCACTTCTCTAAGTCACTCAAGCTTGGTTCGTATAGTCTATAGGGCCCTTTCACATATTACCAATCGATTTTGGGTTAAATGCCTCCAATATTATAACAATATACAACAAGATTGTGCTTAATAAAGAATCTTAGGGATTGCACAGAACTTTTTAATTCTTTTTAGTCTAACATTGCTTCATGCTTTATTTTGTTAAGAATCTTTCCTACCTCCTAGTATTAGGAAGGAAATTGAAGTTCTATATGTGGTTGTGTGGATGATTTGAGGCTACATGAGCTAGTAAAGGAGCTTTCTGGGAAGAGTGGCAGATTCTGAGATGACACTAGGTCATCAGATACAAGCGAATTGAAAGCAAAGACAGCCTTAGGAAAAGAAAGAGTGAGGGAGTTGTTACAGAGGTCTCAGAGTGAAAAACCAAAACTATAAGCAAGAGATGGAGATGGTTAGATCATCTTTATGCATGGAGGTGGAGCCTATATTTATAGAAGGATTGGGCTATATTGGCCAACTCACCTAGTGGCTGGAATGGTGGTCACACTTGCTCGGATATGAAGCAATCACTTGTCTTTATCATGTTCTAGAGTTGTCTTCATGTCGAGATCTCTGTAAGGTCAGTCAAGTGCAGATCCCTCCAATGAGAATAGGATGCAGCATCTTCACAAATCTTCAATTCCAATAAACCAAGTCCAAAATCCCTAACAAGCTCACACGAGAGTCGTGAGGTCACTTGGGTGGCACCAAACCCAAAGGTATCCTTAGGTTCTTCTATCAATCTAGACTGGCATGAGTGTATTAGGGTGATGGGAAAGCAAGTGTAGAATCATATTAAGAGATGTATGTTTAGATAAAAACTTGGCTTGCCCAAGGGGGCCCAAGTGGATATGAACATGCCAACGTGAAGAGCACTTAATCTTGGAAGGAAGGCCAAGTGCACCTACAAGGCTCCTTGAAGATAGCCTCCTTCAATTTTAATATAACAGATGCCACATCGTGCAGTGTGCAAAGGTTTTGGGATAAAGGGATCATATGCTCAATATAACTGTCTTAGTGAAGTTATTAAGTACATGTAGATGTGATGATCACCTAAGGTCAGTCAAATGCTTCCTATATGACAGTTTAGTTTTTATGTGCAAAACAATTGAGTGCTTATTATTTAGGAACTACTTTCTAAAAAAAGGTTTCAGGATGACCATTTACCTTTGGGATCTTTGGATAAGATACACTGCCTCTCTTACCCATTGTTTTCTGAATTCAAGACTTTTAATCATGAGCAACCTTTTTCATATAGAATAGCATTAAAGCATAGGTTTTGTTTAAACCAATAAAAAATTTAGAAGTGGATAACAAGGTGAATTGCAAATAATAAGGCATAGAAAATAATGTCAAAATAATGCTAATTAATCTGGATTACGCACTCAATGGTGAATGCTTTTCTTAGAAAAGCATATTGATGAAGAAACATGAAACTGGAGCCTTGTATCTTATCTTATTCTCAATGTTTCAAAAGATGAGTTACAAACTTACATTACAATTACTGAGTCTGGAGTACAGATCACTACTACCAAGAAGGAATAAAAAATAAAGAGACATCCCACAAGCAACAAATTGGCCAGGTTATGACATGGGAATGGAATGGAGGAACATAACATATAATACATGTGAATACAAGGAAACCAAAATGATGTAAAACCTTAACAGGGAACAAAGACTTGAATTATGTAGAAAGCCTGAGTCTGGTATTGTGAAATTCACATATGTATAACACAAATTGCAGGTTGCACAACTAATAGCACTCAGAAGGAGCAAATGTTGTACTTGTGCTCACCTTAGCAATCGAATCAATTTCATCAAATATGATGATATGTAGGTCACTTTTAGCTCCTGAAAGAAAAGATTAAAATAATCTCACTATGAGTACGAATAAACTGCACAATGAAGTGAATTTACAATGAAGATATGAACTATGCATCTTTACCATATCTGTTTTCATCCTTTTTTACTGCTTCGAAGAGTGACCTTATTTTCCGCTCCGATACACCTTGGAATGCATTTAACACATCCGGTCCATGTATAATCTGCAGTAATGAGAGAAGAAAAAGAAGTGTAAGAATAAGATAAACAAGTGGAGAGAGAGAGAGAGAGAGACCAGGGGCTCTTTTGCATTTAGTAATTTGCAAATGTTTCGTGCTATCAAGGTTTTTCCAGAACCTGGTGGACCATATAGTAGCATGCCTCTAACATGCTTCAAATTCAACTTGGCACAAGAAAGTCAATAGTTAATAACTAAAAGCTAAGAAGCACAAACATGGACACGAGACACATTGACACGTTAATTATTAAAAAGTGCAACATAACACTAATATCTAAAGTTTAAAAGAAGGATTAATAATATGTATCCTCTAAGTAATTGTTCAAACTTATAATATGTTTCATGTGTCTAATAGATAGACATGTATGCCCCCCCCAAATGTCCAAAGCGTCTTTGAGCCTAAAAAAATAAATAAATAAATTATATGACACATTAGGACACTTTCTACAAGTATCCCTTCACAACTTTATATTGATTTCAATACATTTGCATTACAATTCTACCACAGCCTACTAACAACCAAGTTAACAATTACTAATCATCCTTTTACAGGAGCTGTTATAGTGTGCACTTTTAGAAAGTGACATATTGTATGCAACTACCACAACGTATGTAACATAACCATAACATTTTGTGACAAACACCAAAAAAATGTGCAACTCTTCTCACCAAAATGATTTGTATTGTAACATTTCTCACCAAAAATAGTCCATAATATTTACATCACACCGTTCATAACATAATCACAACATTCATAACATATCCACAATGGTTGGTAACTTTCACTTTATATTCGCTATTCCTAACTTTTACCACAAAGTGGTTCACCACAAAAATTCATAGCTTTTTTTAATGATAGAGAGTGTGCCTAGTAGCATTTTCCTTCTTTTATAGCAATACAATTTCTATACATTTCAAAACCTAATACAAAGAAACAAACTTTTGGGAGGAACAACTAACTGGTAATGCTAGTGAGTTTGAAAAAGTAATTTAAAAAATTGTCAAAAAAATGAAGTATGTGAACCACATCACACAATGTGTGAATCTGCATGGGAATGCAAGTCCAACTATTAGAACCTATTGGTAGTTACCCTTTATTTTATTTATTGTTTGTACAATTTTTTAAAAAAAAATGAGAAAAAACAGAAGGTATTCTCTCTAGCAAGGCTGAAAGCCTCTGTTTTAAGGCAAATGGATGAATATCGATTCGGATTATTATTTGAATGAATAGTTGAATTGCCAAAGGAAATCAAACAACTACACTATAAATAAAAATGGGCAGATTATATTATACCTCTTTGCTTGAGAAGGAGGAACCATCCGTGAGGCAAATGCTGACTGCAGTATTTGACCAAATTGGAAAGTCATACCTCCAATACCAAGTGATAACAGTACTTCTTCCAGTGATTCCATATTGAAGCCTTCCCTAAATATATTTTTAAATGTTTCAGCTCCATGGATTAGAGTACCCTGTGATCAAACATGGCAACAACTTTTAAAATTCACAAATCACATTGATAGATAGTAGATAGATACATATGGAATCTTCATATATCACTGGTAAGAAAGTAGCTAATAATCATCATATTGGTTGGAGTTTTCAAAATTTATGGAAAAAAAAAAAAAAAAAAAAAACAGACTCAACCAACGCTCCCAAAGAGGCAAAGATCAGCAAACCATACACTCCTTCACCCAGCCGTAAGGGCACACTGTTGAAACTCAGATCGGACCGTTGGTAGGCAGACGAGGAAGACGGAACGGACGGAGCCCTACAGAGATGGGCCTTAATCTTCATCCATTCTATCCTCAAATCCCCGACATCCAATCCTTCCGGGTTGACGCCTCCGGCTGAGCACATTTTGCCGCCGCACCCACAGCAGATCCGAACTAGAAGAACACACATCACATTGGGGGAATTTTCTATGGTACACAAAAATGGTTTTTATGTATCATATATATATATCTATATAATAAGGGAGAAGGCTTTTTGAAAATATATAAAATGTGTGTGAGATACATTTTGATCCAACGGTCAATATCAATGCCTCAGATCTATGTATTTCCCGCTCAAACATTTCTATCCCTCAGCCTTCCACCTACCCACGTCTCCTCCCCATTCCCTCTTCATCTCTCTCCCTCTTTGTTCTCACCCACTCTCCGCCCCATTCCCTCTTTATCTCTCTCTCCCTCTCTGTTCTTCTTCTTTCACCTTCTTTCTTCCGCTGCTCTCCAGTCTTCTGCCTCTCGAACTCGACTCTGCTCTCCAGTCTCGCAAGGTAAGATTTCTGCCTCCCCCTTTATTGATTTATTGTTATTGATTTATTGATTTATTGATTTTTCAGAAATTCAGAGTTCCGATCACCCCGGCATCGACTTCATCCTAATCTCTCTGTTCGTCATTTGTTTTTTCTTTCTTCAGTTTGTTTCATGGTGATTCAGGCCCATTCCATTCCCAATCATTTTTTCTTTCATCGACTTCAGTTTGTTTCATGGTGATTTGGAATTGGGTTTTTTTTCTTTCTTCAGCGAATTGGGTTTTTTTTTTTGTTTTTTTTTCTTTCTTCAGTTTGTTTTTCTTTCATCGGCTTCATTCAGGAATTATTTTTTGCTTCTCCTTGACCTCTCTTCCCATCTTCCCCAATTCGCCTACTAAAACCACAGATCACAGAATCAAATTCTCTCAAATTCGCCTTCAAATTCTCTCTCTCTCTCTCTCTCTCTCTCTGCCTCCCCAATGGATTTCATTACAATAGTGGTGGTGGTGCTACTGGTAGCCGTGGACAATATTCAGTGCCTTATTCTATTTTTTTTTTTTAAATATCAGAATTGGGTTCAATTTTTAACTGAACGTAAGTGGTGCCAGCCAGGCTTTAAGTTGAATTTGGTGCAAGGAATATCGATCAGGTTGGAAGGAAATGGGATTGAGATTGCAAGAAATTGAAAGCTATATATAGGTGTAGTTCTTGGGTTCCTTATTGTTGGGATGCCCCTTAATTTGAGTGTTATTTCTTTATCCAATTCTGTAAGAAGTGTATGGACATAGAAATGCAATGAGAGTTTGTGTTTTAATTAACATCGAAGTACAGTTGGGAAATGAAAATTTCATAGATTTAGATAGTCTTTGATGTTAGAGTTCAAAGAACTTTCTCTAAGTCCTCAAACTCCATGGAATTGTCTATCAGCTCTGTAACCCTTTCTGTTGGAATGAGCTATCCATTTTCTTATTCTTTTTATTTTTTTATTTTCTCTCTCTCTCTTTCATGTGTGGATGTGCTATTTAATTTCAATTTGTTTTTTCATCTGATTGTTTTATTTATTTATTTATTTTAAGTTGTTGAATGCTCAACTTCCTTTTTCTTCCTATAGGTGTATAATTTTCTTCACTCATATTGATGAGTCTTCCTCGACGTGATCAAGAAATACATTGATTTAGTCAATTGTGTAGTTTCATTTTTAAGGATTGTTACATCCTTTTTTTGTTGTCATAACTGTGACTACCAAGATAGAAGGATAATTTTCTCACATGGTGTATTTACTTTTTGGATCAGCAGAAGGTGAAAAGAAACGGGTGATTACAGTTTTGACTGACGACAAGGATGCTGTGAGAGTATACAAACAGATGCTTATAGTTCGTGATTGAGGTTTTTTCATTGAACCCTGGTTTCATATTTTTGGCTTGCATTTAGTTTTTCGTAATTATAATTGTATTTCATGTGCTTTTGTCTCAGACACAACCTGTATGAGCACAAGAAAATTTCACAATGTCTTCAACTTGGTGCATAAATTTTGCTTATAAATTAGCTTTATTGTTGGTGTGAGGTTTGTTGTGTGTGCAAATTATTTTATTGTGTTGGGTTTGGATTTTGAATGATATATATATTGATATGCAAATTATATTCAAAGTTTGATTTTTTTATATGGAAAAGTATTTTTATCTGATGGGTTCAATGGAGTTGGAAAAACATAGTTGGTGTGATGTATGTTGCTCAGTTTCAATCTGATTTCAAACTTAGCTGAAACAGAGACTTAGCTGCTGGGTTCACGGGCAGATTTATTGTTCTGTTTCAATCTCCTACAGATTTATTGTTGGTGTGATGTATGTTGGGTTTGGATTTTGAATGATATATATATATATATATATGGAAAAGTATATGGAAAAGTCATGTTTTGATAGAGTTATCTTATTATCTTATTTTTATTAGTTTGCTGGGTTTGCTGGGTAATTCAAAGTTGAAAATGACCTACTTATAATAGTAATTCAAACCCAGCAGTATTATCTTATTATCTTAAAAAAGTAATTCAAACCCAACAGTTTGCTGGGTTTGCTGGTTTGAATTGCTGGGTTCAATTGGGTTTTTTAAGTAGCAAACCCAGCAATCTTATAATAATAGTAATTCAAAGTTTTATAATAATAGTTTTTAAAATTAGCTTACCTTTGGCTAATCATTCTCTCTTTTATGCTTTCTTATTTGTTCTTATGGCTAACAGAAGAAGCAACACAAACAGACGGTTTCGTCACCTTCTCATTAACCAACGGCCCTGAATATCATGTCACATAGGTATTCTAAATTTAATATGCATCAGTTTCCTGTTGCCTTGCCTTTTCTAGGTTTATAGGAATAAAAGGGTGGTTCAATCTATTACTGAACATTTTATTGAACAGTTAGTGAGCAATTCGTAAATGGCCAAGCTAATTAGAATTATTAAAAAGAGCTGCAAAATGCTAGGATCTGATTACCTAGGGCTCACTAACACAGAGAAATAGACGAGGCGAAGGCAACTGAGAAATACATGCGTAGAGGAGTGTTGGTGTAATCGAGACACAGTGGGTGAGATTGTGTCAAATGTGTATCAAGTGATCAATAGCGACCTACCATGAGAAGGAAAATATGAATTTTTCCACATTTAGAAAATAGGAATTTTTTTTTCTTGAGAGTTTTCTTTTGTAACTATTACTATAAACTCTTTCAAAGAAACCTTGGGTTGGGATATATTAGCCTCAAACTTGCACATTTTATTGGAAAGCTGGAGTAGACAAATGGAAATCAATTACGTAAAAAATCGAGAAAACATATTTTTCTAATTTGGTGCCTAAAGTTTATTTATTGGTAGCAAATGTGTTTTGGATTGTATTTTTCCTTTCGGTTAGCAAGATTACCACCGAGGATATGAATTCTGTGCATTTTTTGAAAGTTTTATATACTGATTAACAAAGTACCATAGATGCATATGTTGACTATTTGGATTGTTTATTTATTGGTAGCAAGTTTGTACTATTTGGAGTCAGGAAGTAACATTCCTGTGCATTTTTTGAAAGTTTTATATACCGATTAACAAAGTACCATAGATGCATATGTTGACTTGAAAATGTTACATATTTTTGGCTTTTCTTAACTTCACACGTTGCATAGCAATTTGTGAAATCTGTAGGACACCAGTTTATCATCACACCTCACATAAGTTAAATTAACATGGTCATAGTCAATGCCTAATATTTATGTTTTGACTGCCGACTGTCATTTTCATATAGGCAAAACATGAAACTCAATTTCTTTTCAATTATGATATTTAGTCTGAGCCTTTTTAGTGGGCAACTGCAAAAGGTAGGATCTCACGATAGTAGATCTTCTATGGGTCAGCTTTACAGACTTACCTATTTTTCCTTTCAGTTAGCAAGATTACCACCCGAGGATATGAATGCTGTGAATAATATGAGATTGCTTGAGGCATCATTAGATCGATCAATCATGATTTTCTTGAATAATCCATAACAAATTTTCTTGAATCACCTGTCACAAATCACGATCGATCATGATTTATCATCTTACTGTTTGTTAAGGGATGCATATAGTACATTAAGTTCTTTTTTGTTTTGAGGTGTACCTATTCTCTCTTTTACAGATTGGCTTGATTGTGTATGGAATCAACACTGTAGTAGTTTTCTGTGTGGGCAGCAGACAGGAAGCGGTTCCAAGTCTGCTATGTAAATTATTGCACTATAATTTTATGACCTAGCAAAAGGGATAAACAGTAACTAATGACCCCATTATAATCCTTTTTTGATAAGCACATTGTAGTTCTTTTGAACAGACTGCATTTCAGTTTTTGTAGTCAAATTTTCCTTTCATTCATTATCATATATCTCCATTTCCTGAATTTCTGAATTGGTGTTATGTATATTCAGATGCGTTTGAATCGCAACTGTAGTATTTTTATTTTTTATTTTTGGATTCTGCTAATGTAGTTTAAACAGTTTAGATGTTTCATTTTGTGTGTGAAGTCCTAACGAATTTTGATTTTGGTTTTAATTTGAATTGGATACTTTGATGATGGCTATACTAGAAATGTATCAATGTGCTCAATCTTTGATGATGGCTATACTAGAAATTTTCCTTTGATGATTGAAGACTGGATAGTCATCTTTTAAACATAAACTTGACACGCAGATCTGGCCATAGAGCAAATGAAGATGTTCACTTGATAGTGAGGAAATCTCTGAGGAGTGCGCATTTGAATATGAGAAATATGGGATTTGTTGTGCTACACAAATGGAAAAGGAGATTGTATGGTGGTGCAAATTAACATAATCTACAGTAGGTCTGCATTTGAAAAGGGATTTGGTGCATGTATGGTGGTGAAAATCCATTGGAAAAGGAGATTGTAAACTTACAGACTAGGGAAAGCTTCTGAATTGGTGTAAGGCTTATTTATTTATTTATTTTAAACTTATCATATCTAATTTTCTTCTTATAAATGTTTTGTTCCTCATACTTTTTATAAATGTTATGTATATAAAGTTTTTGTATATAGATTCAATTTCTTCAAAAAAAGAAATGTTAATGCTGTTGTCCGCGATGAGCGTGACCTTAATATTATTTGCATTCGTGGGTCTGCAAATAATACAGAAGGGTTGGGATTACAATTATATTACATTGACAATTTTATTAAATAGCGTTGGGATTATAATTATATTTTAATCCTAACGTTATTAACATCGTGCCTTCAGGCACGGGCATACGCTAGTATATATATATATATATATCCGTATTTTGAATAGTGATTAAAAGTCATTTCGTAATTTTTTTTTTCTCACAAAAAAATTAAAAAAAAATTATTTCTAACCATCTTTCAAAAATACTTCATAAATTAATTTTAGCTATTAGATTCAAGTCAGCAGAAATCCAGACCATACATTGGTAATGATAAAAATCAAATTCAAAAAACAAGATAGTTTGGTGAAAAACGAGATGATTTTTAGGAAAACAAAATGAGTTTAACGTACATTCTGGAATTGTTTAGTATGTTTTAAATAAATATATTTTTTAATTTTTTATGAAATATGAATTGAATATGGGTTGATTTTGAAATGATATGATAGAGAAATGATGTGACTTAAATAAAATGATATGACTTAAATAGGATAGTGACTTTTTAATTTTTTTAGAGGTTAACAGACAAGGCCCCTATCATATTTACCATTCAATATAATAATACTTGCCACTTAATAAAACTCAACTTACCAATGAAAAAGATATCTTTAAACGGTGATATTACATGCACTAATTAATATATTAACACTAGTTATGACTTTATTATTGATCTCACTCATTAATAATATTACAAATATTAAAAACTTCTTAAATTATACTATATCATTTGATACACTAGTTAATATATTAATTGCTACGTATAGCATTAACAAAATAGCTAAACAAGTAAACGGTAATAATTTTGAAATAGATATTAGTTCTATTATACTTTAATAAATTTAGAAATATATGGAGTGTGAATATCAATTAATTTACAAATTCAACAACACTTCTATAAATATTAATTGTGAACAATAAGCATAATAAATAAAAAGGCATATAAATAAAATAAATTTAATTTTGTTAAAAATTTATAAAAATAAATTATTCAGTAAATCTAGTTAAATATGTACTATTCACTAATTTTGAAACAAAAATATGATTTTTCAACTTACCACCATAATTAAGCAAACTTATCACTTATATGATTATACTTAGGAAAATGAAAAATCCCCCTAAAAATACTCCCCCTAATCCCCCTAATTTCCATTTTTGAAAACTGTTTTCTTTTTTCTTTTTTTTGTTTTCTTTTCTTTTTTTTTTTTTACTTAATATGAAATTTCGGGGGATTCGGGGGCCCCCAATTCGGGGGATTCCTCACGGCCCTTATACTTACTATTCCACAAAATTCACTCATGTATTAGCAAAATTCACCTAATTAATTTTTTAGGTAGCTGGTAAACTAATAGTATCATATAATAAATTTTGAAAACTTCTAAAATAAATATGAAATTTATAACGTAGAATGTAAAAAAAATGTGAATAATAAATATAAAATTTTACATTTTTTGTTTAATAATTTGAGTTCCTTAATTTTATTTTATTACTTATAAATTTTGTATAGTTTATATAATTTATATGAATTTCATATCATTTTTTTTTTGAAGTTTTAATTATTTCACAAATTTTTATGAATTTACTGTGCACAATTAGATATCTCTATTTTATTTTAACCTTCTATGATGTTTTTAATTCAATTTTAAGATTTTGTTATAATAACATTTTATCTAATTAAAGAAAAATTATGAGGTTTTACTAATAAGTCATAAGAAAAATAAAATATGATGGAATAATAAGCAGAGTTTGATTGAGTAGTAAGGCCTTGTTTGGGAACAAGCTATTCTTGTAATTTTTTGACTTTTTTGGTAAAATATGAAATAAAAAAGCTAATATATTTGGAATGACTTTTTAATTTTTTATAAAAAAATGTGCAAAAAGTACAGAGAAAATAAAATCTTTAACTTTTTTGTATAGATTATAGACTTTTTGATTTTTTTAATAACTTTTTAGCTTTTAGGCTAAAACAGAGAGTTCCCAAACAAGGTCTAAGTATAGTTTAAATGAGTAATAAATCTAGTATGATAGAAGAGTAAGTCATGTTTAATTGAGTAGTTAGCATATTTTTTTTTAAACTTTAAAACCAATTATAACATTACTTATCACTTATTATAATAATACTTACAACTTATTAAGACAATACTTTACTATCTATAAACACAATACTTACCATCTATTCTCATTGTACTTACCACTCATTGAGACTTACCATTCATTTTACTTACCACTCAATAGTAAGTGAAATCTTATTAAGTAATTATTCTAGTCTAATAGAGTAGTAAGCGGACATTTTAATTTACTTTAAAACCAATTGTGACATTACTTTTCATTTATTATAACAATACCTACAACCTATTGAGATAATACTTACAATCTATAAACATAGTACTTGCTATTTGTTCTCATTATACTTACGACTCATTGTGACTCTACTTATCATTCATTTTACTTATCACTTAATAATGAGTGAAATCTCATTAAGTAATAAGTTAAGTCTAATAAAATAGTAAGTGGACATTTTAATTAGGGTGAATTACACTAATAGTCTCTATAGTTTGGGGTTGTGTCACTTTGGTCCCTGACTTTTTCATTAGGACTCATTTGACCCTGAATTTTGAATCTTGTTCCAAATAAGGACAATTGAAGATATCATTAAATTTTTCAATAGTAAAATTGTCAATTTGATAAAATATAAACTAATTTGACAAAAATAAATATCAAACAAATATTTTTAAATTTTTAAAAATTATTTATACTCACTAAAAATAAAATTATGTAAAATTGATAAATCTTTTAAACATTTATTTATTTATTTTACCAAATTAATTTTTATTATGTGTTTAGATGATGATCATGTAAATTTAATTTTAAAAAATTAATCATGTAATTTTTATTAATTTTTATCAATTTTACATAATTTTATCATTGGTGGATAAAAATAATTTTTTAAAAAATTAAAATATTTTTTTGACATTTATTTTTGTCAAATTAGTTTATATTTTATTAAATTGACGATTTTGCCCTTGAAATTAAACAATGGTATTTTCAATTGTCCTTATTTGAAACAAGATTCAAAATTCAAAATCAAATGTGTTACAATTGAAGAGTCGGGACCAAAGTGACACGAGTCCCAAATTATAGGGATTATTTGTGTAATTTGTCTTTTTAATTACTTACAACTAATTATGACATTAATTACCATTTATTATAGCAATACATACAATTCATTGATATAATACTTATTATTTATAAATACAATATTTACCATTAGCTTAGTTGCATTAACCACCCAGTGTGACTCTACTTACCATTCGTTCTTGTCACGACCCGACCCCACCCTAGTACTCAGAGGTTAGACATCACAACTAATTCATAACTGAGGTTACCAAAGGCTATTTCTCAAATTAACAAATTAATAACATAGCGGAGTAAAATAAAATGATATCTAACTAAGTAGTAAGTCAAATTTAATAGAGTAATAAGTGAAGTCTCATTGAGTATTAAACGTCATTTAATTGAGTAGTAAGTCAATTCTAATTGTAAGTGGGGTTTGATTGAATAATAAGTCAACTTAATGAAGTTGTAAATCAAGTATCATTGAATAGATAAATAAAACCTTTTAATAATTTTTATAAATTCAAATCTTTTTAAAAATACCTAACATATCCAAAACAAAATATTTAATAATTTGATAGAGTAATAAGTGGGACGTTATTAAGTAATAAGTGAACTCATATTTAATTATTATCGCTACAAGATGGATTGTAGAACTCAACGTTGAAATCATACTTATCATTCAAAAATATATAATATTTACTATTTGCGGTGATTCTACTTATCAATCAATAGTAAAGGGAGTTTTATTGAGTAGTAAGTGAGTTTGATTGAATAATAAATCAAGTCTGATGAAGTAATAAATGGAGTCTGATTTTTATTTTTATTTTTTTATTTTTTTATTTTTTTTTAGGTCTCCCCAGGGTATCCCCCGCCGACCGCGGAGACTAATCCCTTCGCTGGTTTATAGGCACATCGAAGGGTGGGACAGCTGGCCCAGGGATTTAAGGCTGCTTCATGCCCAAGGTGGGAATCGAACCCCTGACACTTCTGATTGAATAATAAGTAAAGTATCATTAATTAGAAAGTGATTCATGATAGTAATAGTAAAATATCATTAAATAGTCAGCATTTATAAACACAACACTTACAATTGGTTTTGATTCTATTTACCACTAATTGTGACTTTACTTGCCATTTAGTATTTTACCATTTTTACAAATTTTGAATACTTACAATTGGTTAGCAATCTACGCACTATCTATCTTTAGAATGTGTAATATATACAAGTTATGACATAATCACTTTCAATTATAACAAGAAACAAAATATAATGGATCATAATTAAACATTACTTAAGGTATAATCAAAAACTTTTTTCGGTTATAATCAAAATAATAATTATAATATATCATATCCAACGTCACAATGAGTCATGACCAAATGTAATACCTAAACACCACTTTAAATATAATCAAAAACCTTTTTAGTTGCAATCAAAATAAAAATTAAAAAAGGTCATAATTAAAAATCACAAGAGATTATAATTAAGTCATAACTAACACCACAATGTATCATAATCAAGTCATAATCAACACCCCAATAAATTATAATTAAATATTATAAAGGTCATAACTGGATATACGATACAGACCAAAAAAAGTATGTATTATAAAATTTTCTGGTAAACACAAGTATAAATAACAATAAAATATATATTTTAATATTAAAGAAATAACATCATTTTTATCTAACATAATTATGTCAATTTTATGATATTCATATTTTTGAAATCTTAAAAAACATTAGTGTAACTTTTTTTTTTTAATAGGGGAAATAAACAATCAGCATGTGGTTGAAAAAAATTTCAAATTCATGATAAAATTTACAAAATTTAATTATGAAAGTCATAAGTTTTTTTATAAATATATAAATACTTTTGAAAACTACAACTAATTTGTAATTTTTTCTTTTTTTATAAATAATTTGATGAATAATTTGATGAGAAATATTGCATAATAAGGTCACATCACTTTTAGGTAAAAAAAAAAATGACAAATTATAAATACACCCTGATTTATTTATCAAAAATAAATAAATAAATACACCTTTGACGTTTGATTAAAATATAAATTGCCTTATGTGATTCTAAAAATTAAGGCTTATTTTGGGAAATAGGTTAAAAGCCACGTTCCAGCTTTTAACACACTTCACTCCCTCACAAAAAAGTCAAAAAAAACTAAAAAGTAACTTTTAACTATCTTCTCAAAACATCTCTACATTTCACCCTGTGAAGTTTTCAATTTCATAACAAATCGTCCATTTTGGTAATAAATTATCAAGTCAATCAACAGTTTTTAATGATGTTAAAAATATATTTCAATTAATAATTTAAGTAATTTTATTATTGTATAGGAAGTAATTATTAATTTTATTTTTTTTAGTTAATTCTATTAAATAAAAAATTATGATAAGGGGATATTCGTAATTTTTCAAATCACAGAAGATAATCTGTATTTAAAAAAATCTCAAGAAATATATTTATGATTTACCAACCCAATAACGTCACCTGCACAACCGGTTACTACCGGTGACCCAATTGTTAGTGTAGTATTTGACTTTAAAAAATACTTCATACCACTAATTTAGTATCATTAATGTATTATTAATGACAAAACATCATGTAAATTTTATCATTGATATGACAATTTAGCTTTTAAATTTTTTTTTTCTTTACATTGCCACTTCTAAAACTTTCAATTTAGTACTTTAAATTGGGACGGTTTGACTTTTGAGTGTGGTACATAAAAATCATTTCATGTACCGTAGTCTGAACCGATGTTGAAACTGTCATTTGGGTGGCATAAATAAACGGGTGGTGATTCATCCCACTAATTTTTAGATCATTAATAACATTAATGAATTAAAAAAAAAAAAATTCAAATCAAAATATCACATCACTTTAGTGAGACCCCTATATCACATCATTAGTGGTACTCTAATGCTCCCAATTTAAAACTCTAAAACATTATCGTAACTAAACGCAGCTTCCGTACAAAGTAGAGACTTGTTCCAACCAAACACAATTTTTGTGGAGCCTACGGAATTACTAGTCCAATTCCATGGCCTTTGGATTATAGCTAAAACTAATGTTATAAAAAAAAAAAAAAATTATATATAATAATATGACTTATTATTAAACTTTTGCTTGAAAATAAAACACAATTAAAAATTAAATTATTTACAATAATGGTTAATGTCATATTATTTGTGTCAAGTTTTATTTTATGAATTTTATATATCAATAAAAAATTTCCTCAACAACTAGCAGGTGTATGTCCATCAATATCAATAGCTGTGAGTTAAATTTATAAAATATAAAGTTTAATTTTGATTTAAGAATATATATGTTATGAATTACTCAAGTGATAAAAGATGGGACTCTTGTATGGTGTACACCCCTCATGCGGTGCATGCCATATATATATTTTTTTTGATCTTTATTCTTATCACAAAATATATAATTTTATCAGAAAATTTCATAATAACAACTATGACAAATTAGTATAACAAAAAATATCCTACCTAAGTCACGAACTTTTGCAGCATTAATCACAAAATTGTGAATATTTTTTTATACTAATTTGTGACAATATTATATATTTTGTGATTAATATTACAAAATTTTATAATAAAGTGATAAGACGCACACCATAGCATTTTTTAAAAAGATGTCTATCAAACCAAAGTGTTGGGTTCCCATTTAATATTGTGTCAATATCATAGAAAGTTTTCACTCTATAATAATATAGATAAGGAAAATGTAGGTAAGGGAAATGTTTTGGTGTGCACACCATATGTACTGTTAGGCATTGTTTGGCAGCGGTGATTTTAGTTAAAAAATTAAAAAAGTCAACAACTTATATTAAAAAGTTAAAAATTCTCTTTTTCACCTCATTTTTTGTACATCTTTTCATAATAAATCAAAAAGTCATTCTAAACATATTAGTTTTTTTGTATATCATATTTTAGCCAAAAAATTAAAAAATTACTAAAAATACTTGATCGCAAACAAGGCCTTGATATAAAATTATATAAATTTTTACGAATTTATATTCAATTTATATAATTTTGTGTTACGATTACCTATGGTATTCATTACATGCCTAAAAAAATTCCATATAGATAGATATAGACGTTTACCAAAAAAAAGAAAAGAAAAGATAGACGTAGATAATATAATATTAAAGAATAAATATGTCAGAGACACGACACTCACGAGCAATACTAAGAATACAAATAAAATAAAATAAATAAATAAATAAAATAAAATAAAATAATTATAAAAAAATCTATTAAACACTCGTGTAAGTATTTGACAAATATTTAGCACTTTCACACAAACATAACCATTGGCAATGAATGAATGTGAGATTTATTTAGGATTTATCATTACCAGTGATTGTGGTGGGACTTCACTTTGTGCGCTTTCGGATCAGCCCCTGCTTTGGGCTTCTCAGAGATTCACTCTCCTCGTCCTCACCGAGAGAAATTTCCACAACACTGCATGCATAAGAGCACTACAACAAAAATCAGTTTTGGCGACCAAAAATTAAAATTTCGTCGCTGAAAGTAGGTCAATGGGCGACTAAAATTGAGTTAGTAGCCAAATTTGATCACTTTTGGCGACTAAATGACTTTAGTCGCCAAATATAGGGGTTTTACCGACTAAAAGTAAGTTTAGTCACCGAATACAGGGTTTTTAGCGACTAAAACAATTTTAGTAGCCAAAGGCGACGGTTTTTGGCAACTAAAGAGATTTAGTAGCCAAAAGTACAGCTTTTGGCGACTACAAAATAGTTGAGTCGCCGATTGTAGGTGTTTTGGTGACAAAAAACAGATTAGTCGCTGAAAGTGCAGCTTTTTGGCTACAAAAAAAAATTAGTAGCTAAAAACTGAGTATTGGCGACTAAAATTCAGTTTAGTAGCCAAAAGGGGACATTTTTGGCGACTAAAAACAGGTTTAGTCGCCAAAAGGTGTGTTTTTAGGCGGTACATTTTTTTTCGCGACTGTAAAAATTAATTAGTAGCCTAAAAATTGTAGAATTGGCGACTAAATATTGGATTTAGTCGCCAAAAGTGAGAAAAAAAATTTTTTAATAAATAATTTATTTTTTACATAATTATATTTCAATTAAAAAAATTATATTTATATATATTATTTTCTATTAATAGCGGTTAGGATACTATATAAATAATATATATTCCATACATATTTATGAGATGATAGAGTGGCATAGTGGAGCACGTGGTTTGCAAGAAGTTTGGAGTGTTGTGTCTTTGGCGTCCAGTTTGAAGCACGGAGCAACAGGTCAACATTTTTTTTTTTTAAATATACTTTTGGCGACTAAAACAGGTGGTCGCCAAAAGCTTCAGTATTGGCGACGAAAAAAATAGTCGGAAAATGTATAAATAAAAAAAAAATTACTATTGGCGACTAAAAATTTAGTCGCCAAATGTATAATTTAAAAAAATAAATGAGCTTTGGCGACGAAATTTTTGGTCGCTACAGAGTTTATTTTTGGCGACTAAAACAGAGTTTAGTCCCCAATACCTTCCGCGACGGTTTTCCAGCGACCAACATGGCGACTAAAAAAATTTGTCGGAAAAACCTAAAACCCGACTTTTGGCAACTAAAAAATCACTTTTGGCGACTAAAAATTTAGTCGCCAAAAGTGAATTTTCTTGTAGTGGAGCTTCCCTTAACCAAAATGTCAAACACCACTTGAACCTCACATACAGTCAAGGGCATAGCGAAGTGTCTCCTGCCATACCGGATCTAAAATGTTAATGCCTTGATGAAAAAGAAAAAGAAAAAGAAACGAGAATCCGATATAATTTACAAATAAGAGGACTTACAAGTTCCTTCTCAAGTTTGACTGTATTCTTTTTGTAAGAAGCAAGTGTTGCCTGAAAATATGCACTGTCGTCCTTGAGCCTTGCAATGTCTTGATGAATGTGTAAAACTTCAATCAAGTTACTGGAGCTGAACCGCTATAGAATCTGTAGAACAAAATATAAAATGAGGAGGATTATAGAGCAGGTGATAGAGGTGGAGTTTCAAGAGTAATATTCAGCAATGTAAGATCCTTTACTAATTAAAATTATGATTCTAAAAGTTCAGACACTTTTACTGATCAAAATAACAGAATCAAGATCCTTACCATTTCCTCTTTTTCCATCTTGAAACTACCAGAAGAAAACAAGAAAATTAATTAGAAAACAAAAATAAGAACAATTTTCTTCTATCTAACAAAGTTACAAAATCTCTCTCAAGGAATGAGCGATTACTTGTAATTATATCAAGCAACTATGAAAACTTATTTGTTTATACGGAAAATTATACCTGTACCAACCAACCGACCAAACCAAGCCTTAAGTCTTATTATATGGGATCAGCTACATGAATCATTCTTCTCCACTCGACTTTATCAACAGCTATTTGGTACGGAAGATTATACTTATCTTCCCTATAATTTGTGTCCTATGTCATTTGGTCCATATTATTCCAATTGTATCAATTTTGACCTATAATTTTTCATATTGTATCAATTTAGTTTAATTGACAACATCAATTAAGAAATCGGACAAAAATTAAGGGCTAAATGGTCTGTTCAAAAGGGAATGGAACATTTTTTTTTTTTTTTGATAAGTGGGAATGGACCATTTTAAATTGGATGTCAACCCCTCAATCACTCTGAGAAGAGTGAATTGAGTATTTTGCCCCTTCATTTCAGTCAAATTTCTTCATTGTACGGAACAAATTGATAGAAGAGACAAACTACAAGGACCACAAGTATAATTTGCCATTGTTTAAAAAATGTAAATCAATAGGGAACAAAACCAATAAACTAGGTTTTAACTTATGCATACTTATTCTTTGGATCATCTAGATTCACAAATACTAATAAATAAAGATAGTTACATCAGATTAAGAATTAAGCTGACAATTTGTGTTCATCCCAAGATTTTGCATTAGGAACTTATCAGAACATCAAATCCATGAACTTCAGGAATAATTGAAGTCAGCACGTGTATATCTTTTTGTACCAAATCACAAAACAAACCTACGATAATGTCTCCATTAATATAAAAAACCAAATGAATGCTGATAAAATGAGAACAGCCTTAAGAAGGGTACTTTTGTAAAGGCAAACATTCTTGCCATGCTCCAAAATTCTTGTGTCTCGGCAAGCCAGTGCCCACAAAAAATCTGTTATAAGTTGAGCTTTACCTTTATAATCTACTAATCTAGGAGTTGTAAAGGTTGAGTCGAGGACAGGGGAATACATTGCAAATAATGCTTCTATAAAAGTAGCTTGCAACTCTTTGAAGATTCTCAAGTTTGGACGTACCGTTATTGAAATGAATGTAATAATAAGCATATGTATTTTGTAGAAGAATGATTTTATTGGAGGGGAAATCTATGATGTGCACCCCTAAAAAAGGGCACATCATAAAAAAGTTACGACTATTTGTGGTGAAAGTTACGAATGTTTGTGGTGTGTATGTCAATTTGAGGTAAAAATTACTCTAAAGTGGAAGATATACTTTTTGTGGTGAGCAAAACGTTATACTTTCTGTGATGAGAAAAGTTATGTCATTTTCTGGTTTATGTCACAAAATAAGTGGGGTTGTTATAAAGGGCATACCATAAGCACCCTTTTAGGGGTGCACATAGTAGCATCTCCCTTATTGGAGAACACTTTATAATTTGAATAAAATTTATAGAATATTGTTCAAGTTGAAAAATAGAAAGGCGTGGACGAAATTTTGACAATATAGTACTTCTATTCTATCTGCATAAATACAGTGGTTTGAAGTATTCTTACAGCTATAATGTATATGACCTTTAAGAAGAAAACAAATCTCTACACCACTCCAAACACGCGGTTGGAAGTGGATATTATTTTCCATTGTAGAGAAGTCAATTTTGACAAAGTTAGAAGGAAACAATAGGTATCCAGTTTTAATAAATTAAGGTTGTTGGGACTCGGGATCAAGAAAGAACAAAGGAAGATGGGAGATAGATCCTTTCGATGACCAATGTTTGTTGAAAGGATATCCATATAATCTGATCGATTGCATAAAGCCCGTGGTAGCAACGGAACTGGGGAAAGGATACAAAAAAGACAGTTCTTTTCTATTCTATTAGTCTTTTCTATTAGATTAGTATTAGTTAGTGATCCTGGAAACACTTCATAATTTGAATAAAATTTATAAGATATTGTTCAAGTTGAAAAATAAAAAGGCGTGGATGAAATTTTGACAATATACTACTTCTATTCTATCTGTGTAAATGCACTGCTTTGAAGTATTCTTGCAGTTATGATGTATATGACCTTTAAGAAGAAAACAAATCTCTACACCACTCCAAACACATGGTTAGAAGTGGATATTGTTTTTCGTTGTAGAGAAGTCAATTTTGACATAGTTAGAAGGAAACAATAGGTATCCAGTTTTAAATAATTAAGGTCGTTGGGACTCGGGATCAAGAAAGAATAAAGGAAGATTTCATGCTAAAATATAGGAAACATCATGTTTTAATTGAAATTAAAATTTCAGTCTATGATATCAACGATATGTCATTCAGTTACAAGAATTAATTTTGATGTGTATTACCTGCATGGTTCAAGGCCAGATTCCTGAAGTCTAGACTTAATATCTTCTATAGCATGGAGGAAGTGCATTTACACAGAGATAACTGCTTTGGGCTATCGGTGGAGGATAGTCTTGATTATTGTAGACACTGTATGTTGATAAGGGAAAACTGAAACTAATTGAACGTGTTATGTTATTGAATGGGACGGTTGGAATAATACAGCAAATATGTGTATTAATTGATCATTGTATGAGATAAAGTGCTTAAATACATGATATATGTATATTTGTTTGGGAGGAGATAGGAGATGTACTCCAGTGTGTGCGAGGAGATAGGGGATGTACTCCACACACATATGTGTTCATATACTTTAACACATTGTGTATATATATTTGTTTGGGAGGAGATAGGGGATGTACTCCATAGGTGTTCATATACTTTAACACATTGATTATGTACTTCACACGTGTGTTCATATACTTTAACACATTGTTTGTGCATCTATGTTTGGGAGAAGATAAGGGATGTACTCCATAAGTGGTTATATGTTTATATACATTGCATATGTATCATTATTTGGGAGGAGTTGGGAAATGTACTCCATAGATAATTAAGTTGGCCGAGGCGTCTGGGGTGAAAGTCCCGTGACCTTATAAAGTGAAGTATTAGTTACGTGAGATGTAATCTCATTTTGAATCATGGGTAACGGAAGAGTTAACAAGTCGAGTGGTAGTCTCACTTAAATTGTTTGGTTAGATATTGTTACGACCCAAACATGCCCTTATAGGTTTAGCGACGTAACCGGCCAGTAATCCGTGGATTACCTACGGCCTCTGAAGACATTAACAAATATTAAGGGGCTGTGGAAGCAATAATGTAAAATAAACAAGGTCCAATGAGCTGTGATGACATACATGGGACAGAAAATTTAAAACTTATTTATAAACATAGCATGTCAGTCAGAGTACACCAATATGTACAGAATATTTACATAAGTACGTCCCAAGATCCGACTTTATAACAACACAACTACTGACTAGCATGAAGTGCAAAAATTGCCACGGTGTTAGGCTTCAGACAGAACCTCCTCGGGAGGCACAACGGGTGGCTGACCAAAAACAAAGACAGAGGGCCATCAACTCTGGCCAGGGTCTTGTGCCGGCTCACCTATATATATATATATAATAAACTATGAGCGAAAGCCCAGTGAATAATAACAGAGTAAAGAGGTTTAATGAATGATGTCCATCACAAAGTTAGAAATCAGAGTTTACTTCAGAAACATATTCTTATGCATATTCAGATTTCAATTCAGAGATAGAGTCAGATACATGCTCATATTCATATTCATATTCATGTTCAGATTTTGCATAAGATCATATGTGGTACATCCATTAGCTAACAGATCAGATAGGTCTAGAGACCTCAGACAGAGTTGGTACCAACAATCATAAAGGTCCATATCTTGCGCGCAAGTAGCCACGGTATTGTATCCCCTAGGCGAGGGCCTTATGCCACGGTATTGTATCCCCCAGGCGAGGGCCTTATGCCACGGTATTGTATCCCCCGGGCGAGGGCCTTATGCCACGGTATTGTATCCCCCGGGCGAGGGCCTTATCGACTAAGGGTGCCACAAATACTTTTCAGAAAACTGGACATTCATTCATTCATTTCCAACATATCATAGCTTTTCAAGAATCAATCATTTCGTATCATAGTACACGGAAAATATATAACATTGAACATAACTTTACAAAGTTATTACTCACAGTGGGCGTTGATACAGGTAGACGAAGTCAAAGGGTCAACAGATTGCGGCACGTGACCTACATAACACATCACGGATACACACTTTGAAGCATGCACTCCAATTGTACAAAACTTACATCAACGATTCTAAGTGTGTACCTAACCCCTTACCCTTAGTATGGAGTCTTAATCATGGCCTAAGAATGCCTAGGATGGAATGAGGGTGCAAAATTTCCTTAGAAAACATTTTTCAAAAGTTACTGAAAATAGGAGCCTCGCTCGAGCGAGCTTCCAAAATCAAAGGCTTCGCTCGAGCGAGAACTCCTTCGCTCGAGCGGTCTGTCGAAACAGTAAAAATATTGGATGCTGTGATTTTACGCGCGATGCTCGCTCGATGCTCGCTCGAGCGAGCTTCTGGACAAAGGTGCTCGCTCGAGCGAGGAAGCCAAATCTGGAATTTCCAGATTTGTCTTCCAAGTTCGAACCAAGCATTCTCCAACCAAAAACTCAACCTCTTGGCCCCAAATTCTGGAAAAAACATTTCAAACTCATAGTACATCAAGTTTCAAGAGTCAATTTATAAAATCATTGCCCAAGAGTGAGTCAATTTGAACACCATTTCCATAAATTTTCAAGAACCAAGTTTAAACAAACATGCATGAATTCAAGTGCATTTCAAAGCTTCAAAACATGATCCAAAGCAACATTAAACTCAGAATTTTGATGAATTCATGGACTTAAGCAAAAATATGAACATGCATGTAGAGATTTGATACAAAACAACTTCATATGCCAAGAACATGTACATGCATGCATGTTATGGATTTCAATTCAACATGCTAAACCCATTTCCATCTTTAAACTCTAATCTAACCAAGAATCATGCAAGAACTGATCTAAACTCACTACTAAGAGGAGAATCTCCTACCTTAAACCTTGAAATTAAAGTGTGCTAGCTCAATTTGTTACTATCCCCCAATTTCTTCCAAGTTTCCAAGGTAATTCTTGTTGAACCCAAGTTTTCACTCCCCTCTCCCTCTTGCCTACGTTTTTCCTCAGCCAAAATGATGAAAATGGTGTAATGACACCTCACACAAGATGAAACAAAGGAGCCCACTTACAATGGCAAAAGGGTAATTACGGTAACTTATGTGTTTAGCTTATTTTAATATAATTTAATCATACCTAATCACATTTTGGATAAATATACCATTAAATCACATAAAATCCCACTAGTCTAAAACACTAATCAATTTCGGAATCGGGCGCCGATAAGGCTTCCAATTTGCGAATTCAAGATTAAAACAGGAACAGATATTCCGACACCGCACAGATAAAAACACATAATACATGTAAATTAGTCCCGAATTTCCTCTTAATTATTATTAGGCTTAATTAAGTTTCATTTAGCGTTAATTAGGGTCGGGGTTATTACAGTTTTCCCCCCTTAAAAGAGTTTGGTCCCCAAACTCAAGTTACCTTCATTCGGAGTCAACATTGGGTCTAAAGGGAACAACTCCGGATATCTCTTCTTCATGTCTTCCTCGGTTTCCCAAGTTGCGTAGGTTCCCCCGTGGTTCTACCAATCAACTTTCACCAACGGTATTGCTTTGTTCCTCAACCTCTTGATCTTTCGGTTCACAATCTGGATAGGCCTTTCTTCATAGGTATAATCATCTTTCAAAAGTACATACGTCGGCTCGATGACATGGAGTGGATCTCTCAAATATTCCCGAAGCATCGATACATGGAAGACATTGTGCATATGTTCCATCACCGGAGGCAAGGCTATTCGGTAGGACACCGGATTGATCTTTTCGAGAACTTCATAAGGTCCAACATACCTCGGAGCCAATTTTCCTTTAACACCAAATCGGGTTTGACCCTTCATCGGGGTCACTTTAATGAACACATGATCCCCCACTTCATATTCCCTTTCTCCTCTTCGAACATCGGTATAACTCTTTTGCCTACTCTGTGCAGTTTTCAAACGCTGCTGTATCAATTTCACTTTCTCGGTTGTTTCTTGCACAAGTTCTGGTCCCAACAAAGGTCTGTCACCTACTTCAGTCCAACATATCAGAGATCGACACTTTCTTCCATACAATGCTTCGTAAGGAGCCATTCCAATGCTCGAATGATAACTGTTGTTGTACACAAACTCAGCTAATGGCAAGTAAGCTTCCCAATTCTCCTGGAAGTCTAATACACACATTCTGAGCATATCCTCTAGAGTTTGGTTACTTCGTTCAGTTTGGCCATCGGTCTGTGGGTGATAAGCACTGCTTAGTCTCAATCGTTCGTAATAACCCCGTCGTTCCGATTAATGACCGATTGATTCTCGATTCATGTTAATCGAGACCGATAATCGGATCAATAAAATCTTGGTGGATCAAATTGAACCTGAATTGATTGAGTATAATTATTGTATTGCATATTCTATCTGTTTGATTGATTATATATCTGTTCGTGTTTTATGATTAAACTGCTAATTGAAGGCCTTATCGGCTGCCGAATTAGAAACCGTTTAGTGTTTCATGATCAGTAGAATTTATCTGATTTTATGGTATAATTATCCAAAATGTGATTAGGTATGATTAAATTAGATTAAATGTTGGTATGTTGCAAAGTTGGCCTTATTTACCAAAAGGCCATGTAGTGGCCCACTACCTTGCACTTGTTGAGCCTTGCATACATTACACCAAAACATTTGCTCAGCTTCATTTCTTTGCTCCCACCGAATTTAGAGAGAGAGAAAGGGAGAGAGTGCATTCATCTTGTTGATTTGCTAAGAAGCTTGAAGATTGAAGTATAAATTACAAACTTGAGCTTGTATTCTCCTAATTAAAGACTTAGGTAAGAGAATTCATCCTTTTATTGTTGTCATTAAGCTCGTTCTTGCATGATTCGTGCTTCATTGTAGAACTAAGACATGATTTGGTCCAAAAGTGTTGAATTGAAGCTTAATCTTTGCATGCATGTGTTCTTTGTTGAGTTTAAAGTGGAATTCATAGCTAATTGTTGCATGCATGTACAAGTTCTAGTTAAGGTTCATGAAACCATCATGTTTTCAAGGTATTGAGCTCATTAGAGCATCACATTGGAGCTTTAAATTGGTTTGAATGCATGCATGTCATGTTTGAATGTTGTTCATACATGTTCTTGAAAATTGGTTTGGAAATGAGCTTGATTAAACTCTCCTTGGGCTTTGATTTTACCAATTGAGCTTTAAATCAAGTAATATTATGTGTTTACAAGAATTTTTCCAGAAAATGGGCCCAAGAGGATCGATTTTGGTGTTTGAAAACTGGGTTTGGAACTTGGAGTTCAAATCTGGGTTTTCCAGATTTTGGTCGTCACTCGGCGAAGTGCTGCTTCGAGCGGAAATCAAGCTCCAAAGATTTTTTTGACCTGTGTTGAAGTCCGCTCGAGCGGAGATATGCGCGCTCGAGCGGAGAAATCGAGCATCCAGTACTTTGCACTGTTCATCAAACCGCTCGAGTGGGGAAATGTATGCTCGAGCGGGGACCTTTGTTTGCTTGTCCACTCGAGCGGGGGAACCTGCGCTCGAGCGGGACTCTGTTTTCTAAAAATTTCTGAAACTGTTTTCTGTGCACATCTTTGCATCCTCATCCCATCCTAGGCATTCTTAGGCCTAGTTTAAGACATCTTAATGAGGATATAGATGTAGAACACGCCGAGGCATAATAGGGAGTTAATTATTCCATTTCCCAACTGTGTAACTCAGAGTGTGTTCAATCTGTTAACTGTTTAGGGTTGGCATTTCGAGGAGACGCTCTAGCTACTGATAGCCCAGAACACTGTGAATAACAATTGTGTAAAGATATGTTCAAAATGAGTATCTTCTAAACAACTGAACTATACTGTTTTCGACTGCATTTCGCTTCTTGAATGAATGTATGTCCTATATTCGAATCAGACAGGCTGTATTGTGGCATCCTTAGCACCTATTCTTATTTATTCTTTATTCAGAGATCTCTGTCGGTTCTCTTGTGGAACCACTACTGTTTACTGATTGATGGCCATCATTACTGTTCGGTCTTTAAGACCTGCTGCTTACTGTTATGCTAATGGATGTACCACATATGACTGAATAACTGTTCTGACTGAAAGACTGAAATACTGTTTAATGAACTGTTTTCATTACTGTAAGGACATTTCATTCTTAACCTCTTTACGCATTATGTTATTCACCGGGCTTTAGCTCACTGCTCATATATATATATATATATATGTAGGTGTATCGGCACCGGACCAAAGCTAGACGTGTCGGGGTTATTCCAGTTTTGTCAAGCCAGCCTACGTGCCTCACTGCGAGGTTCCAAGCCTATCATGCCAGGGCTTAGGGGTGTCTTAGCATTCCTCCTTCTGTACTGTCTCACTGTTTTGTATAAACTGAATACTTACTGTACTGTTATCAAGGGATTAGGTCCCTGCACTGAGTGACTGTAGATATTGGTGTAAACTGTACTGTTTTGATTGCATAAATGTATGAAAAATCTTTTGGCATACAGACTGTCACAGCTCATTGGACATTATTTATGTACTGTATTGGCTTCCGCCAGTTCGTACTGCTTTTCTTGTATTCTTTATTAGCGGGCCTTGGATTCTTGGCGATTCTGATGCTAAACCCATAGGGCCGGGTTTGGGTCGTGACAGTTCCCAAAGCCTGTTGCAAACTTTGCCAAAATCTTGACACAAACTTCGAGTCCCTGTCAGACACAATAGACACTGGCACTCCATGCAGTCTCACAATTTCAGTCATATAGATGTTAGCCAGTCTATCAGCGTTATAAATAGTTTTAACAGGCAGAAAATGTGCAGACTTAGTCAAACGGTCAACTATAACCCAAATAGAGTCCATACCTCGAGACGAACGAGGAAATCCCACAATGAAATCCATGGTGATGTGCTCCCATTTCCATTCTGGTATTGGGAGTGGTTGTAGCAAACCGGCAGGTCGTTGATGCTCGGCTTTAACCTGTTGGCAATGTAGACATCTAGCCACAAAGTCTACAATACTCCTCTTCATTCCAGGCCACCAAAAATTCTGTTTCAAATTGTGGTACATCTTCGTGTTCCCCAGATGCATAGCAAATTTACTACTGTGAGCTTCAGTCATAACACATTTCCTCAAATCATAGCAATCAGGCACGCAAAGACGGTTCTGAAATTTCAACACACCATTTTCAAACACGAATTCGGGCCTCGGTTTCGAATCAAACTCCTCTATAATCTTTTTCAAGTGTTCATCTTCACATTGTTTCTGTTTAATCTCATCAAGAATAACAGGTTGAGCAGAGATAGCAGATATCAGTCCATCTTGTTCATAGCTAGTTGACAACTCTTTTCGGCTAGATAACAAACACGACACAGTTGCACCAGATTTTCGGCTTAAAGCATCCGCCACAGTATTAGCCTTTCCCGGATGGTATAAGATTTGCAAGTCATAATCCTTGATTAGTTCCATCCAACGTCTCTGTCTCATATTCAACTCCTTTTGGGTGAAGAAATATTTCAAGCTTTTATAGTCGGTGTACACTTCGCAAGTTGCCCCATACAAGTAATGATGCCATATTTTCAAAGCAAACACCACGGCTGCCAATTCAAGGTCATGCGTTGGATAATTCTTTTCATGAGGTCGCAGTTGTCTGGAGGCATAGGCAATCACCTTTCCATTTTGCATCAGTACACACCCTAAGCCTTTATATGAAGCATCACTGTACACTTGAAACCCATCAGTACCGTTTGGCAAAGTTAAGATTGGTGCAGTCACTAACCTGGTTTTCAACTCTTGGAAAGCTGCCTCTCTTTGATCATTCCAGTCAAATGGCATGTTTTTCTGAGTTAACTGAGTCAATGGCAAGGCAAGCTTTGAGAAGTCTTTCACAAATCTCTTGTAGTAGCCTACAAGTCCCAGAAAACTTCGTACTTCTGTCACATTTGTAGGCCTCGGCCAATCCACAACAGCTTCAATTTTTTGAGGGTCCACAGAAACACCATTTTTGTCAATCACATGGCCCAGAAATGCCACAACATCGGCCCAAATTAGACAATTTAGCATACAACTTCTTTTCTCTCAATATCTGCAAGGTGGTTCTCAAATGCTTTTCATGTTCTTCCCTGTCTTTAGAATATATCAGAATATCATCAATAAATACAACAATAAAATCATCCAGATATGATTTAAACACTCTATTCATAAGATCCATGAAAGCAGCAGGTGCATTTGTCATCCCAAACGGCATTACCAAGAATTCATAATGTCCATATCTAGTCCGGAATGCAGTTTTCTCTATGTCTTCAGCTCTAACCTTTAACTGATGATACCCAGACCTAAGGTCAATCTTTGAAAACACCTGGGCACCCTGAAGTTGGTCAAACAAGTCATCTATTCGGGGCAGAGGGTATTTGTTTTTGATAGTCACTTTGTTCAATTCCCGGTAATCTATACACAATCTCAAAGACCCATCCTTCTTTTTAACAAATAACACTGGAGCACCCCAAGGTGAAGTACTCGGACGGATAAAGTTCTTGTTTAACAGCTCCTGAAGTTGGGTTTTCAATTCTTTCAATTCAGAGGTAGACATTCTATAGGGAGTCTTGGAAATAAGTTGTGTCCCCGGAAACACCTCAACAGTAAATTCAATTTCTCTGTCAACTAAATCCCCCGGTAAATCAGTTGGAAACACATCAGGAAAGTCACAGACAATAGGGATTGTTTCTACAGTAGGACTGTCAGATGGTGTAGTCAGTATACAACACAAATAACCCCTACAACCCTTCCTAAGTAGTTTTACAGCTTTCATAGCCGAAATTAAGTATGGGGGAGGAACTACCCCATTCCCTCTAAAGGTAAATTTAGGCATACCTGGCGGTCTAAACACAACAGTTTTGTTTGCACAATCAATAGTAGCACAGTATTTAGACAACCAATCCATCCCCAAAATACAGTCAAAATGATAAATGTCCAAGGGTAATAAGTCCACATACAACATCATATCACCAACCACCACATCACATGCTGGATAAACATGAGTACACATCATAGGATCCCCAGAAGGTGTAGATACAGATAATACACATGTCATATGTTCTAGTGGCCTAGTCAATTTCTGAGAAAAGGCATGCGACACAAAAGAATGCGTAGAACCAGAATCTATCAACACACATGCATATTGAGAACATACAGAAAGTGTACCTGACACCACGGTATAGGTGTTCGGTACATTACCAGGCACTAAGGCAAACACTCGGCCTTGTCGTAACGGTTCCTTTCCTGCATTGGCTTTAACGTTGGGTTTGGCCACAGAAGCGGATCCCACTGAACTCGCTGCAGGACGGTTAGTAGTCTCGGATCTAAGCGGACAATCTCTCATCATATGGCCTTTCTTGCCGCAACTAAAACACGCACCTGATGCTCGGTGACAAGTACCTATGTGCTGTTTCCCACAATCGGGGCAATTTGGCGTATAGCCACTGCCTTGGCTCGAGTTGCTGTAAGACCCTGTGTTACGCTTCTTATTCCCAGAAAATGAACGGCCCTTTTTAAAGCTATTCCTGGATCTTTTCCTGTCCACTCAGTCCGTGGGGCGGAAGTTTGTTTCTTTGCTGCTAGAATAGATTCTGCCATTAACGCCCTATCCAAAACGCTCACATATGTGGGTAGATTCAGAACTCCCACCCTATCCAGTATGTCAAGATCCAATCCATCCTCAAACTTGCGGGCCTTTTTGTATTCTGTGTCCACTATGTAGGAAGCAAACCTGGCTAGCTCAGTGAACTTGGCCTCATACTCGGCCACAGACATTCTGCCTTGTTTAAGTTCCTGAAATTCTGAGACTTTCCGGTTTCGAAAGCACTGGGGGAAATACTTGTCATAAAAGATTGCATTGAACTGGGTCCATGTCATATTTTCGTGACCATTTCGAATTAGTAACCACCATCTTCGGGCTTCATCTTTCAGAGTATAGGTGGCTAGAAGGACTTTTTGGATTTCTGAACATGGAAATACCTCATACAATTTCTCCATTTCAAGCAACCATGTTTCTGCCTTCAGTGGCTCAATCCCACCATAAAATATCGGCGGTTTCATCTTCATGAATTTCTGTGTCAGATTTATGATGTCATTGTTATCTGCCTCAACTTGTACCGGTGGAGGTGGAGGAGGTAAGGGTTGCTGCCCTTGTTGCTGTGTTAGGGTCTCAGTCAATGCTGCCAACATCTGTTCCATTCGACTCATGCGAGCCTCAGATGATTCACTTTCACCACTTCCCCCTGAGTTCTCCATTTTACTATACAGACATTAAAGGATATTAAGCATAGGTATATTCAAGTGTACATTCAGTTTTAATATTCAGTTGCATTACCACACACTCACACATGCAAATGGAATGCCCCTAATTCTTACTAGGACATCCTAAGCTCATACGGACCTGTGTGTGCGGTACAACTCGTGCTCTGATACCACTCTGTCACGACCCAAACACGCCCCTATAGGTTTAGCGACGTAACCGGCCAGTAATCCGTGGATTACCTACGGCCTTTGAAGACATTAACAAATATTAAGGGGCTGCAGAAGCAATAATGTAAAATAAACAAGGTCCAATGAGCTGTGATGAAATACATAGGACAGAAAATTTAAAACTTATTTATAAACATAGCATGCCAGTCAGAGTACACCAATATGTACAGAATATTTACATAAGTACGTCCCAAGATCCGACTTTACAACAACACAACTACTGACTAGCATGAAGTGCAAAAACTGCCACGGTGTTAGGCTTCAGGTAGAACCTCCTCGGGAGGCGCAACAGGTGGCTGACCAAAAACAAAGACAGAGGGCCATCAACTCTGGCCAGGGTCTTGTGCTGGCTCACCTACATATATATAATAAACTGTGAGCGAAAGCCCAGTGAATAATAACAGTGTAAAGAGGTTTAATGAATGATGTCCATCACAGAGTTAGAAATCAGAGTTTACTTCAAAAACATATTCTTATGCATATTCAGATTTCAATTCAGAGATAGATTCAGATACATGCTCATATTCATATTCATATTCATGTTCAAACTTTGCATAAGATCATATGTGGTACACCCATTAGCTAACAGATCAGATAGGTCTAGAGACCTCAGACAGAGTTGGTACCAACAATCATAAAGGTCCATATCTTGCGCGCAAGTAGCCACGGTATTGTATCCCCCGGGCGAGGGCCTTATGCCACGGTATTGTATCCCCCAGGCGAGGGCCTTATGCCACGGTATTGTATCCCCCGGGCGAGGGCCTTATCGACTAAGGGTGCCATAAATACTTTTCAGAAAACTGGACATTCATTCATTCATTTCCAACATATCATAGCTTTTCAAGAATCAATCATTTCGTATCATAGTACACGGAAAATACATAACATTGAACATAACTTTACAAAGTTATTACTCACGATGGCTGATACTGGTAGATGAAGTCAAAGGGTCAGCAGTTAAGACGTGACCTACATACCACATCACGGATACGCACTTTGAAGCATGCACTCCAATTGTACAAAACTTACATCAACGATTCTAAGTGTGTACCTAACCCCTTACCTTTAGTATGGAGTCTTAATCATGGCATAGGAATGCCTAGGATGGAATGAGGGTGCAAAATTGCCTTAGAAAACATTTTTCAAAAGTTGCTGAAAATAGGAGCCTCGCTCCGGCGGGCCTTCCTTTGCTCGGGCGAGCTTCCAAAAACAAAGGCTTCTCGGCGAGAACTCTTTCGCCGGCGGTCTGTCAACAAGAAAAATCTTGGATCTTTGTGATTTTACGCGATGGTCGCTCGATGCTCGCTCGAGCGAGCTTCTGGACAAAGGTGCTCGCTCGAGCGAGGAATCCTTCGCTCGAGTGAGGAAGCTAAATCTGGAATTTCCAGATTTGTCTTCCAAGTTCGAACCAAGCATTCTCCAACCAAAAACTCAACCTCTTGGGCCCAAATTCTGGAAAAACATTTCAAACTCATAGTACATCAAGTTTCAAGAGTCAATTTATAAAATCATTGCCCAAGAGTGAGTCAATTTGAGCACCATTTCCATAAATTTTCAAGAACCAAGTTTAAAGAAACATGCATGAATTCAAGTGCATTTCAAAGCTTCAAAACATGATCCAAAGCAACATTAAACTCAGAATTTTGATGAATTCATGGACTTAAGCAAAAATATGAACATGTATGTAGAGATTTGATACAAAAAAACTTCATATGCCAAGAACATGTACATGCATGCATGTTATGGATTTCAATTCAACATGCTAAACCCATTTCCATCTTTAAACTCTAATCTAACCAAGAATCATGCAAGAACTGATCTAAACTCACTACTAAGAGGAGAATCTCCTACCTTAAACCTTGAAATCAAAGTGTGCTAGCTCAATTTGTTACTATCCCCCAATTTCTTCCAAGTTTCCAAGGTAATTCTTGTTGAACCCAAGTTTTCACTCCCCTCTCCCTCTTGCCTACGTTTTTCCTCAGCCAAAATGATGAAAATGGTGTAATGACACCTCACACAAGATGAAACAAAGGAGCCCACTTACAATGGCAAAAGGGTAATTACGGCAACTTATGTGTTTAGCTTATTTTAATATAATTTAATCATACCTAATCACATTTTGGATAAATATACCATTAAATCACATAAAATCCCACTAGTCTAAAACACTAATCAATTTTGGAATCGGGCGCCAATAAGGCTTCCAATTTGCGAATTAAAGATTAAAACGGGAACAGATATTCCGACACCGCACAGATAAAAACACATAATACATGTAAATTAGTCCCGAATTTCCTCTTAATTATTATTAGGCTTAATTAAGTTCCATTTAGTGTTAATCAGGGTCGGGGTTATTACAGATATTGAACCATAATTAGGAACTGATCTGGACAAATATGGGAAGTGGATGGTAGCATGGATGTAATTGTTGTCGGACTATAAGAAGGGTGTGATAATGTTTATATGTGTCGATCATTTGTTATGTTATAATGTTTTAGTTATTTCTCATATTAGGTTTAGTATATTTCTACTGGGCTTTGGCTCACCCTACTTGGGACACTATTTTCAGGTACAAGAGACGTGCCAAGTTCAAGATCTTTACTTGGGAGGTCTTTGGAGTTGAAGACTCTGCTTTGTTATTTATTTTGTTGATTATATGTAAATGCAAGCCGAGGGCTTTACCAGTAAAAGAGTTAGAACTCTTCTTCTGATTGACCAAGTAACAACTTGGAAAGATGTAAGCCTGCAAGGCATTCTATTATTTTTGTAAACATTTGTAATTAATATGAAATACACTTTTGTAATATTAACTCTGATGTTTGTATGGAAATGTAAACTATCTATCATGTTTATGGAAAGATTGGAAGTAGGAATTATGTATTATTTTGAGGGCATTACAGATCCTTCTACAACTTCTTGGTGCCAAGCATAACCACGTGGCATTTATAGCTTTACCCAAGGCATATCCCCCAAGTAACTCTTTATATCTATTTTCACTTGGGCCCATATCCTAAAATAATTATATTAACATCTCTCTTGGTAACATATAATCCCTAATTAAATTATACTGTATCACATACAATCATAACATTAAATATTTTATTTTACTATTATTATTAACATCATTATTATTATTATTATTAATTGATATTAATGTGGTGTTTAATTAAATATTTAGGATGTCACATTTCTCTCCTCCTAAATAGAAGTTTGTTTCAAAAACTTATTAATTATTTTTTTTTTCCCAAGCTTTAATTTAACTATTTTATATAATAAAATAACTAATTTGACTCAAGGCATTCAAAAATAGATAATAGTATAATTTTTGTAAATAGTGTTACTCAGTGTGTTATATCTCTTATCAAAATATATTTAATAAAATTCATGTTGACTATGAAATTCTTAAAAAAAAAAAAAATTATTATCATCAAAATTGATATAAACAGTAACATGTTACTTTGATTCACACTAAACTGTTACTCTGGTAATATTGTCTAAATAAATATATATATATATATATTACTTTATTTTTACTCAATTATACACCTTCTCCTTAAGAGATTTATGAAACAAAATAAATTAGACTGTCAATTTCACCAAATAAGAATCTAATATAGGGATTTTTAATAAATTTTTCTTCTAAAATATTGCTCCACGCCCATCTTAAAATGATACAAAGAAAGGTAGTAAGTCCCACTATTTCAATCAATCAAATCAAAATTAGGGGAAAATATAAATACACTCTTAATATTTGTTTAAACTATGAATTGACTTATGTAATTTTAGAAATTACAAACATCCCCGTATCAGAATTTTTTATTTAATAAAATTAATAAAAATAAAATAAAATTTCTAATTACTCTTCTATATAATAATAAAATTATTTGAATTTTTAATTGAAATATATTTATCACATCATTTAAAATAGTTAATTACCTTGATAATTTATTAATAAAATATGTCATTTATTTTGCGATTAAAAATATAAAGAAGTAACATGTAATTTTTAGATAAATAATTTATATTTTAAACAAATCTCAAAAAAAATATTTATAATTTATCTCAAAAAAATTCAACTTGCTAAAAAAAATAAAATAATTTTCCGTATATTTCATGCACTGTGAATGATTCACAACCTCATGTCCAGTGCATGGGTAGTAGGAATGGCAACAGGTCGGGTCGGAGATTACACCCCCCGTCCCCGATCCCCCAAGGAAAAAAATCTCCATCCCCGATCCCAATCCCCGGTGAAGAAACCATTACCCTCGCTCCTAATCTGAGATCGGTTTCTCGACCAAGAAATATCCCGACTTTTTTTTTTTCTTTTTTGAATTTTGTTCAACACAAGAATAAATAAAAAATTAATCTGTTTTATGTTCCATCATCATTATCATTAGGGGTGTGCGCGGTGCGGTTCGAACGGTTTAAGAGTAAAATTACAAACCGAATGGTGGGTTGGTGGATTAACGGATTGACAATTTGCAGTTTGGGCAGTTTTTGACGGATTGGCTGATTGAAGAATATTCTAACTAATTATCATACATTTACATAATATATAATACTAATTTGGATAATATTTTTTAGATATATAACACAATGTAATTTTAAATAATATGTTTCATATATATAACCACTAATTTATAATAAATTTTATATCTTAAATCTCTCTCACACTCATGTTTACATTGATATTTCATTGGAGGTTAAAAAATATATATGTATTAACTATAACGAAGCGGAGCGGTTCGATTAGCGGATTATGAAATTTAAAGTTTAAACCGCGATTAGCGGTTAGAGCGGTACGGATAGATGCAAGATGCGATTTTAGCGGATTGGGTGATATTTTGCACAGCCCTAATCATCATCATCAACAACAATTTGAGCATGATATATATACAAATAAAATTAATATATATATACATAAATCTGAGCATAATGTTGGAGGAAAAAATAAATCTGTGTTCTTGTCTGCTCAATTTGAACATAAATTGATTTGTGTTCCATACAAATAAAATTAAAATATATATACATTTTTACCCATTTCGTTAAATTGCACACCCAAATTTCATCTACAAGAAACCCCAACAATAATGGAAACAAAAACATACAAGAAACCCATCTCATCACAGTTACAGAGATAAATCAAGGTATAAAGCAACAACAACAATCATCAACATATATATATATATACAAGAAGCTAGATCCCCTCTCCCAAAAAATAAAAATAAAAATACAGTATCTGAGAGAAAGAGAGATTCATTTCTTTCAATTTCTATAAGCAACCAAACACAAAATTAGTTAGCTTCTACAACCAGTATTATGTAGATCAAAGAGATATGAAGAAGATCACAGAGATCCAAGGAGATTGGAGAGATCAGAGAGAGATGAAGGAGATCGAGGATCTGGCGGCACGATGCATGAGGAGTGAGATCCAAGCCACGTGAGGTAGATCGAGATGAGCATCTGCGACAAGGAGAGATAGAGGAGATCGGCGGTAAGGAACTTGTAATACGGTGGTTGTCGAGTAGATCTGCATGATTCACCAATGGAGATCAAGAGAGAGAGAGAGAGAGAGAGAGAGAGAGACAACAACCCTAAAATAAGTCAACAAAACAGAGATATATCTATCTATCTATACTATATATTAAGCAAAAGGAGGTTTTTAACCCAAAGGCCTGTGGGAGCTCCAATCTCCTAATCCTAATTTTCTAATTTTTTGATTTAAAAAAAAATCTCAGCATTTATTGACTTCTCTCAACTCAACCTCAGTATTTATTGATTTCTCCCAACTCACAATCCCTTTTGACTTCTCTCATAATTATTGCAACACCCTTTTCAATTTCCCCCCATACACTATGGCTACATACAAAAATTAAAAAAAAAAGAAAAAAAAGATAAGAATTTAGCTATAGATCTCAAAAAGATATAACATCTAAATTTGAATTATGATTTAATAATATAATTATGTATTTTTTTTATGTCTATCTATCAAAATTTTAAATCACTTAATGGGACAAATTAATCAATTTTCCAAAATTATTGATTTTTAATTTACAAAATAGATTAAAAAAAACTATTGACTGATTTATTTATTTAATAACAAAAATATTTCATAATCTCTCCCCTCCTAATCTCTCTCACAAATTTTCTCTTCCCCAAAAAATCAGATAATGTTTTCTATTAAAATTGTAGATATCTACCTATATTTTATATATTATATTATAACATAACAAAAAAAACTAAAAAACTAAAAAAAAAAATCTTTAAAGTTTATCTAAATAAACTTTAAATCAATAAAACTCACATGTCTATCACATATCTAACTCACATCATAACTTACCTAAATAATAATAATTAAAAACAAATGAAAACCACAGATAAATTAAATTTAAAAAAAAAGATACCCACAACTCCATCTTAAATAAATTGAAAAAAATATATATATCCGAATAGAAACCACACAAAAATAAAAATAAAAATAAAAAGATATATCTATCTATCTATCTATCTATATCTATCTATTCTATATATTGAGCAATATGGGGTTTTTAATCCCCAAGGCCTATGGGAGCTTCAATATCTCAATCTGAATTTTTAAAATTTTTATTTAAAAAAAAAAAAACTCATAATAACTTACCTAAATAATAATAATTAAAAATAAATGGAAACCACAGATAAATTTAATTTTAAAAAAAAGATATCCACAACTCCATCTTAAATAAATTGAAAAAAAAAATACCCGAATAGAAACCACACAAAAATAAAAATAAAAATAAAAATAAAAAGATATATCTATCTATTTATCTATCTATCTATAGCTATACGATATATTAAGCAAAAGGGGATTTTTAACCCCCAAGGCCTATGGGAGCTTCAATATCCCAATTTGAATTTTTTAAAATTTTTATTAAAAAAAAAATTCAGCATTTATTGATTTGGTCAAAATCCTCCGATCAGCATTTAAAAAAAATATAAAACAAATATAAATATCTATAATTATCCCGTGCATAGCACGGGTGATAGGTTAGTATATATTAAGGAAAAAGGGTTTCTACCCCCAAGTCTTGTGGGAGTTTCAATATTTCAATCTAAATTTCCTGATTTTTTGAATTAAAAAAAAAAAAAAAACCTCAATATTTGTTGATTTGGTCAAAATCTCCTTATTAGCATTTGTTAACTTTTTTCAATCCACATGTCTTTTCACATGCCTGTATTTATTGATTTAGTCAAAATCCCCTGATCAGTATTTAAAATCCCCTCATACAAATAATTATATATAAAATCCATACATAGTTACTGCAGTACCCTTTTCAACTTCTCCCATACACTATAGTTAGTGATAAGATTGTTAAATTATTTTTTATAAAAAAATCTTAAAAAACATAATTTATATATTCAAAAAATCTAAAATAAATATAAATATCTATAATTATTCCGTGCATAGCACCAGTGATAGGCTAGTACTATATATTAAGCAAAAGGGGGTTTCTAACCCCAAAGCCAGTGGGAGCTCCAATATGCCAATCCTAATTTTCTAATTTTTTGTTTTTAAAAAAAAATTAACCTCAGCATTTATTAATTTCTCTCAACCTACAAGACTTTTTGACTTTTCTCATAATTATTTTACATTTTCCAAAAAAAAAATAATTTGTATATTAAAAAATTTTTAAAACAAATATAAATATCTATATCTATATCTATATATTTATTTATATCTATCTCTAACCCACAAGTTTTGTGGGAGTTCCAATATCCCAATTTAAATTTCTTAATTTTTTGATTTAAAAAAAAAACCTTAGCATTTATTAATTTCTCACAACCCCCAAACTTTATCTTTATAATCTATATATTAAGGAAAAGGGTCTTTTAAAACCCAAGGCTTGTGGAACCTCCAACATGCCAATCCTAATTTCTTGATTTTTTAATATTTTTTTTAAAAAAAATTGACTTGGTGATTGGTTCAAAGATTGTCATAATTACACTATTGATTACAATAAATTCAAAGATTGTAATAATTACACTATTGATTACAATAAACACTTAATTTATAATAATTACACTTATTAAATGAATAACGCAATAAATGAAATCCTAATTTTCTTACTTTTTGCATCCCTAAGAGACCCATGTAATTATTGTGTAAATGTCTCTTAAATAAATAAATAAACACTTATTAAATTTTTTCAAACTCCTCGGTCAAACCCCATGTATTTAATATATAGATTTAATTTATATATTAAAAACAATGAAAACAAATATAAATATCTATAATTATCCCGTGCATAGCACGGGTGATAGGCTAGTAACACTTTAATGCATTAAGAATAAGTATAAAAAAAATTCCTTAAACCTTAGATTGTTAAATTATTTTTATAAAAAATCTTAAAAAACATAATTTATATATTAAAAAAAATTTAAAAACAAATATAAATATTTATAATTATCCCGTGCATAGTACATGTGATAGGCTAGTATCTATCTATACTATATATTAAGCAAAAGGGAGTTTTTAACCCCAAGCCTTGTGGGAGCTCCAATCTCCCAATCTAAATTTCCTGATTTTTTGATTTAAAAAAAATAAAAATCTTAGCATTTATTAATATCTCCCAATTCCCAAGTCTCTTACCCTCATAATAACACTTTAATGCATTAAGAACAAGCATAAAAAAAAATTCTTTGAAATCCAACACATAAATTCCTTGAAAAGTCCCAACAGATATGATTATTATCCCTCATAATAACACTTTAATGCATTAAGAACAAACATAAAGAAAATTTCTCGAAAAGTCTAACACATAGGATTATTATCAAAATATTAAACTTTAATATAATATAATAAAAAAAGACATTTAATTCCTTGAAAAGTCCAATACATATGATTATTATTAAAATATTAAACTTTAATATAATATAAAAAAAAGAAGACATTTAAAAAAAAAAAATTTAAAAATCACAATTCACATATATAGATAATTGTAAACACAATAAAATAGGAGGGCATTCATGTCTACACGTTTTTTTTATAAGATCTCCTCCATTATAATAAGATAGCACTTTATTTCTTTCATCTTATAATATAATATATATATATATATATATTATTATCTATACTATATATTAAGCAAAAGAGAGTTTTTAACCCCAAGTCTTGTGGGAGTTCCAATCTCCCAATCTAAATTTCCTGATTTTTTGATTAAAAAAAAAAAACTTTAGCATTTATTAACTTCTCCCAACCCCCAAGTTTTACCCTCATAATAACACTTTAATGCATTAAGAACAAGTATAAATTTTTTTTTTTTTTAAATTTAACACATATGAATTCCTTGAAAAGTCCCAACACATATGATTATTATCTTTCATAATAACACTTTAATGCATTAAGAACAAGCATAAAAAATTTCTTGAAAAGTCCAACACATATGATTATTATCAAAATATTAAATTTTAATATAATATAATAAAAAGAAAGACATTTAATTCCTTAAAAAGTCTAACACATATGATTATTATCAAAATATTAAACTTTAATATAATATAAAAAAGGAAAAAAAAAGAAGACATTTAAAAAAAAAGAAAGAAGACATTTAAAAATCACAATTCACATATATAGATAATTGTAAACACAATCCGTACATAGCACATGTGATATACTAGTATATATATATAAGGGTAAAATAGTCATTTTATTTCAGTAACAAACGGGGATGGGGGTGGAAATAGAGACAAGATCGGGATTTAAACACTTATAACTGTCTCCAATTCGAAATTAATCGGGAATTAATTTTCGAATGCCATCCCCACCAATGGAGGTTATTTTTCGTAAAAAAAATCGCTCAAATTAAGTTGAGGGGCGAGTCCCTGTCAAATCGATTGTCATCCCTAATGGGCAGAGGCGGAACAATGAGGGGACCACACGATTTTGAAAATTTAAACTTGTCATTCGACCGCGTAAGGGGATCCTTTATCATCGTACCTCAGTTAACATATGAATATGCATATTATTTTCCTTCACATGTGCACTTATACATTGTTATATGAATTATTTATTTATTTTGGTTGAAATGATAGGTTAACACGTTATGATAAAGACAAACAGATAAAAAATCATATGACATGATAATACCCCTCCTCCCAAAAAAAAAAAAAAAAAAAGGTTCGGTTAATATTTAGATGTAAGAATGTTTTGAGAAAATGATTAAAAACTATTTTTTTGACTTTTTTTAAATTTTTTTATAAGAAAAAAAATGAATTAAAAATTAAAAAGTGACTTTTAACTCACTTTTTAAAATGGGCCGTATTTGTAATTTATTTTAAAATTTATCATTGTCTAAAGAATTTCAATCAGAGTAATAGGAACGGAAGATAATTATTCCTAATAAATAAGAAAAATATTTGGAGACTTTAATTTTTGTGGCTCAAATGGTTCAAAATTGTTAAAACGACGTTATTTTGACAATTTTGATGTTATTTTGTACTTAAAACGACGTCGTTCTGACAAATTCAAACCATTTGAGTCACAAAAATTAAAACACTCTACCATTACTGAATAAATAATGGACAGGCTTGGGTGGGCTTCAGGGCCTATGTCCAGCCTAAGTTGGCACCCACGCAATGTCCGTTAATCACATCAGAAAGGGAATGAACTTCTTGCAGGCTTTGTAAAGCAAACATTCTTGCCGCCATTATACCTCTAATGCTCCAAACCCTTTTGGTGATGTTTATTTAGAAGGATCCAAGCATGAAATAAGTTTAATAGTCTGTTATTTGATTTAAAATTTTTATACTTAAGTTTATCTGGACTATGAATCCTAAATTTATAGGATTGTTCTATCAATGGGAGGTGATCTATAAAATAACTCATCTCATGAGATTAGGTAGTAAAATTATATTTTTAACCCTCCACTATTTAATATCTTTTTAAAAATAAAATTGATTTATTAAATTATTTATACTTAATAAATTTATTTATTACATTATTTAATAAATTATACTTAATAAATTTTATTTATTAAATTATTTATACTTTATTAAATTAGTTATTTTAATAATCATATGATATTAATTATACTTAGTAAAGTAAAATAAAATTTAAAAATCTCAATTACAAATTAAAATAAATTTATGTAATTTTTATTAATATTCTATTTATTTAATTTTTAAAAGTTCTAGTAAAAAATTAAATAAAATTTATAATTCAAATTTAATATTCCTCTTATTTAGTAAATAATTCAAAAGGCAAAAAATCTTTTGAGCATTTATCTATAATATCCCAAACAAACATAGGATTTAATAAAATAGTCCAATCTAAACATCTAATCCTATGACTAAACAAATATATAATACAAATCTAAACCAACCAAATAGTTAAGACTAATAGTCCAAGAAATTACAATCCTCCTTATCTAATCGCCCAAACAAACATATTGTCTTGGGAAGCCTAAAAAAAGTTCTTTTTTTTCTCCTAATAATGGTCAAAAGTATTCTTTTTAAATAAAAGAGAGAGAATCAAATGATTGAACATTTAGAATATAGTCTTGATCATTTTACAACGAACATACACTGTTAAATGAGTTTACATAACAAATTCATACACAACCAAACAAACAGAGTTTCAAATTCAAACATTTCTAAAATAGTAAGCAAGCAAAATGCCAAACCAAGTGTCTCCTACACAAAAAATCATACATGCATCGACATCGACGACCACTTGAAACTCACATATGGTCAAGTGCACAAGTGTCTCTCGCCATATCGCATCCAAAATGTTAAAAGCCTTGATGAAAAAGAAAACAAATGAGAATCCGATATAATGTACAAAGAAGAGGACTTACAAGCTCCTTCTCAAGTTTGATCAGATCCTCTTTGCAAGAAGCAAGTGTAGCTCAAAATATGCATCCTTCTTGAGCCTTGCAATGTCTTGTTGAATGTGTAAAACTTCAACAAATTATCGAGCCGAATCATGAGAATCAGAAACAAAATATAAAATGAGGAGGATTATAGAGCAAGTGATAGAGGTAGTTTTGAGAGTAATATTCAAAGAATGTTACCAATTAAAATTATGATTCTAAAAAGTTCGGACACTTTCTTGATCAAAATAACATAATCAAGAACCTTACCATTTCCTCCTTTTCCATCCTGAAACTACCAGAAGAAAACAAGAAAATTAATCAGAAAACAAAAATAAGAACATTTTTCTTCTACCTAACAAAGTTACAAAATCTCTCTCAAAGAATGAATGATTACTTGTAATTATATCAAGCAATTATAAAGTCTTATTTGTTTAAAGGGAAAATTATACTTGTTTCCCGATAATTTGCCTCCTATGTCAATTTGGTCCCTATAATTTCATTTGTATAAATTTTGACTTGTAAATTTTCATATTGTATCAATTTAATTCAATTGATAACATCATTTAAGAAATTGGACAGAAATTAAGGGCTACATGGTCCATTCAAAAGGAATAAACCATTTTAAATTGGATGTCAACCCCTTAATCATTCTGAGAAAAGTGAATTGAGTATTTTGCCCCTTCATTTCAGTCAAACTTCTTAATTAACGTTATCAATTGGATTATACTAACACTATGTGAAAAATTCAAGGGTAAAATTGATGCAATTAGAACTACATGGAACAAATTGACACAAGAGGCAAACTACAAGGACTACCAAGATTGGCCATTGTTCAAAAATGTAAATGAAGAGGGAACAAAAACCAATAAACTAGGTTTTAACTTACTCATACTTATTCTTTGGATCATCTAGATTCATAAATACTGATAAATAAAGATAGTTACATCAGCTTAAGAATTAAGCCAACAATTTGTGCTCATCCCAACGTTTTGCACCAAGAACATATAATAACATCAAATCAAATCCATGAACTCGAGGAATAATTTGAGTCGGCGCCTAGTGTATATCTTTTTTGTACCAAATCACAAAACAAACATACAATAATGTCTCCATTAATATCAAAAACTAAATGAATGCTGGTAAAATGAGAACAGCCTTAAGAAGGGTTCTTTTGTAAAGGCAAACACTATTGCCACCATCACCCCCGTAATGATCCAAAATTCTTTTGTGTCTCGTCAAGCCAGTGGCCACAAAAAATTCTGTTATAAGTTGAGCTTTACCTCGATAATCTAGTGATCTAGGAGTTGTAAAGGTTGAGTGCAGGACAAGGAGTACATTGCAAATAATGCTTCTATAAAAGTAGATTGCAACTCTTTGAAGATTCTCAAATTTTGAGGTTACCATTATTGTAATGGATCTAATAATAAGCACATGTATATTGTAGAAGAATGATTTTATTGGATGGGAAATCTATGATGTGCACCCCTAAAGTGGAAGATATACTTTCGTGGTGAGCAAAACCTTGTAATACTTTTTGTGATGAGAAAAGTGATGTCATTTTCGTTTATGTCACAAAACCTGGAGTTGTTATGAAGGGCATACCATATGCACCCTTTTAGGGTGCACATAGTAGTGTCTCCTTATTGGAGAACACTTCATAACTTGAATAAAATTCATAGGCTATCAAGTTGAAAAATAGAAAGGCGTGGACAAAATTTTGACAATATAATACTTCTATCTGTGTAAATGCACCTTTTTTTTTTTTTGAACGGAGTGTAAATGCACTTGTTTGAAGTATTCTTGCAGCTATAATGTATACGACCTTTAAGTAGAAAACAAATCTTTACACCACTCCAAACATGTGGTTGGAAGTGGATTTTGTTTTCCATTGTTAAGGAGTCAATTTTGACAAAGTTAGAAGAAAACAATAGGTATCCAGTTTTAAATAATTAAGGTTGTCAAGACTCGGGATCAAGAAAGAATAAAGGAAGATTTCATGCTAAAATATAGGAAACATGATGTTTTAATTGAAATAAAAATTTCTATGATATGAACAATATGTCATTCAGGCCCTGTTTGGGGAGTGGCTAAAATAGCCAATTAGCCAAAAAGTTACATTTTTAGCCAAAAAGCCAACAACTCATACCAAAAAGTCAAAGTTTCCCTTTTCTCTCTACTTTTTGCACATCTTTTCGTAATTAGCCAAAAAGTCATTCCAAACATACAAGTTTTTTTTACCAACCTTTTTAGCCAATTAGCCAAAAAGTTACTAAATTAGCCTGTTCCCAAACGAGGCCTCAGTTACAAGAATTAATTTTGATGTGTATTACCTGCTTGGTTCAAGGCCAGATTCTTGAAGTCTAGACTTAATATCTTCTATAGCACGGAGGAAGTGGTTCATTGTTACTTTGACATCCTTCTTGACATGCTTCACTAGTCCTCTCTCCCGCTGGACCACAAGATATGAATGTGCACGGTGACTAGAGATGCAAGGGCGAGCCACTACTGACCATCCGTCATGCAAGTCGTAACAAACACATGCACAATCTCATTTCATAATGATGAATTGATGTTTCCACTTGCACAACATTCTTGTTCAAACAATTTACCAATGTCTTGAAGATTCACATCTTCATCGAGTACAAAAGCTTGTCTCATGTTCCTTGTGTTGATGTCCAAAATTTGCAAGCGCCCTCGCTCATCTGGGTACTCTAATTTGACATGTAGTTCGATTCTACCTTCCCTACAAACAAATACGATAAACTATGTTTCTTTTTTTCATTGAGTTAGAAAAATGATAAGTTAATAAATAGCTATTTATATAAATTTGTTTGGTTACCCATAAAAGATGAATATGTATACATAATTTAATTTTTCTTTACTTTGATAAATTCAAATTTTGAACATACCATTTGAGTTCAAAAAATGTGGGATATTGTTGAAAAAGAATAAAGAAATCAGCAAAGAATGACGCAAGGGAGAGATTGTTACCTCAAGAGGGCTTCATCGATGAGCTCCTTTTCGATTTGTAGTAGCAATAATAAAATGTTGTTCAATACTTTCATGCCATCAATCTGAAAGGCATGCAAATTTTCAAGTATTGCCTAGACAAGGAGAAACAATAAAAGGAACAAATTGAAAAAATAAATATGAGAGATATAGACCATGGTAAGTAGTTGGTTTACAAGCCTATCATCCATATGGTATTGTCCCATAGCTACCCCTCTTTTCTGCAAAAAACCAAAAACATATTTAAGACATGATTTGCAATATAGATATGGAACCAAAAAATACCATTCTCACTCTCTCTTAATGCTTATTATTAATATTCTCATTGTTGTGACCTCTGCCCTTTATTTATGTCGCAAACTTGTCCTAAATCGCCTTTCTTAGCCACTCAAGCTTGATTCATATAGTCTAAAGGGTTCTTTCACCTATTGTCAATCAGTTTTTGGTTGGATGCCTCCAATATTTTAACATGGTGTTAGAATTGAGTCTTGAGTAATTTATTGCGGGCCAAGTCTCCATCCTGTGTGTCTTTCTTTGGTTTCTCTCATCTCCACTTGCGGTTGGACCGCATGTTCAAGAAATGTTAAAATTCGCCTCGTGTTCAAGAACTGTTAGAGACTTGTCCCAAATCGCCTCTCTAAATCATCGAAGCTTGATACATATTGTCAAGAGGGCCCTTTCACCTATTGCCAATTGATTTTGGGATGGATGCCTCCAATATTCTAATAATCTACAAGAAGATTGTGCTTAATAAAGAATCTTAGGGCTTGCACAAAACTCTTAAAATTCTTTTTACCTCCAAAAGAGACTATGTTGCTGTGCAAAAGTGTTTAGGACTTGTCCCACATCACCTCTAAGTCACCCGAGCTTGGTTAGTGTAGTCTATAGGGCCTTTTCACCTATTACCAATCGATTTTGGGTTAGATGCTTCCAATAATATAACAATATACAACAAGATTGTGCTTAATAAAGAATCCTAGGGATTACTTAACTCTTTAATTCTTTTTAGTCTAACATCGCTTCATGCTTTATTTTGTTAAGGATCTTTCTTACGGTATTAGGAAGAAAATTGAAGTTCTATATGTGGTTGTGTGGGTGATTTGAGGCTACATGAGCTAGTAAAGGAGCTTCAGGAAGTATGGTGGATTATGATATGACACTAGATCGCGATACTAGCTAGGTGAAAACAAAGATAGCCTTAAGAGAAGGAGTGAGTGAGTTGTTATAGCGGTCTAAAAGTGAAGAAGCAAAACTATAAGCAAGTCATGGAGATGGTCAGATCATCTTTATGCATCGAGGTGGAGGCTATATTCGTATATGGATTGGACTATATGGACCAACTCCCCTAGTGGCTGGGATGGTGGTCACGTGTGCTCGGATATGAACCACTCACTTGTCTTTATCATGTTCTCTAAGGTTGGTCAAGTGCGATTCGTCTAACAAGAATAGGATGCGCATCTTGACAAATATTCAATGCCAATAAACCAAGTGCAAAATCCATACAAGCTCATGCTACAGCCATGAGGTTGCTCGGATGCCTCGTAACCGTGGCACCAAACCCAAAGTTGTCCCTATGCCCTTCTATCGATCTAGACTGGCATGAGTGTATTAGAGTGATGGGAAAACAAGTGTAGAATCATATAAGAGATGTATGTTTAGATGCAAACTTGGCTTGGCCAAGGGGGCTCAAGTGGATATGATAGTGCCTAGGTGAAGAGCCCTTAATCTTGGAAGGAAAGCCAAGCGCACCCACAAGGCTCCTTGGAGATAGCCTCCTTTAATTTTGATATGAGAGATGCCACATCATGCAGTGCATAGAGGTTTTGGGATAAAGGGATCACATGCTCAACACCACTGTCTTGGTGAAGTTATCTAGTACATGTAGATGTGATGATCACCTAAGGTTTGTCAAATGCTTCCTATATGACAAGTTACTTTTTATGTGCAAAACAATTGAGTGCCTATTGTTTGGGAACCACTTTCTAAAAAAATGGTTTCTGGGTGACCATTACCTTTGGGGACTTCAGATAAGATACAGTGCCCTTCTTACCTGTTATTTCTGAATTCAAGACTCTTAACAATGACCAACCTTTTTCATATAGAATAGCATTTCTATGTTGACTGTCCACACTGATTAAAGCATAGGTTTTGTATAAACCAATAAAAAATTTAGAAGTGGATGACAAGGTGAATTGCAAATCATAGGGCATAGAAAATAATGTGAAAACAATGCTGATTAATCTAGATAACACACTCAATGGTGAATGCTTGTCTTAGAAAGGCATATTGATGTAGAAGCATGAAACTCAGGCCTTGTATCTTATCTTATTCTCAATGTTTCAAAAGATGAGTAACATTACTTAGTAAGTCCGAGTCTGATCACTACTACCAAGAAGGAATAACAAGACATCCTACAAGAAACAAATTGACTAGGTTATGACATGGGAATGGAATGGAGGAATAGAACATATAATACATGTGAATACAAGGAAACCAAAATGATGTAAAACCTTAACAGGGAAAAAAGACTAGAATTATGTGGAAAACCTAGGTCTGATATTGTGAAATTCACATACGTATAACACAAATTGCAGGTTCCACACTAACAGCACTGAAGGAGCAAATGTTGTATATGTGCTCACCTTAGCAATCGAATCAATTTCATCAAATATGATGACATGCAGGTCACTTTTAGCTCCTGAAAGAAAAGATTAAAATGATCTCACTATGAAATGCACAATGAAGTGAATTTACAATTATGATATGAACTATGCAACTTTACCATATCTGTTTTCATCCTCATTGGCTGCTTTAAAGAGTGACCTTATTTTCCCCTCTGATACACCTTGGAATGCATTTAACACATCTGGTCCATTTATAATCTGCATGAAAGGGAGGAGAAAAAGAAGTGTCAGAATAAGATAAACAAGTGAAAAAAGGGAGAGAGAGAGAGAGAGAGAGAGAGACCAGGGGCTCTTTTGTGTTTAGTAATTTGCAAATACTTCGTGCTATCAAGGTTTTTCCAGAACCTGGTGGACCATATAGTAGCATGCCTCTTACATGCTTCAAATTCAACCTAGCACAAGAAAATCAATAGTTAATAACTAAAAGCTAAGAAGCATAGAAATGGACACAAGACACGTTGACACATAAATTTTCAAAAAGTGTAAAACATGACCCATGGGGGACACACACAAGATATATGATTTTATATATTATGTCAAATATATTTCATTCAAATTTATAATAAAAAAATGCAGCATAACCAAGGTTACAGCGGTTATGTCGCCAGAACGATAGCGGTGACACGTTGATTCTTGATTCTTGAGGTGTAAAGACCGTAGTGTAACGTTATGTAACCTAACCGTGAATTTTTTTATTTTTTGCACAATTTGAAAAAAATTTACCGATACGCATATTTCTTTTCCATGATCATATTTATTGGATTAAAAATAAATATTGACTAATTTTTGTAAATTTTAAAGTATGATCCAATATATTTCATATTTTTAAATCACTATAAACTGAGTTTTTACATTTTATTTTAATAATTAATGACTTTATATTATACAAAAAATCAATCACTAACTATTATATATAAGATAAACAATGACAAAAGTATGAGAATAAATAAAGCCTAAATATATATATATATATACATATTTTAACCAAACCAAATAGATAATGACTACACTTATTATTATTATTATTATTATTATTATTATTATTATTATTATTATTATTATTATTATTATTATTTTTCAAACAATATATAAATAGGCACACACAAACAAAATGGTTTAGTGATAGCGGTGAATAGAATAGCATAATTCATACGGCTTCAACAAATCAATAACATGTTTTTCATCTTCCTCTTCTCTCTCTATCTCTTGCTCCTTCATTTTCTCTCTTTATCTTCCCTCTTCTCTCTATCCTCTTCTCCCATTTTAGCTTTTTTTAGTATTTTTTCGAAAAGCAGTTTGGAACCGTTATGTAACGGTATAGTGAACCGTTCACGGTTGTTACAACACTGATTCTGACATTGCGGCAACCACTACAAATTGACACACACTGTGAATCTTAATCACTGCGCAAAGCGTAACGGTGGCGTGATCGCTAAAACCGTTCACGTAACGACGTTCAACCGGCCGCTTTTAAAACCTTGAGCATAACACTAATATCTAAAGTTTAAAGAGGGATTAATAATATGTATCCTCTAGGCTATTTTGTTCAAATGTGTATCCACCCAAGTGTCCAAAGTGTCTTTGAGCCTAAAAAATAAAAATAAATAATATGACACATTAGGACACTTTCCACAAGTATCCCTTCACAACTTTATATTGATTTCAATACACTTGCACTACAATTCCACCACAGCCTACTAACAACCAAGTTAACAATTACTAATTATTCTTTTATAGGAGTCACATTACGGTGCACTTTTAGAAAGAGACATACTGTATGCACCTTACCCCAACATACGTAACACAACCATACCATTTTGTGACAAACATCAGAAAATGTGTAACTTCTCACCAAAATGATTTGTAACATTTCCCACCAAAAATATTTCATAATATTTTCACAACCTTCATAACATAATCACAACACTCTAACATATCCACAATGGTTTGTTATTTTCACTTTAGGAGTACACATGATACATTCGCTATTCCTAACTTTTACCACAAAGTGGTTTATGATAGAAAGTGTGCCTAGTAGCATTTTCCTTTTTTTTTTTTTTTTAGCAATACAATTTCTATACATTTCAAAACCTCATACAAACAAACTTACTTTTTGGAAGGAACTACCAACCGTAATGCTAGTGAGTTTGAAAAAGTAATTTAAAAATTGTTAAAAAATGAAATATGTGAACTAGTGACCACATCACACAAGCGTTTGTATCTACACCACGCATTCATTTATTTATTTATTGTTTTGTACAATGTTTAAAAAAAAGTACTTATATAATTCTCTTTTGATAGAAGTTTACTCTCTCGAGTAAGCTGGCGACCTCTGTTTTAGGGCAACATGGGATGAATATTGATTTGGATTATAATTTGAATGAATATTCAAATTACCAAAAAATCAGACAACCATACTATACTATAAATAAAAGTAGAAAAGAAACTTCGAAGTGGTCGATTATATTATACCTCTTTGCTAGAGAAGGAGGAACCATCAAGTGAACCAAATCGATCGATATTTGAGCAAATTGGGAAGTCATACCTCCAATACCAAGTGATATCGGGTCTTCTTCGATGATTCCATTTTGAAGCCTTCCTAAATATATTTTTAAATGTTTGACTCCATGGATTAGAGTACCTGTGATCAAACATGGCAACAACTTTAAAATTCACAAATCACATTGATAGATACTAGATAGATACATATGGAATCTTCATATATCCTTGGTAAGGAAGTAGCTAATAATCATCATATTGGTTGGAGTTTTCAAAATTCTGAGAAAAAAAAAAAAGAAAAAAAAAGGCCAACAAGCAGACTCAACCAACGCTCCCAAAGAGGCAAAGATCGAGAAGATCAAAGAACCAGACACTCCTTCACCTCGCGGTTAGGGCACACCTGTTGAAACTTCGGATCGGACCGTTGGTGGGCGGACGAGAAGGCAGGAGCAGACGGAGCCCTCTGAGAGATGGGCCTTCACTACAAGAAAACACACTTTTGGCTACCACTTTTGGCTACCAAAACAAATTTAGTCGCCAAAAAGTGTGGGAATTGGCTACCAAAATTAATTTTAGTCAAAAAAGTCAACTTTTTAGCTACTAATTTTTTTTAGTAGGGGAATGTTGATTATTGGCTACTAAAAAAAATTTAGTAGCTAAAGATATTACAATTGGCGACTAAAAAAATTTTTAGTAGCTAAACATATCACAATTGGCGTCTAAAAAAAATTTAGTAGCCAAAGAGGTACCTTTTAGCTACTAAATTGTTTAGTAGCGAATGAAAATAAAAAATTAATTTTTAATCTTTGCCGACCAAATTTTTGGTCGCCAAATGTCAAGTTTCTGACCAAATTTATTTTAGTCGCTAAAATCTACTGCTACTAAATCTTTCGTAGCGAATAAAAATAAAAAAATTAATTTTTCATCTTTCCGACCAAAGTTTTGGTCGCCATATGTCAAGTTTGACGACCAAATTTATTTTAGTTGCTAAAATCTACTTTGGCTACTAAATCTTTCGTGGCAGAATGAAAATAAAAAATTAATTTTAATCTTTCGACCAAAGTTTTGGTGGCCAAATGTCAAGTTTTGGCGACCAAATTTATTTTAGTCGCTAAAACTTACTTTCTACTAAATCTTTGGTAGCGAATGAAAAAAAAAAAATTAATTTTAATCTTTCCCACCAAAGTTTTGGTCGCCAAATGTCAAGTTTAGTGACCAAATTTATTTTAGTCGCTAAAATCTACTTTCGCTACTAAATATTTGGTAGCGAATGAAAATAAAAAATTAATTATTCATATTTGGGAAAATTACAAACACCCCTCGAGGTTTGGTGAAAATCTGATTCACGAGGTTTGAAATTACATCCCACGAGGTTTACATTTTCATAACAAATTGCCCCTAGGGTTTTTATTTTCATCTGATTCCCCTAATTTTTCCTAATTTATTATGAAAATTTGACCTCGAGAAATTTGTAATTTCTCAAATCTCGAGAATCGTATTTTTACTAAACCTCGAGGGGGTGTTTGTAATTTACCCTATATATTTATATTTATATTTATATATTTTTTTATTTTTATGAAGAGGTTGTACACCCACCATAAAAAAATATTAATTTTTAAAAAAAATTAATTATTAAAATAATATAAATTTCTTATTTTGTCCTTTTTTTAAATCCATTAATAATAAAAAATTTACAATTATGACAATTGATATTTCTAAAAAAATATACTATCAAAAAGTAATTTTGATAAATTAATATTTTTAAAATGTAATAATTATATTATAAAAAGAAATGAAATTCTAAAAATAGACTATTATTTTGAGATGAAAAGTACAATTAAACTATTTATATTTTTTACATCATCATATTTCAATAACACTAATAAATTAAGAATAAATCAAAATTCACAAATAAAAGACAAAATATCCCAATTATTTATCATTTCAATAAATTTTTCAATATTATTATCGTACTAATAGAAGACAAAATATCCCAATTATTTGTAAGACTTATTGATATTATTTGATTTTAAATTTTTCCTTAATTTTTAATAATTAATTTTTTCAACTTTTAAAATTATTTTTACGTTATACACGGTTAACAATAATCAAACACTATTGTTAATTTAAATTTGGAGGAGACATTTCTAATTTAAATTTGAGGATTTATAAAAGTAATTGGCGACTAAAAACACACAGGTTGAGTGGCTCATAATTTTTAAAATTTTTTTTCCTTCTTTTATTTTTAATTTTCTTTCTTTCTTTTCTTTCTTGTTTTATATATATATATATATATAATATAAGAATATAAGAATATAAAATTTTTAAATATATTATTATATTTTTCAGTAAAAAAAATATTATGACAAACATTTAAGATAATTTAATATTTGTAATTTATAATTTTATTACTTATATTTTTATTTAAATATAATTTTAATATATTTGTTACTTTTATTTAAATTTTTTTTAAAATAATGAATTTTGTTTGTAACTTTTAATATATTTTTTAGTAGTTCATATTCAAACCATGGGTTTTCATTCAATAGTTGATATCCGAAACACCAATGGTGTGGAAGTGTGAATCGAGCAAAATGACCAATAGTGTGGAAGCTTCTCATATTTGATAGCAGAGTGGTTTTCTGCTTCTCATACCAAGGGGGAGATCCAATGGTGGACAGGGTGTTTGATGAAATGCCTCAAAGAATAACTCATCTTAATTGCAAATCAACTTTACATAGTATTAGTATGATTTGATATCAAACCTTCGAGCTAGAGTCGATCCATTAGATCATGTCAAATATTTGGGACACTAAACAAGCTTAGTTATAGATTAATTGAGAGAGAGAGCATATATTTCTCTCTCTCATTTTCTCTCTCATCTCTCGCATATCTTTCTTCTCTCTATCTCTCTCTCATCTTCTCTCTCTCTCTCGCTTCATCTTTCTTCTCTCTATCTCTCATCATTTACTTTCGGCTCAAAATTGATCCGAAATGTCTGAGCTGCGATGAACTTGGGACATTAAGCATTGTGGATCAAACACTTATAATTGGAAGTATGTCATCTTTCCATTATTTTTGAAATTACGATGACTCATTGATGAATTAATTTGATTTATTTTTATTTTTTTTGAAATTACGATGTCTCATTGATGAATTTAACAAGCGATCTATTTTTCACATCTCTTTCTTTCTCTGTCTCTCTGTCTGTCTCTCTCTCTATATCTCTTTCTCTCTTTATCTCTCTCTCACTTATCACTCTTCTCTCTTTCTTTCTCTCTATGCGTCTGTTTGTCTGACTCTCTCTCTTCTCTCTCTCTCTCTTCTTTCTATGTGTCTATCTATCTGTTTATCTCTCTCCCCATTATGTTCACATTGCTCACTCTCTCCTCATCTCTCTGTGTCTCTGTGTCTCTCATCTCTCTTCTCTTTATCTCTCTCATCATCTCTCTTCTCTCTATCTTTCTCTCTGTCTCTCTCGTTTATCTCTCTTCTCTCTATGTCTCTCTCGCTCATCTCCATCTCTCTCTCTCTGTCTCTCTCATCTCTCTTCTCTCTATCTTTCTCTCTGTCTCTCTAGTTCATCTCTCTTCTCTTTATGTCTCTCTTGCTCATTTCTCTTCTCGCTATCTCTCTCTATCTCTCTCGTCCTCTTTTCTCTCTATGTTTCTTTTCTGTCTATCACTCTCTCACCACCCATCTCCTCTACCACCTTCACCACTAAAACACCATTCCACCACTCTTACTTCTCATCCGCCACTTCACCTCTCGACTACCATTACTACTACTATCGCTACCACTCTACTACCACCACTACTACTCGCTACTACTACTACCATTACCTCTCTTTCACCGCCACTCCATTTACACTACCACTACCACAACTTCACCACTAATCTCTTTCCCCATCACCATCACTACTACCACCATCATCTCTTATCCATCACCTTTACTACTGCCGCTCCTTTTCCTCTACTACAAAAAATTAGTTCATGATATTTAGTAATAAAAAAAAAAAGCCGCAGAAAAATATTTGTTATTGACTACAGAAAATTAACTTTTATTTAAATATCATTTTAATATATTTGTTACTTTTATTTAAATTTTTTTTAATAATGAATTTTTTTGTTACTCTCTATTTTTCTGTATGTCTCTCTCTCTCTGTCTCCCTGTCTCTCTCTCTCTGCCAAATAAAAAAATTTAATAATTTTTTATTCATTAAAATAAATATGAAACAAATACATTTTCAACCTTATTAAATGAAAAAAAAAATTCATTAAGTATAAAATAAAATTATTTTAATAAAAATAATTTTTTGACAACACATCCTCTGTTGTGAAAAAAAAAATTATTTTATTATTTAAATATTCATTTATAATAAAAAAAATAAAAATAAAAAAATTCCCAACCTCAAACCCAAAATCCCCTCCCAAATTCCCATTGGATCCCCTTTAAACCCAAAATCCCTAACCTCAAAAATCCTAATCTCTTTCCGCCTCCTTTTTTTCCATTCACTCGGGTTTCCCCCCACCCCAAACCCAATGTACCACATCTATTCAACCAAAATCCCTAATCTCTCCTTTCGTCTCTCTCTCTCTCTCCGTCTCAATTTGTTTCGGATGCTGATTCGGATGATTCACGGTCGAGGAGGAAGAGGAAGAGCGAGTTCTAGGCATAGAAGATCTTGGTCTCTCTCATCATCATCATCATCGCTAAGCCCTCCGTGGTCTCTCACCGACGCGAGGTCGAGAAGAGAGTGGCGACGACCCTCCTCGCCAAAGGCACGACCAAACCCCATTTCTTTCTCTTCGATGGTCTTTTAGTTTTTTGTTCTTTATTATGGAAAGTCTCTTAGTCACCTTCTAGAACCGTCGAGCAAGATCGAGTTTGGGTTTTCGGAGTTGTAAGTTCATCGGGAGTGGGTCAGCGGCAAATGGGTCTAACTAAAGCAGTATGGATTTAGGGTCTTGCTTTCTAGTGTTTTGGGGGTTTATGATATGCGCTTTGATTTGGCTAGTATATGATGCTAGGATTTGATTTCTAGGGTTTTTGATGAGGAATTTGATGAAATATCTTGATTTCTAGGGTTTTTAAGCTGTGAGAATTTGATCAAATCTAATGTTATTGTCAATGTTTGTTTAATTTTGTTTTATTATTAGTGATTTTGATTTGTTTGATTATATATATATATACAATTGTGAATTTACTTTCTTATTGGACATCATTAGTGTAAACTATCTTTTCTTCTTCTTCTTTTGCGGATCGATATGGTACTTCTTGGTTCTTGTAAGGGCGAGGTACTTATTTTTGCTAATTAATATGCTTGGATTGCAATTCCAGGTTGTTTCCTTATTCATTGTGTAGAAAACATTGAATGTACGTGTTGATTTCTGGTCTCTCTAATTCATTCTCTTCTCCATTCTTTATGATTTCAGTGCAATATACAATGCAAATAAACTATTTTGGATTTTTTCTTTAATGTGATTGCTCTAGCACACCACCTCAATAATGTCAATATACTCGTAACTAAACCCTTTTTTGCAATATTCCCTTCTTTGCCTTTTTGTTGTATTTGTTTGAACTTGGTGGTGTGTCTATGTGACCTACCGAAGCCTATGCTTATTTTTCTTCCATTCTCTTGTTTCAAGAAAGTTTCAAGGCAAAAGTATTTGAAGAAAATGGAGCAAAAGAAAATGAAGGAGCTTAGGTATGATAGGATGCCCCATCTTAGTTTATATTCTTTATGTTTTAGTTTCTGTTCTACTTGTAGATGTGTTTATATAGATAGTGGTGATTGTAACTTGTAAAACTTTCATAAAAAAAGATTTTGTCTTATGATTTTTTTATCGGTTTTAATTTTGCATCCATGTCTTGGTAATTTTAGAGATGATATAGAGGCAGTAGTATCTATTTGATGGTGTAAAATTGGTGAGGTAGAATATGGTGAACTAAGGTAATTAGATTGTGCTTTTGGATATACTTCTTCACATTCTCCACAATTAGTTGGACTTACTCTTGCTCTCATTGATGTCTTCGTTACAATGACATGTTATGAATAATTGATTTGTTTTATGGTTGTGAGAAAAGTTGAATCTCTGGTTAGGTGCAGGCTCTTATCTATTAAAAACTTCAAGGAGGATGGGGATAATGATTGGTTTATGGACTCATGGCATTTTCCTCATATAGTGTTGAGGGCACATGCTCTTTGAGTTGTTTTTACTCTTACTTCCAGTGTCTCTATATATATTGTTGTGTGTTTGGATCTTCCTCTTCCAGGTCTCCTAGATCAGTCCTTTGGAGCTGCCTCATTTTCCCTTTTGTATTCAGGACTTTGCTGGTACTTACTTAGGGATGTTGTGGGTTGAGTGATTGTGAGCCTCCACAGTTAGTATTGTGATGGAGATTATTGAGAGTGAGTGTTGAGAGCCTATATATAAGTGTTGTGTAATGTGAGACATCCGTAATCCTATTATCTTGCTCATTATTTTCTTTGCAGGTTGTCAACGTTGGTCTCTTGTAGGGAGAAGGGTTGAGATGGTGAGGCTCTATAGCTAGGTTTTTGTGGGTTGAGTGATGGTGAGCCATATAGTTTATCTAATTCTTTTCTGCAGGTTGTCAAGCTGGTCCTAATTGTAAGGGAGTTTTTTTGTTGAGGGTTGAGGGATTGGTTACACCTCATAAGTTTTTATGGAGTGCTGTCTGTTGATTCATGAGCGTTGAGTGATTGAGCACTATTTGTTTCTGTGGGTCTACTCTACCCTGTCTTGCTGTCTATTTGTAATGAATATTTGTCAGTGTGTCCTTGCTGAGTTGTTACACATAGGTTTTTTTAGTACATATACCTCCTTGTTATAGAAACAACATTTCCATGAAAGGGGTTAAGGCTAGGTATATCTTACCCTCTTCTCTATTGGGATTATTATTATTATTTAGGAACACAATTCAAATTTTGAGGTGTGTAACTTTGAAGTAATTGTGATTTAAAACACAAGGACCTTTGTTTTAAAATGTCACTATGAAATTGCTTTACTTGATGCTATGATATATATATATATATATGTATGTATATAGTAGCAATTAGATTCTTTTACATTTTCAATCTCAAGTATTTCTTGTATATCTAAGGTATGAATGGCATCATACAAAAATTGTGTAATGGAGAAAGCTATTAAAAACAAAGTTACTAAAGCAGTTGTTCCGGCAATTGATGTCATGTTTCAAGCTTTAAGGTTAGCACTTGGCATATTTTACCATTTGAAAAAAAAGAAAGATAGCATAATGTGATGTTGATTTTTCTGTGTTTTGCAGATTTTGGGGAATTCTATATTTTGTTTTGTTTCTAATTAGTGAATTTGGGGCAAAGATAGTACCCCCCCCCCCCCCCCAAAATGTTCGTTCTTCATCTAAAGGATTGACACTTGAGCTTTGTCGTTGGATTGGAAAAGAACCAGTGAAATCAATATTGTTTGAGAAAATGCAGGATACAATGGTATGCTTATTGTAGTCAACTTTAATCTTTGGTTTGTGCATTTATGGTTAAATTATGGTTAAATTATTGGATCTAATTTAACTTTGTGGAGTGCTAATAATTTATCTTGATCTGTTGGTATGATGCTCGGATATGGTTAAATGGCTTCACTTGCTCATCTTTGAAATTTTAAATTATGTTCAATTTGTTCAATAAGTGATAGTAAAGGTGAAATATAATGTTGTCTCTTTTGGGAATTGCTTTATTTGTTTTCCTTTTGATTATTAATGTTTAATAAACTTTGCCATTTATATCATGTTTAAAAGCAAATATTTTCTCGCATTGTGATTGTCTTTGGCATGAGAAAGTTAAGTATGTGATGACTTCTATAACTCTAGGCTATGGGAAAGAAAACTGCAGGACCTAGTTTCATAAAATCTATTTGGATTAATGATGCTTTCTTGTGCAGTAGTTACGATGTGCAGATGTTTCTACTTTCGATATCCAAATGCCGTGTAGTGAAAATGACATTCATATAGTTATTTTGAATCAAACCTATCATTTGTATGAAGTTGTTGTCGGTCCCCATGTGTTTAAAGGACATTTAGCTGGTCAAGGTTAACATCTGGTCATGCCTCCAACTCCAATGGATTAAACTAATAGTTAACTTATACTACAATTCCCTTAGCAATGACCACCCAATGTTTTCTTTTGTGATACCGATTCTGCAATGTCTCTGTTGAGGAAGTTCTTTGAGGTTACAAAGTTGCTTCAAGATAAGAAACTTTTAAGGAAGTGCGAAGAGGAAGTCAATAATCTTAGGAATCAAGCTGCTGCAATAGAAAAGGTCAAGGTATGGTTTTATGCTTCCATGAATGTCTCATTTGACATCTTCTTTTCTCTTTTTTTTGCATCTTTTGTAGCATGGTTGTCAATCAATATAACTAACCAATCTGTTGGATTACTAGTGATGGGGTCAAAAAGGAGTTAGTTGAAAAAATATGGAAGATTAAATTTTAGTTTATTTATGAGTTTAATTTATTAATGAAGTTGAATTTGTGTAGGATTTTATTTCTTAGTTTAAATTTGTTTCCTCATTGGAATTTATTAATTTGGTTTGCCTATATATATGGCTTTGGTGTAATGAACTATCCGGTTTGGGCATTGATTGAATATTGAAGAACCGATATTGAATTGGGAATGTGTTCCCCATTTCTTATCTTCTCTCTTTGTTTTATCTTCTCTCCTCCTCTCTTCTAATCCTTCTTCTTTGTCACTTTTGGTCAACTAGGCAACTAGGAATTACGAGATCTCAAAGCTTCACAAGTTGAATCGGAGAATCGCCATACGAGTTCATAAATATGATGAGTGCATACAGTTCATAAATATTTTATATGGTTTTACGATATTGTTAGTAGAAAAAGGATGCGTGAGTGATATTTCCACTTCAATCGAGAGAATATTTTAGATTTAGAGAGAAAGTATTTTCTTGGATCCTCAAATATTTTATTCCCAACCTTTCAAAGTAACTAATTCTCCTGTTTGTATGAAATCAATTTGTAGATGTATAAAATGGTGAAGGACACTAATAAATTCCATTATGGTCAGTAGCATCAATTATTCAGGAAATGGACAACACGTAGGAATTAGCCTTATCTGCTTGTCACATCTTGTATCAGAATATTATTTTCCTCCTAGTTAATTTTGTACAAAAAATTTACTCATCATTTTATAATTATTAATGGGGAACTGATATTACTTTTGGACTGAAATGCCTTTCTTAAATATATATGTTAATTCTAGTCATTGGCCAAAATTGAACGTTTGGTCAAATGCTGCTGTTCTCAAACCATTATGTAGAAAATTTAAAAATCCAGAGGCTTTTGGTGACTGTTGTTCACTTGGACTTGAATGCAAATGGATCTATCTTCCTTGTCATTAGTGAGACAACCTTTGAGGAAAAAAGGACAATTATAAACTGTAGAGTGAGGATACTTGTTCACATCCCATGATTATTTGTCTAGTCTCACTCATTGTCGAGAAAGGTATATCTATTTTTTGTTTAGATTACATAAAGTTAATGGGAGGTTGTATTAGTAATACAATGTGAATAAAAACAGAAAGTATACTAAATTTATTGCATGAAGAACAATGATTTCAATTCTTAGTCCTATTAACTAGTGAATTTGGATGTTTGAGAGAAAGACTGGGCACAGGGAATTGTTGCACAAAGAGCAATTTGTCATCCTCGGCTTCCAACTGGGCACAGCGGTGTTGCAGATTCTCGATGCTGTTGCAGCCTCTCAGTTTCGGAACCCACTGCCCCTGAGGCTTCTTCAAGTTCTGCAAAAGTATTTTCCGTCACTGTTTGGGCTGGTTTGTATTGAATTTTTTTTTACATTGCAGTTAAAATCTGGATTTTGGCTTCAAAGATTTGAACATGTTTTTCTCTCATCATAATGATAAAAATCAGAGCTTGATTATCATTATGTGATGGTGCTTCTCAAACTATTTATTTATTTTTTGTGGGTATATTTGAAATTTAGCATGCTGGAATGTAATATTGATATTTAAATCTATAATCGGTTCTACATAAGTTGCTTGTGCTCCTATTGGGACAAATTCTGGCTGTATTCAAAAAAAGTTATCTTGTATACACGTGTATTTATTTTTGTTCTCATAATTTGGAAATTTTTTCACTTTTTTCGAAATTATGTTTTATGCCTTAAAACTTTTTCTAGCCTAACCAATTTTTATTACACATTCAGCTCAATATTATATGAACAGTTCCAGATTGATCTAGCCTAACTTGAATTATTGTTTGTTGTAATCAATTTCTTTATTTACTCAATTCTACATCAGCACACTTCAGTTTTAAGTTGATAGTGATAAGGCTAATTGGTGCAAAAAAAGAAAAAATAAATTGGTAATAATCAGCCATAAGCTTATGCATAATATTGATTATGATTCATATTGATGCTTCCCATGTTTCATAACACTACTGTATTGCTCTTTACTAGATGCTATATTATGTTTTGAATTTTTGATAATCTTTTTTGAATTTTTCCCATTTACAGGAAGAGGATAGTGTCTGGGTTCAGCCAACAGGATCTATACACCTCGGCAATTATCTTGGTGCCATAAAAATTGGGTTTCGTTGCAGGTTGTGTTAATTTTAAATTATATAAGATGTGTGTATTTTGACCAAAATTTGATAATGGTATCTGTTGTTCTATAGATGTAATGGTGTTATATTATGTTGTTGTTGTTGTTCACTTTTATTTTCTGAAGTGCAACAGTTCAAGCACCATTCTTCTTTGCTGGATTAGTAATCTTTTGGTGAACTCTTCTTCTTTGCACAGTTACACAACATTACTGCTAATTCATGTATGATAATAAGGGAATGCATGTGTTACTTGGGTGATGGTATCACCATATCAATAGAAGCGAGAATGGATGTGGGAATTGAAAGTTTTGCAACTTAGTCATAATAACCTTAGCTGAAGTGCCCTCAATTGACAAATATTAAAATATTTGGCAAACATTCATATTTGGCAAATATTAAAATTCAAAAGAATGGTTGGTGTTTTGGTAATGTTGATTGTCTGTATTCATGATCTTAACTCTGTTTAGAAGAAATTTAAAAAAAAAAAAAAAAGGTTAAAGCATTTGGCTGCCAAATATTTTGGTAGCCAAATATATAATTAAATGTATTGGTGACTAATAATTTAGTAGCAAAACATAACCCAAAAAGTTTTGGCGACCAAATAATTAGTAGCTAAAACAATTGAGAATGAGAGAAACAAACTATTGGCTACTAAATTTTAGTCACGGAATGCACCTTTTGCCGACTAAATAATGTTTAAGTAGCCAAAGGTGTACTTCGGCGATTAATTATTTAGTAGCTAAAGGTGACACCTTTCCGACCACAACAATTTAGTAGCCAATAGACCTCATTAATGACTAAAGTTTTAGTAAGCGGAAACATAACATTTGCCGACTAAATTAATATTAGTAGCCAAATGTGCTCACTTCGGCGACCAAGCGAAATTTAGTAGCCAATACTATACTTGACGAGGGCAAAAGGCGGCAAACTTGGCGACCAAATATTTTGGTAGCTAAATGAGTTCGGCGACCAAATTTTGGACTTTGGCGACCAATATTTTGGTAGCTAAAAGTGACATTTCTTGTAATGCTTGGAGCAGCCCTACCTAAATTTTACCCCCAAAATATTAAAAAATTCCTTTCCTATTTTGAAAATTACTATTTTATTTACTCCTCTCAACAAACTTTCTATTTTTTATTCTATTTTATTAAAATAATCATTTTAATTATTTTTAAATTTAAATGTTTTTTTAATAATAAAATAATTAAACAATATGAATTAAAATAAAAAATGAAAGCTAAAGGCATAAGAAAGCAGCAGAAATATGAATTAAAGTCCAAAATAGAAAAAAAGCAGCGAAGCAAAAGTGGGGGCGAACAAATAAAGGGTTAAAGAGAGTTACAGGTAACTCCTACAAATAAAGAGAGATTGTAATAATCCTAAATTTAAGAAGTTCCATAAGAAATTTGGCGGAAAATGATTTTTGGACTAGTCAATCCCTTATAATAACAAAGGCTATTATAAAAAAGATAAGGATGTTCTTTAATCTTCATCCATTCTATCCTCAAATCCTCGACGTCCAATCCTTAGGGTTGACACCTCCGTGAGCATTTTGCCGCCACCGTGAATCCAGAACTAGAAGAACACACATCACATTGGGGAATTTTCTATGCTACACAAAAATGATTTTCATATATCATACATAAATTAATTTTAGCCATTAGATTCAAGTCGTAAATCCAGACCATTCATTGGTAATGATTCAAATCAAATTAAAAAAAACAAGATAGTTTGATGAAAAACGAGATAGTTTTTAAAGAAACAAAATGAGTTTAACGTACATTCTATCATATTTACTATTCAATATAATAATACTTACCACTTAATAAAACTCAACTTATAATACTTGCCACTTAAAACTCAACTTACAATGAAAAAGATATCTTCAAATAACAAAATGACTGAACAAGTAAACGGTAATAATTTTAAAAAAGATATTAGTTCTATTACACTTTAATAAATTTAGAAATATTATATGGAGTGTGAATATCAATTAATTTACAAATTTAACAACTTCTATAAATATTAATTGTGAACAATAAGCATAATAAATAAAAAAAACGTATAAATAAATTTAATTTTATTAAAAATTTATAAAAATAAATTAGTTAGTAAATCTAGTTAAATATGTACTATTCACTAATTTTGAAACAAAAATATGATTTTTCACCACAATAATTAAGCAAACTTATCACTTATATGATTATACTTAAGCCTCGTTTGGCAACATTTAGTTTTAGCCAAAAAGTTAAAAAAATTATTATAAGTTATCACATCACTCTATTTTTACATGCATTTTTAGTAAAAAGTCAAAAATTACTAAAATAACATGTTCTAGCGAGGCCTTACTATTCCACAAAATTCACTCATGTATTAGCAAAATTCACCAAACTAACTTTTGGGTAGCTGGTAAACTAATAGTATTAAATTATAATAAATTTTGAAAACTTCTAAAATAAATATGAAATTTATAAAGTAGAATGTATAAAAAAAAATGTGAATAATAAATATAAAATTTTACATTTTGTTTAATAATTGAGTTCCTTAATTTTATTTTATTACTTATAAATTTTGTATACTTTATATAATTTATATAATTTCATATCATTTTTTTGAAGTCTTAATTATTTCACAATTTTTTATGAATTCTTTGTGCACAATTAGATATCTCTATTTTATTTAAACCTTCTATGATGTTTTAATTCCAATTTTAAGATTTTGTTATAATAACATTTCATCTAATTAAAGAAAAAATTATGAGGTTTTTACTAAGTCATAGGAAAAAATAAAAATATGATGGAATAATAAGGAGAAGTCTGCGATTGGTAGTAAAGGCCTGGATTTGAGGAATAGACTATTTTAGTAATTTTTTTGACTTTTGGCTAAAATATGAGATAAAAAAAAAAAAACTAATTAATGTTGGAATGTCTTTTTAGTTTTTCTGAAAGATATGTAAAAATAGAGAAAGCGAATTTTGACTTTTGGTATAGATTATAGGTTTTTGATTTTTTAATAATTTTTTTGAACTTTAGGCTAAAGCAGGCCAGGTTCCCAAATGAGGCCTAAGTATAGTTTAAATAAGTAATAAATCTAATATGATAGAAGAGTAAGTCATGCTTAATTGAGTAGTTAGTGGATTTTTTTTTTTTTTTTTTAAACTTTTAAGAAATCAATTTGTACAACATTACTTACCACTTATTATAATAATACTTACAACTTATTACGAGACAATACTTAGCACTTGCTATCTATAAACATAATACTTACCATCTATTCTCATTGTAGCTTTTACCATTCATTGAGACTTACCATTACGTTTCTTACCACTCAATAGTAAGTGAAATCTTATTAAGTAATTATTCAGAGTCTAATAGAGTAGTAAGTGGATATTTTCAATTTACTTTAAAAACCAATTGAGACATTACTTTTCACTTATTATAACAATACTTGCAATCTATTGTGACCCATACTTTACAATCTATAAACATAGTACTTGCTATTTGTTCTCATGTGTACCACCATTCGATTGTGACTCTACTTACCATTCCATTCTACTTATCTCTTGTAATAATAAGTGAAATCTCATTAACTAATAAGTTAAGTCTCTAATGAAATAAGTAAGTGAGACATTTTAATTACCCACAACTAATTATGACATTATTTACCACTTATTATAGCCTTAATACATACAATTCATTGACCTATAATACTTATTATTCACAAATACAATATTTACCATTACTTTAATTGCTTTAACCATCCATTGTGACTCTACTTACCATTACGTTTTTGTCACGACTGACCTACCCCGGTACTAGGAGGTTAGACATCACAACTAATTGATAAGCCGAAGGTTACCCAAAGGCCATTTCTTAAAATTGACAAATTAATAATAACCACGACCAAAATAGGAATTAAAATAAAATGAGTATCTAATTAAGTAATTAGTCAAGTTTAATAAAATAATAAGTGGAGTCTCATTGGTGGT